>CM055128.1:83254593-83677093 GCA_029206835.1 Rana muscosa
CTGTTGTCTGAGCAAGGAGCTGACTTTGACATGTGACCTTTTTGTATTCACATTATGCTGAGCCACTGATGAGCTATTATTTACTCTTAAAGCAATTACTCAGTTTTCTTACATTGATACTTTTAAAGAAGAGCCTATGGTTATTTCCTCATCATCTGTATCATCCACATTATTGAAATGTTGATCCATATTCTTTGACGTTCACCAGTTATATTTTGATATTATTTTGCACTGATTTTTAGTAAATAAATATATATATTTTTGCACATCCTTTTGTATTCCTTTTGTCTTCAGGTTAGCACGCATAATCAAATTTGAGTTATTTTGTTGATTTGTGGAAATAAATAGGAATCTTCTTAATTATAGATCCTTGCTTATTTTCATAAATATAAAACTGTTTAATATTTCAGTATATGGTTATAAAAGAAAAAATTGCGCTAGGTGCAAATTATTAAAGTGCAATAAAAGAAAAATTTGCGCTAGGTGCATGCATTGCACACGCGCGAACGGTCGTTTGATTGACAGAATACGGAGCTTTTTATTCCTTGCAAGGAGTTTTTAACCAGCATTTTAATATCTCAGGACTTGTTACTTTGAAGTTCTGTATCGCATACTTTGTGAAAATAAACCCCTTTTTTATGGATGAACGCTACACTATGGAAAGTTTTTCTTTCTCTTTTGGATTTCATCCTACTTACTGAGGAACATCCACTCTGATCTGCAAAGAGTGTGTCTACTCCCAGTTCTGGCCAGGTGTTCAATCAACGTCTCTGGAGACTCTCCCATTGTGGATGAAGCGTTCCTGCAGAATCATCCTGCCTTCCATGGAGTAAAACATCACTCTACTGAGCCTGTTTTGACCCCCCTGAGAAGGGCGGTCGCAGGCTGTCTGGTAAGCCTTCATTCTTCACCTTGGTGGCGGGATCTTTACTAAGTGTTGGAGCATTTTGCCTATGATTTTTATCGGATACCTGCACTCTGTAGAACTCTTATCATCTTCAAATAGAGGAGAAGATTTCATATATTTTTCACTGACACACATGAACTTTAAATTGTTTATTTGTAGTATTCACTCATGTTTTTGATACTTTTTCTTATATTATATATTTTTTTCACTGTATAGCCATACACAGTTTTGCTCATCCAGCGCTACACCTTTTTGTATATTAATATTTCAGTATAAACATTCTGACATATTTGTATATGTTGATCATATCCCCCCCCCCCCCCTTAATCTCCTCTTCTCAAGAGAGAATAAATTCAGTTCCTCTAATCTTTCCTCATAGCTGATCTCTTCATGCCTCTTATCAGTGAGGTTGCCCTTCTCTGCACTTTCTCCAGTTCTCCAATATCCTTTTTGTGAACCGGTGCCCAAAACTGAACTGCATATTCCAGATGAGGTCTTACTAATGATTTGCACAGGGGCAAAATTATATCTCTATCTCTGGCGTCCATACCTCTCTTAACCGATTGCCGACCATGTCACGCCGATATACGTTGGCAGAATGGCACGGCTGCGCAAAGCGACACATATATATATATGTGTGTGTGACGCTTTGAATTTCGCACTTTGCGGGCTCACGCGTGACCCTGCCGCAGGCTCCGTGACCCGCGGACTCGATGTCCTGTGATCGTATAACAGGGCTGCAGAATAGGGGGATGCCTGTGTAAACAAGGCATTTCCCTGTTCTGCCTTGTGACAGGACACTGATCTACTGCTCCCTGTCATCGGGAGCAGTGATCACTGTCATGTCACTGGTAGCCCAGCCCCCACACAGTTAGAATCACTCCCTACGACACACTTAACCTCTTCCTCGCCCCCTAGTGATTAACCACTTCCCTGCCAGTGTCATTTACACAGTAATCAGCGCATTTTTGTAGCACTGATCGCTGTATAAATGACAATGGTCGCAAAATAGCGTCAAAAGTGTCCGATGTGTCCGCTATGTCACAGTCCCGATAAAAATCGCTGATCGCCACCATTACTAATAAAAAAAAAGTTAATATTAAAAATGCCATAAAACTATCCCCTATTTTGTAGACGCTATAACTTTTGCGCAAATCAATATACGCTTATTGAGATTTATTTTTTTACCAAAAATATGTAGAAGAATACATATCTGCCTAAACTGAGGAAAAAATGTGTTTTTTTATATATTTTTGGGGGATATTTATTATAGCAAAAAGGAAAAATTATAGCTTTTTTTCAAAATTGTCGCTCTTTTTTTGTTTATAGCGCAAAAAATAAAAACCGCAGAGGTGATCAAATACCACCAAAAGAAAGCTCTATTTGTGGGGGAAAAAAAGGACATCAATTTTGTTTGGGTACAACGTTGCATGACCGCGCAATTTTCAGTTAAAGCGACGCAGTGCCGAATTGCAAAAAATGGCCCGGACATTGGGCAGCCAAATCCTCCGGGGCTGAAGTGGTTAATACAAGAAAGGATATTGCTGGCTTTGAAAACCACAGCTTGGCATTGCAATTATTAAGCTTATGATCTACCAAAACCCCCAGATCCTTCCTTCTCCACTATGGACCCCCCCCCCCCAGATGTACTCCCCCTAGTATGTATGATGCATGCATATTCTTAGCCCCAAGTGCATAACTTTACATTTATCTATCTATCTCCATGCTGTCTGTTGCTCAAAATATTTTTTTCCCGCAAGAACTCATCTGTGGTCTTTTATTAAATTCTCCAGTATCTTCTCAACTATAGAAGTTAAACTAACAAGTCTATAGTTACTTGGTAAAGACTTTGATCCCTTTTTAAATATAGGCACCACATTGGCCCTACGTCAACCCAGTGGTACTATTCCAGTCATTAACGAGTCCTTAAAAATTAGATACAAAGGTGTTAAAATGACAGAGCTCAATTCTTTTAGGATCCGTGGGTGTATACCATCTGGTCCAGGTGCTTTATCCACCTTTATTCTGTCTAAATATTTCTGGACCATATCACTTTTGAGCCATTGTGGATTATTTGGGGCTGTATCACTACCACCCCCATTATGGATATGAGCTCCCCCATACTCCTTTGTATTCACAGAGCTGAAGAAGTTATTTAATACATTTGCCTTCTCTTTGTCCCCAGTCACCCACTCGATTATTTTGTAACGGGCCTACATGCTCAGACATGACCTTTTTACTATTAATGTATTTAAAGAATTTTTGGGGGTTTGTCCTACTATCTTTTGCAATCTGTCATCCGTTTTGAATTCTTGCGTCCTCGATTTCCTTTTTGCATATTCTGTTATATTCTTTGTAACATTTAAACGATGATTGCCTTCCTTCATTTTTATATTTTTTAAAAGCTTGTCTCTTATTATGGTATTTATGGTTTTTGTAACTTTGGCCATGAGCCACATAGGTTTGAAATTTTAAACTTATTGCCCATGGGAATATACTTTGCAGTGAGTTCACATACTGTATTTTTGAAGAATTCACATTTCTGTTGTGTTCATCGGTGCCCTCCCAGTATAAGTCTTGGAGAGCAGCCCTCATCCTTGGAAAATTTTCTCCCTAAAGTTAAGTGTTTTTATATTTCCCGTATGTGTTTGTTGCTTACAGCTAACATTAACTGAAATCATGATATGATCAATGCTACCCAGATGTTCCTTTATATGAACATTAGTAATAAGCTCTGCATGGTTTGAGATTACCAGGTCCAGCAGAGCATCATTCCTAGTTGGGGACCTTCATAAACTGCACCATAAAATTGTCCTGTAATAGGTTTATAAATGTTTGCCCTTTAACTGTTTCAGCAGTGCCATTACTCCAGTAAATTTCTGGGTAGTTAAAATCCCCCATTACCCTCACCGTCCCATCCCTTGCAGCCCTTTCCATCTGTGCAAGGAGCGGAGTCTCTACCTTCTCATTAACATTGGGTGGCCTATAACAAACTCCAATGATTAACTTTGAACTACGCACATCTATATGCAGTTCCACCCATAATGCTTCAGACACATCATACTCTCCATCAACTAGGTCCTTTCAAGAGATGTTTCTGCACGCTGTAGATACTCTCCATAGGGAAGCTCTTGTGTTTTAAAAATGTGTTAAATTTCCTTAGATTTATGATCAAGCAAAATTTTCCAGAAGATTCCCCAACGACAAACATGTGGGAATAAAACACTCAGCAGATCTGTTCTGATGGAACCAGGATGATCACCTCCTGGTCCGCCAGATCTCATATACTGCCCAATAGTGCTTCTGCCCTCTGACGGTCCCTGGATAGGTGGGTCATAATACAATGTTGACGGAGAGAGGAGAGAAGCTCTAACCGATAACCCGCTCTTAGTAGTTGGATGCTGTAATGACTCTCGGAAATAATCCCCCATTGAGGAAGAAAACGCGAGAGCCTCCCCCCAACCTTGTTTCTGGCATCACTTAGGACTCCTTACTGGGGGTTTTAGAGATCGGAAAAGAGGAGACCGCCCTTCTGCCTGTTCCCCCCCCCATCTCTTATTCAGGTCCCTTTTGGTCTTAAACTGGCCTTGACTAGTGGGCCCACAAAAAACCTTTTTGTCCTTGTTTCTTTTTGCCTTAACCGGGAATTTCCTCCCTTTTTCTGCAGAGCGTGAAAGTACCTGGTCTAGGCCGGGGCCAAAAAGTTGGGAGACCTCAAAGGGCAGCCCACATAGACAGAATCTGGACATGGTGGTCTCCCTCCCATGACTTGACCCAAATAGCCCTTCTCGCTAAGTTGAGAAGGGCCGCTGACTTAGCCGTGGTCCTGACAGTTTCCACTGCAGCATCTTCCAGATACGCCACCGCCTTACTAATAATTTCCAGGGAGTCAATGGCCTCTTTGGACCTAGTCCCCCTTGCGACATGGTCAGACAATCTAGTTAACCAAGTGTCAGCATTTCTCGTTACACAAGCAGAGACTAATGCTGGGGCCATGGTCGCAGCATTTGCATCCAAGGCCCTACACAGCAGCATCTCAGACCTGTGGACCATATGGTCTTTAATGTTGCCCGAGTCTTCAAAAGACAGATCAGACCTTTTTGATACCTGCAACAGGGCAGCATCCAGTTTGGGGGTTTTGAAGAATTCTCTTCCTCCCCAAATGGATATCTTTGTTTCCAGGTCTTAAGTTTTAGGACCTTTCTCTTTCCATTACCTTAAAATGCCCTCCTTAAGGGTCTGGTGGACTGGGAGGACTTTGGACTGTGATCTGACAAGCCCCCTGTACATTTTATCTTTGGCTGAAACTTGTGCTGGAGGTTCTGGAATGTCCTCAGAGGCATAAATTGCACAGAGAAGCCCTTCCATATCTTCCACCACAAAAAGATGTCTGCCTGGCCTGGAATCATCACTGTCCTGACTGGCTAACTTCAAATTTTCCCCCTCCTCTAGGGAACTTTGATCTAAATCCTCCCGTTTCTCTAAATTCAGAGAAGAAAGGGGGTCTCTGGGTTCCCCACAAGCTCAGGGCGGACATCCCCTCATGGCAAGTAGACCCTTCCCTTGAAGAGAGGGTGTGTGTCCTGGTTAGACATTAAAACTGTCTTAAAGGACTGGAGAGTGGCCAAAATCTGACTGCAGTCTTCCATGGCAGCCAAGGTTTCCTTCCCGTTCCCTAATAGCTTGTAAATGTATTTGTAACAAAATGGTCTAGTATGTTCTAGCGGTAACTTATCACAGTAGCCACACCATTTAGACAGGGAGGGGTTTTGATTTTGATAACCTATGAGTGCTCCCTTGGGCAACACTAATGGGTTCTGGGAAAATAAAGAGAAAACAGTGCCCCCAAAGTTGTCTCTTCCCTTACCCCCCCCCGATTTGTCTGCAGGGGTGCAAGTCAGTCCTCCACCCCTCCCCTACCACCTGTCAGCAGAGTCTGACTCACCACCCGTGGTCTCCTCAACTGCAGCCACCGCTGGTTCCTCCTCTCTCTCCATCTCCATGAGGCTCTACTCCTCCGGATTCGGATCCCGCTTGCGGAAAGCTAGGATGCGAGAGGGGAAACTCGTGGACCCTCCATCCTATGCCCCATCCGTGGCTTTATGGCCTCTGTGTCCTGCATGGCGGCCACTGCCGATGGACAGCCCTATCTTGCCGTAGTCCTCCTGCCGGATGCGACATCCGGTCAAACGAGATTGAGGCCTGGAGCGCTCAGCATCCGCACAAGCGCAGAAAAGTTCAGCGGCACAAACTGGGAAGATGGCTGGGCCCCGGCCATTGGTCATGCGGCTCCAGCCGCCAGCCTCTTCACCTCCAGTGCCCCATAGCCTGGATTGAAGGGGGATTGAGGGAGAAATCCACTGAAGTGCGGAGAACACTTCCCCTGTACCCAGAAAATCACACTCAGGGAGGTCCCCTGAGGGTAGGAGACCCCTGGAATGGAACAATGCCCTGCTTGACCTGCAGCTTTCCCTGGCCTTGATGTCCAGCAGCCAGGGGAGAGACCTTCCACTGCCGGCTTCAGGTCAGAATAAAAACAAACAACGTTTCGTTGTGCCAGGGAAACAGTCAAGAACTGAGGTGCAGGGGGGAAGGGCGGGGGTTTTAACCTTTGTCTATTGATTGTGTTTCCTGTCAGGTGGGACTAGTCATCTCTCAGGTGTGCCGTCCTGGAAGATGACTGGAGAAATCATTATTAGCAGATACAAACATAGCATTTTTTACAAAATTTCTGTCGCCCGCCAACCACACCCTCTTAAAGCAGTGTTCTGGCCGAAATTATACTTTTTAAATAAAAATACCCCTATAATACACAAGCTTAATGTATTCTAGTAAAGTTATTCTGTAAACTAAGGTCTGTTTTGTTAGTTTATAGCAGTAGTTTGTTACTTTATAAACTTACAGCAGGCCGTGGCCATCTGAAGCCAGACTGTATTTCTTCCTGGATCTCATCCTTGCAGATCTCGCACATGCTTAGTGCAGCACAAGCAGTGTAATAGGTTTCAGGTCAGATTTCCATAGCAACGGCAGTGTCAGAGGAAGTTGCCGCCCCTTAGCTATGGAAATCTCTCCTCCCCCTCCAGGAACTAGGAAGTTTATCTACATTTACAAAGATTATAAATCTAGAAATATAAAAAGCTAATTACTTTTTAAAAGATGCGAATTGTAAATGATATCCCTTGTTTCTGTGCAAAGATATATATATATATAGATATATATTGTGACAGCAGGAAGGTAAAGTCACCTGGTTGCATCCAGGGGGGTAGATATATTTCTCCCAGATTCAGGCTTTATGCCGACTTATACAACTAGGGAGTTGATGAAGCCCAGCTGAGGCTAGTGGGCTCATGAATGACTCATACCTCTAGGGAGAGTGCTGGGCGTCGTGAGACAGGGAGTTGATGAGACCAGCTGAAGCTTGTCAGCTCATTTAGGCCTCTATAAGAACTCCCAGCTTCATTAGATGTTAGCTCATGCCTGGAACCAGACCTGTGTGGACTGTCTAGGGAGAGTGAACCCCTGTGCGGTGAGGCAAAGCCTGTGTGGCTATTTGATTGGACTTTTACTAAACCAGGGACTTAGGGACTAGGACAGCACCAGGCTGATCCCAGTTGTTAGTTTAGGAAACCTGCATGTTTAGTCAGAGGTCAAACTGACCAGGATTTATTTTGTTTGTTTCTTTTTGGCTTTGCTGTGTTTTTGTCACTGTACATAGAGAAATAAACCGCACCTTTTGATTTTGAAAACCACAACCTCCGTCTGCTGGCCCTGTTTTTGTGTGGGGAGCCCAACCAGGGGGTCACACACACCCGCTACCGAGTTAACCCCCTCACAATATATATAGATATATATATATATATATATATATATAGATATATATATCTATAGATATATAGATATATATATCTATAGATATAGATATATATATATATATATTGTAGCAGGGTGCCTGTAAAACAGGTTAAAATTTACAGGGAAAGTGATATATGTTCCTCCACGGATTCTTAGATTTGCAATCTAAGATAATTCCAGCAAAGACTTTTTAGGGTAAAGAAGGATAGTTCTTTACCCTGTATTGGTAAAGTCCATTCCGGGACTGGTTTTATTGGGAGTCTGATAGAGCTCTGGGTGGGACAGACTCCCAAGTCCGTGGATCTGCAGCTTTTTGTTTGCCTTTCGGGTCTTGATTAAGGCAGCTGGGCCTAGCTCTCAGAGAGAGAGTGTCTCCATGTGAAGAGAGAGAGAGTGTCTCCATGTGAAGAGAGAGAGTGTCTCCATGTGAAGAGAGAGAGTGTGTCTCTCTGTGAAGAGAGTGTGTCTCTCTGTGAAGAGAGAGAGTGTGTCTCTCTGTGAAGAGAGAGAGTGTGTCTCCATGTGAAGAGAGAGAGTGTGTCTTCCTGTGAAGAGAGTGTGTCTCCCTGTGAAGAGAGAGTGTGTCTCCCTGCGAAGAGAAAGAGAGTGTGTTCCCCTGTAAAGAGAGAGAGAGAGTGTGTTTCCCTGTAAAGAGAGAGAGTGTGTCTTCCTGTAAAGAGAGAGAGTGTCTCCCTGTGAAGAGAGAGAGTGTGTGTCTCCCTGTTAAGAGATAGAGAGTGTGTGTCTCCCTGTTGAGAGAGAGAGTGTGTCTCCCTGTTAAGAGAGAGAGAGAGAGTATGTCTCCCTGTGAAGAGAGAGAGAGAGTGTCTCCATGTGAAGGAAGAGAGAGTGTGTCTCCATGTGAAGGAAGAGAGTGTGTCTCCATGTGAAGGAAGAGAGAGTGTGTCTCCATGTGAAGAGAGTGTGTCTCCATGTGAAGGAAGAGAGAGTGTGTCTCCATGTGAGGAGACATCTAGGAACATGGCTGCTCATCTCTGATGTTGGATACAAAGGATTTGCATTTGTAAGGACACTTACTACAAGACCAAGGACTGGTCAGTCTATGGACACAGTAAGGCTCGGTTTATTGTTGTTTGATTGATGGCAAGATGGTTTTCTTCTGTTTGGGAATATCCTGTGGAATAAACATGATGTTTTCATAAAGAAACTGAGTTTGTCCCTGCATTGAGCCTAATCCCCCACAATTGGCTGTCGAATGCGGGCATATAGATGGTGGAATCCGGGTCTCTGCTCCAGTGGTGAGTCGCATCATGAACTGCTGCTAGCTGTGTGGCAGCCAGGCGAACAGCATTGCGCAGAAGTTCATTTGATGGACTGTGTGGCATGCAGGTTGTGTACCTGTAAAAGGAGAATCAAACACATTTTTTTCTCTGTGAACTGTTACAAGTTGCTGTGTGCAAGACCGCAAGGATGGGGCGGTCAAAACAGAAAAAGGAAGCAATCCTTGCTAAAGTCAGGGAACGGCTACTGTGGTTAGAGGGTATTTCACCACATGCCCCAGCCACACTAGAGAATTTGTCTGAGTGTGAAATCTCTGTGACCTGGGGTAAATTAATCACGTCACCCCCCAGTTAAAAGGGAAGTTAAAGAGGTTGTCCCTGGCAACAGGAAGCCAGCTAGACAACAGCGTGTGGAAAAGAATATGGTCGTCCGTGGAAGCAAAGTCCAGGCCAACAGGGATGTTGGGGATCCAAGGAGTCTGTCTGCTGATGGTCGTGACCAGTGGTTTCCCATGACAACAGATAGCCTGGCATGGAGGAGTTGGCAAAAAAGTATAACTCAAGGTCCAATACCATACATGGAGTGTGAAGGAATTGCTTAAATGTGCATCCTCACAGGTTGACACTGTGGATGCACTGGTACAAATGTCCCGATATAGTAGGAAGAATATTGAATGGACTAAGAATTGGACTTTAGACGGCACATGAGTAGATAGTGTAAAAATCTAGGGGTATTTATTATAGAAAAATAGTAAAAGTACATATTAACAATCTATTAGTTCTCAATACACGACTCAGGCTAATGCTCTAACAGCGCTTCAAAAAATACAGAAACATAAATGAACTCAATAATAAATGAGATACATATCCAGCAAACAAAGGCTAGTAGAACAGTATGCATATGAAGCAGATGGCGTTAGCTATGGGTCCATTGTATCAGGTGTAGTCTTGGATTGCTCTACCAGTTTCACGAATTAACACTTCTTCAGGAGCATAGTAATAGGCCGGGTGTGTTGCAAGGTGTAACACAAACCTGGGTAAAACTGAATTGGCGATTTGTCTGTAGCAAATAGCCAATAATTGATAAAAATCACAATAAACGACAGCTAGATGAACTGCTAGGCAGAAGCTGCTGGTAAGCAGCGACAAACGATGTCCTCCAGGACTATAAATGCCAAAAGAGAGGGGTATGTGCACCAGTATAAATCCAGGTGCATAGGCTGGGCAGAGAACCTCTATCCACAAAAAGCCTTAGGTAATCTAAAACCCAGGCTGTGAGCCTGGACACTGCATATGATAGCCAGTCTGGATAACGCCTAGCAGTATATTGCATACTGCTAGGCGTTATCCAGATTCTATTCTTAGAACAGTTGCCCAGGGAGTGGACAACAGGTGAGGTGGAGCTATGCTATGGTCCCAGGGGTATAGTCACTCACCTGTGTGTGGTCTCTCCTCAGGTCTGGTTCTAATAAGCACTGCGATAGATGGCACTGATTGTGTTGGAAAGGGTGACATTGAAATGTATGATCTGCCAATGATTGGGGCTGTGAAAAGTGAAGTGGCTGCCGTGGGTAACCAGAGAAAGGTTCTTGAACCTGAAAGACCTATGGTGAAAGGTAAAACTGACTTCCGTAAGTGGAAAGGTAGAATCAGGGATGGTAGAGTCCCCCGAAGAAAAGAGAGCAAGCCTAGGAACCCAAAGAGAAGAGAGGGAAGGCAGAGTATAAGGAATTCTAGGACCCGGTTAAGATCCAAGGTGGACTGTACCTGGAAGCACACCCGAAAAAAGGGTTGGGCCTACATGGCTAATGGCCAGCACAGAGGTGTCCCAACTGCTATGGTGGGTGCAGGTGTTTCTCCCCTTACAGATCTTACCGGGGGGGGGGAAGTCCTCAGTGGTGACGTGGTCCCCAGAAGCTGAGAAAGCTTTCCAGAACCTAAACCTAAAGAACGCCTTGTGTAATAGTCCTGTCCTAATCACCCAAGAATTTGTAGTGCAGATGGATGCTTCAGAAGTGGGGTTAGATGCAGTGTTGCCCCAAGTGGTGAATGGGGAGGAACACCCCATAGCATTCTTAAAAAGAAAATTTACTCCTGCTGAAAAAAGATGCCCCATTGTAGAAAGGGAATGTCTAGCTGTCAAAGCGGCTCTTGAAAGTTTAAAATATTGGTTCAATATTATTATTTTTTTATTATTATTTTTTTTCTCAATAAATTTTTTATTATTAATAATACACAATATACATGAAATGAAGCATATAATGGTATGTCAAGGAGTATGTTTGTATCAAGGTGTGAAGTAAATCAAGCAACATTCAACCAAATATAACAATATATTCTAAAAAAAAAAAGGGGGGGGATAAGATTCATCTTTTTTTCATCATTCTTTCCTTCCCTGTCCCTCCCCTCCCTTTCCACCCCCCCCCCCCACAAGTTTATAAGAAAGTAATAGTAGTAGTTATGGGTCTACCCAAAAGAGGGAAGAAAATGAAGAGCAGGGGGCAAGGGAAAGGTATTTCAAAACTCCTTTTAAAGACGACTAGGAGTAGGTCCCTGCAAGGTAAGGGCATTAGTAAAATAAGTTAAACCATCTATATCACTTTCTTATGTGGAATGAGAAAGAGAATGGAATTCTGCCGAATTCACGAAATGAAGCCAGCAAGCCCATAGTTCAGTAAACTTTTTGGGGGAGTCCCTGGATTGCTGGATCAGATCTTCCATCTCTGCAATTTTTTTAACCCTCCGAAGCCATTCGGAAATGCTGGGAGGTGAGGTGTCTTTCCAGTGGACTGGAATGCAAAGCTTAGCTGCATTGATGAGATGCAAGATTATAGTTTTTTTGTATGTTGGCTGTGAGAAAGAAGTATGATGAAATAAAAATTGTGCTGCTGTATAATCCAGAGTGTAGGATGTGATAAGAGAAATGAGGCGGTGAATTTCTTTCCAAAAAGGTTGTATACGGGGACAATCCCACCAAATGTGAAGTAATGTTCCATGTTCAATCTCACACCGCCAACACACAGGAGGAACACTAGGATTAAATTTATGAATAATAATAGGCGTTCTATACCACCTCGAATATAGTTTAAAGCCATTTTCTTGTGTAAGGACGTTTAAAGAACCCTTATGCATGTTGAAAAAAATCTTTTTCCAGTCATTTTGAGAGAGATCTATATCAAGTTAATTTTCCCATTTTTTACATGTCTTGTCTTCTTTCGGATCAAGAGATTCAAATAAAAGAGTATACATACTGGAGATTAAATGTCTTTGGGGTTCTAGTTTGTCAAATAAGTTCTCTAAGGAGGTCTTTTTCCTGTACCATAAAGAAGGTGAGTTGGAGGAAAGCAAAATCGATTCAATCTTAACAAAATCTAAGGAAGAGATATCACAATTAGGGTATTTGAGAAGAAAATCATTAAAAGTAATGAATTTCCCACCTTCGAAAAAAAATTCCGCTCTAATGCAAGGAAAGGTAGAGCAGCCAGGGGTATCATATGTGGAGGCGATTTTAGGAAAATCTGGGTTGTGATTAATAGGGACCATGGGACCAGGGGATGATGAGATGTGAAATTTGTCACAAAGTGATTTGAAAATTTGCAAAGTAGGTCCAGTGAGAGGGTGTTGACTAACGTTACGAGGTACTTTACGAGAATTAATCCATGGCAAGTGCTGTAATGGAAACTTTGAGGTAGTTCCTTCTAAGTCAACCCAGGCTTTTGTTTTAGCATGTATGTGCCAGTCAACTATGCGGGTTAGATGACAGGACCAATAATATTTCCTCAGATCAGGTAGACCAATGCCCCCGAGTAATTTTGGAGTAAGTAGTTTTTCCCATTTTATTCTGGGTTGTTTAGAAGCCCATAAGAATCTAGAACACATTGTTTTGTACGTGTTAAAAAAGGAAGCTGGCAATTTGATTGGGATGGTTTGCATTAGGTAAACGAGTCTGGGGAGGACATTCATTTTGATTATAGCCGCCCTTCCGAACCAGGAGAAGAGTCCCTTGTCCCACCGTAGGAGATCCTTTTGTATGGTTTTAAAAATAGGGAGGAAATTTTCAGAATATATGTTTTGAAGTTTCAGAGGAATTCGAATACCCAAGTATGTCAGGGCTTGGTCTTCCCAACCAAAAGGGAAATTATGTTTGCATAGAGAAACAGTTTCGGGGGTGAGAGAAATATTAAGTGCCCTGGATTTTGAGAAGTTGATTTGTAAATTTGAGAGTAGTTTAAAAAAGGAAAAATCTTTTAGTAGATTGGGAATTGTGACAATAGGATCAGTAAGGAAAAGTAAAATGTCATCTGCGTATGCAGCCAATTTATAGTGTCTATTTTTAATATCAATGCCTTTAATGTCCGGATTTTCTCTCAGTCTACGAAGGATGGGTTCTAAAGTAAGTATAAAGATAATAGGGGAGAGGGGGCATCCCTGACGGGTGCCATTCGAGATGGAGAAGGCGTCCAAAAGGCAACCATTTATTTTGATTCTCGCAGTCGGTGCGGAATAGAGTGTAAGGATATAGTGAAGCATCCGGTCCTTAATCCCAATCGCTTTTAAAGCTTCCGACATATAGTCCCAAGCCACCCTGTCGAACGCCTTCTCCGCATCTAGAGAAAGGAAGAAACCTGGGGTGGAGGCAGTAGATAACCAGTGATGAACGTCAATGGCTTTCAAAGTATTATCCCTAGTCTCTCTCCCGGGGACAAATCCAACCTGATCTAAAGAAATTAAGCTGGGGATAAAAGGAAGTAATCGGTTAGCGAGGATTTTTGCGTATAATTTTATATCAACATTGAGGAGTGAAATGGGTCTATAATTAGAGACTAGGGAAGTATCTTTACCTGGCTTCGGGATCATAGAGATATGTGCTTCAAGAAGGTCTCTATTATTTTGGGAAGGTGTAGGAATAGCATTGAAAGTTTTCAAAAAATATGGGATGATAGCATCCGTGAAGGATTTATAATAGCTCACAGATAGGCCATCAGGTCCAGGACATTTGCCTGTTTTCAATTGTTTAAGGGCCTTAAGTGTTTCCTCTAATACTATCGGAGATTCCAAATTGTCGGCGTCTGATTGGGAAATGGGATTCGGGCTATATTGTGATAAGAAATTTTTTATTAACTCTTTTCTGTGATTGGGGTGATCTATAGGGGTTGTTGTATTCAAATTGTATAATTAAGAGTAGAAGTTT
The DNA here is from genome assembly GCA_029206835.1 of Rana muscosa. Lineage (NCBI taxonomy): Eukaryota > Metazoa > Chordata > Amphibia > Anura > Ranidae > Rana > Rana muscosa. The sequence continues at coordinate 83,268,785 of CM055128.1, forward strand.
TTGAATTCTCTTGCAATATCAGACGAGGTGCAAAGTTTATTACCCAAGGGATCTGAAATGGAATGAATAGTTGATTCAGCCTTCTTAGATTGAAGAGCTCTAGCTAGCAATTTTCCTGATTTATTGCTGAATTCATAGAAGAATTTGCTTGATAATGCAAATGACCGTCTGGTCCTTTTTCCCAATTCATCAAGTAGGGATTCTCTCGTTTTTTGGAGTTCAGTGAAGGTTTCAGCAGCCAGTGATTGTTTATGTTTACTCTCAAGAGAATGAATCTTGTCCGAAAGGTTTGCTATGCGTGCTTGTCTGGCTTTTTTCCTCTTGGAAGCCATAGAGATAAATTCCCCCCTGATCACACATTTATGTGCTGACCATAAGGTTAAAGGATGAATTTCCGGGGACTCATTCTCTTGAAAATAATGTTGCAAACAAGAATTTATTGATTTCACATTAGTCGGGTCTGTAAGAAGGGAATTATCCAGTCTCCAAATTGGGGATTTAGTGGGCATGGAGGAAAATGTAAGGGTGATTGAGATAGGGTGGTGATCGGAAAGGATCATGGGGTCTATAGTTGCTGTAACCAGAGAGTCAAGGTCTGCCTGTGTTAAAAAGAAATAATCGATCCTTGAGTATTTGTTATGAGGCGGGAAAAAAAAAGTAAAATCTTTAACGTTAGGGTATAGAGTGCGCCATGTGTCGTGTAGGGTCAGTCCATTAAGCATATTTTTAACCGCACGAAGTGCAGTGTAAGGTAATGAGGAAGAGCCTGAAGAAGTGTCAATTAAGGGAGAGAGAGCTAAGTTAAAGTCCCCACCTAGGATAAGTAAACCAGATTGAAAGGAAGCAAGAAGTTGAGTGATGTTTCTTAAAAAGGGAATTTGTTGTGTATTTGGAACGTAGATATTAGCTAATGTGACTGGTTTATTGTATAAAGTGCCCTTTAAAAAAATGTATCGTCCATCATCGTCAATCAAGGTAGATAGTATTTTAATAGGGCAATGTTTTGAAATGAGTATTGAGACACCCTTTGATTTAGAATCAGGGTTGGTAGCGTGGTAAGTTATAGGGAATAATTTATTGCTTAGTTTTGGAACATTATTTGTTTTAAAATGGGTTTCTTGAAGAAAAACGATGTCAGTTTTGGCTTTACGCAGAAGTATAAGTAATTTAGATTTTTTTCTGGTATGTTTAGCCCTTTCATATTCAGAGAGTATATTTTGACCTGGGGAGGGGGAAGTGTGTTGTTCAGGGAAGGCATTCAGAAAGCAGTAACGTCTATAAACTATATACTAAAATTATCTAAAAAAAAAAAAAAAACCTTCAAGGAGATAAAATCTCCCTAAGAAAAAACCGAGAAGATCTGGGACCTGCCCTGTCTTCAATGTATGTAAAGGACAGTAAGGTATAGAGGAAAAACAGAGGTCAGTCACCTGGAAGAGACTAACCACTATTTCTCACTACTATGTGGGGGTTGGAAAAAAACCCAACCGGAAGAAGGAAATGAGTGTTATAACACCCCGCCGCTACAGATCAACTAATATAAATGATGTAGCAGAATTTAAAGGAGAGTGTACTAATATTCCCTTTCGTTTTCTTCTCTCTGACCTTTTATTTCATTTTTTTTTTCCTCTTATTTCATTTCTTCTTTTCTCCCTTTCCTTCTTTTATATCTTTTTTACCCCTCTTCTTTCTTTTTCCTCTTTCCTTTCTTCCCTTTTTCCCTTTAAATGGGGGAAGAAGGGCAAAATTGGTCATTCATATATGAATCATATCAAGAGTGAAAATGTAAACTAATTCACTATTTCAACATCAATAAGAGAGTGAGGAAGATTCATGGCTTTGGATTTAGTAAGGAGTCAAACAGCTGACATAACATAACCATAAGCTGTTTGGACCAGAACGCAATGCGTCCTGACCGTAAACAAAAACTAAGCATAACAAATTACAAGAATACTTATGAGTAAAATAAGTCAGTGACAATAGGAGTATATAAAGAGAGACAAAGTATTAATTTGCTAAGTATATGTGTAGAAACATTGTACTGCCAATTGAACTGAGTGTCTCCCAATAGAAGGCAGCAGTATACATCAAATAACAAAACAAACATGTTCAAACTAAAGGTACCTTACAACCAGAGTCCATCAGGGGGCTGTTAAAAGAGAAGGAAGGTAAACAATGCAATCAAGTCTTATGTTGCTAAGTGACAAAGATTATAATGGTAAAAACATGTTAGTAGATATGACCAGGAACGTTTAGAGCAGATGGTAAATCCTTAGTCTATTAATTATCCCTTCGGAATCTTCTAGAGCGATGGGTCTCTAATGGGTACGATCCATCCTGTGATCCATTGGGTGCAGTAAGAGATCTGTCCTCAGAAGAAGAACGTCGTCTGCGAAAGCTGGTCGTTTGAGCTTCCATAGGTTCCTCATTTTCCTGTTCTCTTCTTCTAGTATTGTGGCGGAACTCTGCGTACCAGTTTGGGACATCAATCACCGGTATGCCTAGAGTGTCACAGAACGGTTTAATGTCCTCCGGTACCCTCAGCAATGCTGAACGACCTTGTGTAGTGGCTAGGAGGCCAAAGGGGAATTTCCACCTGTAAATTATGTTTTTATCACGTAAGACATCCAACAGAGGTTTAAGATCTCTCCTATGTTGCAATGTTATGTTAGAAAGATCTTGATAAATATGAATATCAGAGCCTCCATGGGAAATGTTAATTCTGTTTCTGGCTTTCCTAATAATCTCTTCCTTTAGTTTAAAATCAACTAAGCAGCATATTACATCCCTAGGGGGATCAGTGGCTCTCCCCCTAGGTCTAAGGGCGCGATGTATACATTCCATTTCTATGACTGACTGTGGAGGTTTATCCAAGAAGTCATTGAATATGCCAGTAATAGTGGCATTAAGCTGGTCCACATCCACTTATTCAGGTAGGCCTCTAACTCTAAGGTTGTGGCGGCGTCCTCTATTATCGAGTTCTTCTAAATGTCTATGTTGGTCTCTGAGTTGTAATGTGTGGGCATCTACCTTATGGGTCACTCGGCGGAGGACCGTTCCCTGTCGTTCAGCATTTTTCTCCACATCTTGTACTCTGTCAGTAATGGCACGGATGTCTATGCGTAGCTCAGCAATAGCAGCTGACAGGGTGTCTTTAATGTCAGCTGCCACCGAACGGAGGTCATATAGACTGGGGTGTTGTTGCCTCTGTGTCGAATTTCCCTCCGGTTCAGGTGCGGGAATGTGAGGGGTTGTTTCCGCCATGCTTAGCGTTGAATTCTGTGAGGGGTCTTGTCGTGACGCCGCCATATTGCGCCTCTGAGGCCTAGATGCGCGGGTAGTGTAATGGTCACTACCGTTTGGATATCTGCGCGGAGACCGGGAACGTGAGGCAGAAGAGTGCCGTAAAGCTGTCCCCATATTAGTTCGACCGTACAAGCGGTAAAGGGCTCTCCTTCAGGCTGGGAGAAGCTGCAGCGGCGGGAGCTCTGGAGTTATGCTGCCATCTTCCAGCGAGGTCAGGCCACGCCCCTCGGTTCAATATTATTTTATTAGTTTATATAAGTATTACAGGGATTTACCCTAAAAATAGATATGTATATATGGAGACCATCTACATATACTTTCAGAATACAGTATATATTCTTACAAATCTTCAATACAAATCTTCCCTATCTACGAGAGAAAAAAAAAAAAGAAAAAAAAAGGAAAGGGAGGGAGAAAAAATATAAAAAAACAGAGGGTGCTCCCCTATTAGCTTATAGATCGGATCGGATATTATTCCACTAGAGAGGGGAAAAAACTGTTATGTTCACTCCAACACAGCTAAACAGTGGTAGAACTTCCCCTAACCCAATTTGGAAACTCTGATGAATGTCGAAACTTGGACCAAACGGACCAAGTATGAGAGAACTGTTCTTCTCTCCCCATTTCCCAGCGCCAACAGACCTTCCAGATCTCTAATATAATCCATTTCAATTGCCCATTCCCCCAGGGAGGGTACTCTCGTTGATTTCCAATGTCGTGGGATGACTGCTCTGGCTGCAGCGAGGAAGTGTCTAAGCACATCCTCCTTTGCTTTCTTTAAAGATCCTGGAATCATAGTTAAGAGAGCCACTCTGGGTGATGCGTGGATAGTTGTATCCACTAATTTTCCATATAGGTCAAAGATATATTTCCAAAACCTTCTCAATGGGGGACAATCCCACCAGATATGGAGCATATTTCCCTTTGACTCATGACAACGCCAACAGATATCAGATATATCCTGGTTAAATTGATGGAGGGTAGAGGGGCACCTATACCATCTACTCACCAGTTTATATCCTTTCTCTTGAGTTTTTGTAGCTATTGACAATTTATGAGTCAAAATAAAGCTTTTTTGCCAATCCGATATAGTTAAAGTCTGCTGGAGGTCTTTTTCCCATTTCCGTGTGTATGGGGGAAGATCTGAATGGATTGATAACAGCAAGATAGAGTATAATGCAGAGACCGAGTATAATATTGGCTCCTCTTGCAAAAGCAGAGATTCAAAAGGCAGTTGGTTTGGCATAGATATCTTGTTTTGATGGAATAGATCGTATATAACATAAGGCTTGATGCCTCTGTAGCCAATGCGTAGGATTATAAGCGGGTATCGTAGATGAAGAGGCTACCGTTAATAATGGGTCCGACTGTAGGACTTGAGCAATTCTTCTATGTTCCTGTTTATTCCAGGGGCCAAATACAGTTGAGTGTAAGGCTGGAAAAAAATTGGGTGTTCCAAAGAAGGGGGTCATGGGGCTCAATTGTTTTGATATTTTATAGATGGGTATCATGTGGTCCCAAATATGTAGTGTTTGCCTAGTAAGATCTGCTGGAATTGAGAGGCCTTTTCGTAGAATAGACGAAGTCCACGGAAGGGCACAGAGATCTATAGGGTTTATGTGTCCTTATAATTGTACCCATAGCTTAGATGAGGAGTGCTGGAACCAATCAATAATACGTGTTAATATGGTCGCTTTATGATAGATAGAAACATCTGGTACCCCCACCCCACCTTGGTTTTTCGGAAGGGATAATGTCCCAAAGCTAATTCTAGGTTGAGCTGAATTCCGTATAAACTTCGAAAATGGATTTTACGGAAAAACAAGGCCGGAAGATGGATTGGGATAGTTTGAAACAAATATAAAGGGCGAGGGAGTATATCCATCTTAAGGGTATTAATTCTACCAAACCATGAAAGTCTCTTAAATGCATAAGATGTCAAAGCCATTTGAACTTTATGGAGCATCGGGAGAAAATTTAAGGAATATAATTGTGATGTTGAAGCTGGTATATTAATCCCTAAATATCGAACCGACACTGGACAGGTCCTGAAAGAAAAGTTATTCGATATTCGCTTGATGTTTGTTTGCGATAGGAATATATTAAGAAGTTCTGATTTTCTATAATGGACTTTAAAATTACTGACTTCACTAAATCTCTGAAATTCTAAAGCCTCGTACACACGACCGAGTTTCTCGGCAAGAACCAGCAAGAAACTTGCTGGCAGAGATTTCTTGCCGAGAAATTCGTTCGTGTGTATGGTTTCTCGTCAAGAAAACCGATTGGAATCTCGACGAGAAAATAGAGAACCTGCTCTCTATTTTCTCGTCGAGATTCTCGTCAGCCTGTTTCTCAACGAGAAAATTGTGTGTGTGTACACTTACCTGTCCTCCGGGAAGCTCGCGCATGCTCAAAATGACTTTGACGCATGCGCGGTAGCTTCCTAGGCATAGGATAGGGTGTCAAGGAATTACCATGAATGGTAAAATAGAACACCAGTGAAAGATAAATGAAATAATATAATATTGAGTTATATGTCCTTTAGTTGATGTCCTTTAGTGACGAAACGCGTAGGGGGCCGGTGACGTCATTACACTCTTAGTACACACGAGGAAGTACCCGCGGAGTACAGGAACCCGGGAATAGATTTGAACCAACGCTGTTATATGTACCGCTGTCATCGCTACATATTCTCTGCTTTTCACTGCTGACTGACCACCTGAATATTGTAAGTGTAATCCTTACTTTATTATTAAAATCGGATTTTATATACTACACCATGGAGTTTCTCTATTTTCTCTCCTAATACGAGTAATCACTGGCTGACGAGATACTGATCAGGAGATCGTTGGGCTGTGGGGAAGCCTTATTCCCTGTGCTGAGTGAGACTGTGTTTACAGTCACGGCCATCCGGTAAGCAGGATCACCATACACCTGGGTGTCACGTTTGCCAGTCTGCACAGTTTCATTGGGAAGAAGCTTTCTTCATCACTCACTTTTCAATTTTGTTATATTTTGGATTCTTATTCATGACGATTCATTTATTATTTTGTTTATCTCTAGATCTTAACTCAATATTATATTATTCCATTTATCTTTCACTGGTATTCTATTTTACCATTCATGGTAATTCCTTGAGCACTTATATCACTATATGCTTTATCTGTTTTGTCTATTCATTTTTGGATATACTGACTGTAGTTACTCATTCATTTTGTTTATATAGTCTGGGTCCAGATTAGGTTTACTGGCCTTATGTTCACTTATTAGCGCTGCATATTTTGTGTTTTTTTCGTTGTTATCTGGTCTTTGTTGTATTGGACTTTTTTTGTTAGCTGCTTTTATGTGTCATCTTATATCACTTGCTACTTATTCACATAATTTTTTACTTATTATCATTAGTGCAACGTTAGCCCTTTGGGCTTCCCTTTTTCTTTATAGGATAGGGTGTACCAAGATGGCGGCGACGGCATCGAATGTGACGAGCGCATGCTCGTCGTATTCGATTACGTCACCGCATTCGCTCCATTCAAAGAACCGCAGGTTTTTTTAAATGAGCGTGTGTACACTCGGCCGGGACAAGTTTCTTGTCCAAGGATCTCGTCGAAAAAAACGACGTGTTTTTTACGACGAGATTCTCGGCCGTGTGTACGAGGCTTAAGAGTATAGAAGGAAAAGAGGTATGGGGTTTTGTTACAAATAAAAGCAAATCATCTGAGCCAATTTTGCATGTAGAGGACCTACCTGAATGCCTGTAATATTTTGGTTTTGTCGCAATGCATTTGCCAGATGTTCCATCGTAATAACATACAACAGAGGCGACAATGGACAACCCTGATGTGTTCCATTGGAAATAGGGAAAGCAGGAGACAAAGATCCATTCACCCTAATTCTAGCTGATGGTGATAGATATAAGGACATAATCCGTGCTATCATACAGGGACCAATGCCAATCTGTTGTCGGTTGGGGCAACAGTTTGGGCTCCTAGCAGACCATGCCCTCTCAAATGGATGGCCCAAAATGAGGAGGAAAATACAGGAGTTACAGTCTGTTTGCTCAAAGTGCTCAACCCCCGAATTTGAGCAGAGGCGGGAGATATGTAGCAGGGTACCTGTAAAACAGGTTAAAATTTACAGGAAAAGTGATATATGTTCCTCCACGGATTCTTAGATTTGCAATCTAAGATAATTCCAGCAAAGACTTTAGGGTAAAGAAGGATAGTTTTTTTACCCTGTATTGGTAAAGTCCGTTCCAGGGCTGGTTTTATTGGGAGTCTGATACAGCTCTGGATGGGACAGACTCCCAAGTCCTTGGATCCGCACCTTATCATTTGCCTTTCAGGTCTTGATTAAGGCAGCTGGGCCTAGCTCTCAGAGAGAGAGAGTGTCTCCATGTGAAGAGAGAGAGAGTGCCTCCATGTGAAGAGAGAGAGAGAGAGTCTCCATGTGAAGGAAGAGAAAGTGTGTCTCCATGTAAAGGAAGAGAAAATAGGATTTTTGTACTCACCGTAAAATCCATTTCTCTGATGTCCATGGACTGACACAGCTGGATACTGTAAACGTGTGGGTATATGTCCTTTCTTGCAGGAGAAGACCTAGGCAGAATGTTAGATGTTAAAACATTCTAGAACAAACCAGAGCTGAACAGCCCCGCCCAGGGGGGCGGTCCCTCTGGACATTAACCTCCCCCCTGCAGCTAGCAGACCTCAGTTTGTAACAAAGCAGTACAAACCATAAAAGGAAGGGTGGGTGCTGTGTCAGTCCATGGACGTCAGAGAAATGGATTTTACGGTGAGTACAAAAATCCTATTTTCTCTTATCGTCCATGGACTGACACAGCTGGATACTGTAAACGTGTGGGACGTCCCAAAGCAGTATCAGAAGGGTGGGAGCAGTAGTAAAGGAACAACCAAAACTTCACTCCAAACAAGCAGAGCTCCTGAACGGAGGAGTTGCAACATTAAACAGCGGCCTGCAATGCTTTGCGGCCGAAGGGAGCATCCGAAAATGCAGCAACATCAACCTTATAAAATCTTGAAAAGCTATGAACGGACGACCAGGTCGTCGCCTTGCACACTTGTGCAACCGACGCTTGATGCCGGAAGGCCCAGGAAGCACCAATTGCCTTGGTGGAATGCGCCGCAACCAGAAAGGGAGGCGCCTGCTCTTTAAGGGCATAAGCCTGTATGACGGTCTGCCTGATCCACCTAGAGACGGTGGCAGACGACACCGCTCAGCCCTGTTTTGGACCAGACACAGATTTCCGAATGCAAACAGTAGCAGACAGGTACACTCGTAAGGCTTGTACCCATCTTAATGTATGAAGCACAAACTCTCAGGGATGCGATGGGTGAGGACACAAGGACGGAAGAACAATGTCCTTCTTAAGGTGAAGGGCCGAGACCATCCTTAGAAAAGAAGGATGGTCGTGGGCACAACACCACCATATCCTTATGGAGGACCAAGTAAGGCGACTTGCCGGACAAGGCCGCCAACTCAGACACCCGTCTAACCGAAGCAATGGCCACTAAGAAGGCCAACTTCCGGGACAAGGTCAAGAGAGGAATCTCTCTGATATTCTCAAAGGGATGTTCTTGGAGAACCAAGATGCATCAAATTCAGATCCCAAGTAGGGAGAGGAGGCTTGACAGGGGGGATCACATGGCGAACCCCCTGCACAAAAGGTGCTAATCAAGGAATGGCCCGGTAGCAGTCGTTGAAAAAGACAGCCTGGGCCGAAATCCGACCCTCAAAAAAAAAGGTATGCAAGGCCAGCTTTTGGGTTACACCACGCTGTAAGAACAGCAAAATCCTGGGAACGGAATACATCCGAGGACGCCACTCAAGTTCCTCGCACATAGCGATGTAAGCCTTCCAGGTACAGTGAGATATCCTTCTGGAGGAAGATTCCTGTGTCAACAACATAGAAGAGATGACCGAATACGAGAGAACTCGGTCCTTCAGCACCTGGCTTTAAACAGCCATGCCATTAAAGCCAAGGACTGTAAAGCAGGATGAAGTATGGAATCATGAGACAGAAGGTCCACCCCAATAGGCAGTCGCCAGGAACGTCTGCGACTAGCCAAAGTAGATCGGCGTACCAATGTCGCCGTTCCGGAGCACTGGAATGGCCTCAGCCCCTACTCTGCGAAGCCGGCGAGGCAACAACAGTAGCGGAGGACAAGCATATATCAGGCGATACTGCCCCCACGGGCTTCCAACGCGTCTGACGCGTCCGCCCAGGGGTCCCTGGACCTGACCACGATCTTGCCATCTTGCGAGTGAGTCGAGAGGCCATAAGGTCCACTTACGGTGCCCCACCTCCACTAAAGGAGGTAGAAACACCTCCGGATGCAAGGACCCTTCCCCTGCAATACACACAGCCGACAGGACTGTCTTGCAGCGAGATGTATGAAAATCCCAAAGAGACTCCGCAATGTATCGGAGAAGGGAGGCCCCGGTGTACAGGGTGCCTCAACTGTTGGCCAATAAAGGCAACTTGACGGAACTTCCCTAGAAACTCGGTCAGAGGACTAGTACCTCAGCCTCCACAGGTGGCGCAAACCCACCCCGGGCACAGAGACCCTAAAGGCTAAAGCAGTTGCAGTGCACCTACTAGACGACCGATGGATGAAGCAGAGGCTTTTGCCCAGTCATTGAGCTACAAAAAATGCCAGAGACGCAGCCACTAACGGGCGTAACGCTAACCTCAGCCTGGCGAACACAGTCCAAGCCAGCGCTTCTAATCACCACTGAAAGCAGGTGGAAAGTGATACCCCTGAAACCAGGGATCCTTGTTACAATGCTCCATCCAGCAGCTACCCATGGATAAGTGCTGATTGTATAAACACATAGTTTATACTATGTATTGCATCAAACGTGCAAATAGAGTGTGGGAGGAAACCCACCCAGCCAGAAAGAGCATAATACCACCACATACGGCGTTTGTAGTTTAGTATGTGTGGATAAACCTATTAAACACGTATATACTGTGCCAGCGACGAAGGCGCGCACATCATCGGGGCTTGGACGTAAACCAGCCACGCAGATTGCGTACACAACCGTGTAGGTATGTTAGCCTGTGAATAAACAAATGGCACATGTTTATACTGTGCATAGCGCTGAGAATGCGCACACCATTGGAACGCAGGGGAGAAACCTGAGCACCCGGATGAAACCCATGCAGACTGCATACGCATACCGTGTAGGTATTATAGTATGTGTGCTAAACATTTTGCACAAGCCCATGTGTGCATAGCACCGAAGGCGCGCACACTGTTGGCGCGTGGGAGGAACCGAAGTACCCCAAGCATACTCAAAGAATGCAATACCTACAACTACTGTGAATGTATTTAGTGTAGTGTATAGACATAATGTGTATGTTTACACCGTGTATTGCACCAAAGGCATGCATGTCATGTAGCGTGGGCGGAAACCCATGCAGACTGCATACGCATACCGTGTAGGTATTATAGTGTGTGTGCTAAACATTTTGCACAAGCTCATGTGTGCATAGCACCGAAGGCGCGCACACCGTTGGCGCGTGGGAGGAACCGAAGTACCCCACGCATACTCAGAGAATGCAATACCTACAACTACTGTGAATGTATTTAGTGTAGTGTATAGTCATAATGTGTATGTTTACACCGTGTATTGCACCAAAGACATGCATGTCATGTAGCGTGGGCGGAAACCCACGCAGACTGCACAGACATACCAGGTAGGTATGTTAGTATGTGGATATCCAATCGCACAAATTTAGACTGTGCATAGCGCCGAAGCGCCCATACCAATGGAGTGTGGGAGGGAACCGGAGTACCCGGAGGAAAACCACACAGACTGCCTACACATACCATGTAGGTATTATAGCATGCGTGATAAACATTGAACATGTTTAACTGTGCAGAAGGCCAAAGGCGCACATACCGTCAGCGCGTGGGAGGAAACCGGAACACCCGGAAGAACTCCACGTAGACAGCACACAGATACCGTGTAGGAATGATAGCATGTGAATCAACATATTGCACATGTTTATGCTGTGCATTTCCATTGGAGCGTGGGGGGAAACCGGAGTACCCGGAGGAACCCCACGCAAACAGTATACCCATACTGTAAACATATATAGTATGTGCAATAAACATATTGAACATGTCTATACTTTGCGGAGAGCCGAAGCGCACATACCATGAGAGCGCAGGAGGACACCGGAGCCCCCGCCGACCCAGAGAGTATAATACATACATATACTGTGAATGTATCTGGAGTCGTGCATAAACATATTTTGTACGTTTATATCATGCATGGCACTGAAACACAGCATTGGAACGTGGGGGAACACTCACGCAGACACAGAGACCAATAACACATACATACACTGTGAATGTATGCAGTGTAGAGGTATAGGATGAGTTTAAATTATGGCGCAGAGGCGCATAATCTTCTCTGTATCATTCCAACCTGCTTGACTGTGCTGCCGAAGCAGCATGCAGGTAACAGGTAACCTCTGATCCTCAGACCGTGTGTCTGTCAGAGCTCAAGCGTTCCCCAGGAAATGGCGGAAAATGTTGCCTCAGGATATCACACAGAAGGCTCACAGGGACTAGAGACATAAATGAATAAAGTCCTCCCCCCCACCATGTATCATCCATGCTGCTCTGAGGCAGCGTGTGAGGAAAACAGTGAGGAAGCTGTGTAAAAGAAAGGCTTGTCACAGCAATTCCAGCTTGAGAGTGTATCTCACATCATCAATGAGATCACTTAAAAGCGCCCTGTCACTCACTGACACAGAACTGGAGTCTTCCTCACAAGGGAATGTCCTTTTCATAAACATTAAATATTCAGAGCTAGGGTCCTGAGCCCAATAGCTAGGCCCATATCTGACTCAGAGCACTCCTTCACTAAAGATTTTTGTGGGGGGAGGGGGCTTATAGCTCCTTTTGCTCACACACCGCTTCTATTCTGACAAGGAATGATTCCAGGACTGCTGACAACTGGTCCATAAGGACCGCAGGTGCAGGAAACATATGAACATGTTTAACTGTGCAGCACTGCCAGTTGCCCCAGGCAAGTGTGGAGAGCAGGTGTATCAGACTCCATAACGCCACCCTCTGAGACCTTATACACTATACAGTGAATATACAGTCCACCCACTGGCTACGCTGAGGCTGAGGAGGGGATACCCGGAGGGCCCACCAACCCTTAAGGACCGCTCAGTCTGTGAGTAGATTGTGAGGGGATTCGCGCCGCCGCTAGAATCGAAAATAAATGCGCGGCGGCCACAAGAAAATGGGCGCCGGCCGCAGCTACAACTGCGCCATTGAACGCCAAGATGGCCGCCGAGCGCGAAATTCAAAGCTCCTGCTAATGCGTGCGCTAACAGCGCACACAATAATCACCTCACACACCAGAAAAAACTGCAGACATGAGCGCCCAGCCAGGCCAGAGTGACCCCCAAGCACCCCACAGCACAGCACCAGTACAGGGTGCAGAGAGCAGCATAACAGGGGGGAGACAGGGAGAACCCCCCCACACACAGAAACACAGCCAGTATGTACTCACCTTGCAGCAGGAGAGACAGACTACTTACCCGTCCCTAGAGGGACCCACTGGCTTGTTTCAGACAGACCTATCACAGAGTCGTACTGCGTAGCTGTCGGCCCGGTCCACCGCGAAAGATACAGTAGGTACTGTTCAATCTTGAGAGGACCGCGGGAGCATGAAAGCAACCCGGCCACCCCTGGAGCCATGGGGTATGACGTGAACTGAGTCTCACGCACACAAGGCGAGGATCAGCACGCTCGATGGTCGGACAGGGAAGACTACGAGGATACTAGTGTACCCAACCTGTTGCCCAGCCGACAGTTGATTGAAGGTCTCAAAAATAAAATAATAAAAATCCCAAAGGAATAAAATTTAAAAGTAAAATCTTCCAGGAGACTGGCTCCTGAGAGAGTCACGTCTTTTCCTTCTGCTAGGCAGAAAAAAACTGAGGTCTGCTAGCTGCAGGGGGGAGGGTAATGTCTAGAGGGACCGCCCCCCTGGGCGGGGCTGTTCAGCTCTGGTTTGTTCTAGAATGTTTTAACATCTAACATTCTGTATAGGTCTTCTCCTGCAAGCAGGGACATATACCCACACGTTTACAGTATCCAGCTGTGTCAGTCCATGGATGATAAGAGAAAGTGTGTCTCCATGTGAGGAGACATCTAGGAGCATGGCTGCTCATCCCTGATGTTGGATACAAAGGATTTGCATTTGTAAGGACACTTACTACAAGACCAAGGACTGGTCAGTCTATGGACACAGTAAGGCTCGGTAGAGCAGAAGTTTATTGTTGTTTGATTGATGGCAAGATGGTTTTCTTCTGTTTGAGAATATCCAATAATAATAATAAACATGATGTTTTGATAAAGAAACTGAGTTTGTCCCTGCATTGAGCCTAATCCCTCACAATATATATCTATATATATATATATAGATATATATATATATATATTGTGACAGCAGGAAGGTAAAGTCACCTGGTTGCATCCAGGGGGGTAGATATATTTCGCCCAGATTCAGGCTTTACGCCGACTTATACAACTAGGTGGAGAGTTGTATAAGGCTAGTGGGCTCATGGATGACTCATACCTCTAGGGAGAGTGTGGGGCGTCGTACAGACAGGGAGTTGATGAGACCAGCTGAAGCTTGTCAGCTCATTTAGGCCTCTATAAGAACTCCCAGCTTCATTAGATGTTAGCTCATGCCTGGAACCAGACCTGTGTGGACTGTCTAGGGAGAGTGAACCCCTGTGCGGTGAGACAAAGCCTGTGTGGCTATTTGCTTGGACATTTAAAACCAGGGACTTAGGGACTAGGACAGCACTAGGCTGATCCCAGTTGTTAGTTAGGAAACCTGTATGTTTAGTCAGAGGTCAAGTTGACCAGGATTTATTTTGTTTATGTTTCTTTTGCTTTGCTGTGTTTTGTCACTGTAAATAGAAAATAAACCGCACCTTTTTGATTTTGAAAACCACAACCTCCGTTTGCTGGGCCTGTTTTTGTGTGGGGAGCCCATCTCGGGGGTCACACACACCCGCTGCCGAGCTAACCCCCTCACAGTTGGTGGAGAATGCGGGCAGTTTTTTTTTAAGCCAGCATGGAGGAGATACTGAAGCAGCTGGCTCTAGCAAATGCCAATCAACAGCAGACAAATGCAGGTTTGCAAAAGAGCCTTGCAGCTCAACAACAGAACTTCGCAGCCCAGCAGCAAGCTCATCAACAGAGCCTTGCAGCCCAGCAGCAAGCTCATCAACAGAGCCTTGCAGCCCAGCAGCAGACAAACGCAACTTTGCAACAGAGTCTGGAGGCTCAGCAACAAGCCCAGCAGCAATCTGAGGCCCGCTTCATAGACCTGTTACAGAAGCAAGAGCAGAGACTACAACAACAGATGGAAGCAGCAATGCAGCAACGTCCGCAGACCAGTGAGGAAAGCCGTCCCACTAATACCGCGTCCTTTGGGGTGAGTCGTTTATTGACAAAAATGACTGGAGAGGATGATCCAGAGGTATTTTTGACCACATTTGAAAGGACCGCTGAAAGAGAAAAGTGGCCTGAGGAGCAGTGGGCTGGACTGGTGGCTCCTCTGTTAACTGGTGAATCGCAGAAAGCTTACTATGACCTAGAGCAGGGATATGCAATTAGCGGACCTCCAGCTGTTGCAAAACTACAAGTTCCATCATGCCTTTGCCTCTGGGTGTCATGTTTGTGGCTGTCAGAGTCCTGCTATGCCTCATGGGAATTGTAGTTCTGCAACAGCTGGAGGTCCGCTAATTGCATATCCCTGACCTAGAGCCTAACCAAGCAAAAGACTATGCGATGCTAAAAGCTGAAATATTGGCAAGGCTGGGTGTCACCCAGGCTGTCCGGGCTCAGCGTGTGCATAACTGGACTTTCCAGCTTGGAAAACCCCCCAGGTCTCAAATGTATGATCTCATTCACCTGAGCAGAAAGTGGCTACAGCCAGAGACTTTGTCCGCACCAAAGATTGTGGAACGTGTTGTAATGGATCGGTTTTTGAGAGCTCTTCCTACTGCCATCCAAAAGTGGGTAAGCCATGGAGACCCAGAGACGGCCGATGGTCTTGTGGATCGTGTGGAGAAATACTTGGCTACAGAGAACCTGACGGCCTCTTCCAGAGACACTCGGACTTTCCACCCTAAGACCAGACCATCCCCAGGGGCAGATAAGAGGATTCCAAGGGGTGAGGGTGGAGAGAGTGAGAGGGTGGGAGCTCTACCCCAAGTTTGGCGAGAACAGCCTGGGAAATCAGCGGCTCAAGAGGCCGCAAGAAGGATCGCTTGCTACCGCTGCCGGCAAGCGGGACATATTGCAGCCAATTGCCCGGTTGTGGAGGAACCCATGCAGTGTGACTTTCTGACGGGCAGACGTCAGTCGCTGTGTGCGACAGTCGCATGCACTGCCATTCGAGGAACTGAGAAACATTTATGCAAAATGTGTGTTAATGGTAGAAATGTTGTGGTATTGCTGGATTCAGGTAGCCTTGTGACCCTGATAAAGGCTGAGTTAGTTAAAACAGAGGTCTCTGGGAATAGCAAGGTAGCTGTTATTTGTGTGCATGGGGACACCCGAGAGTATCCAGTGACTACAGTGTGTTTCGAGACCCCCAAAGGTACCCTCTCTCATCCAGTGGGCTTAGTATCTCAGTTACCGCATGACGCCATTGTGGGAAGGGATTTTCCGAAGTTCTGGGAACTGTGGGATGATCCTGAGCCCCCCACTGGTGCCCCTATGTACCAGGAATGTGATAGCCAGAACTCCCCTGAGAGTGGTGAGGACTCTCCGGAATTTCCCTTATCAGTATTGGCAGGGGAGACTCAAGAAACTGGAGAGGAGCCCACCTCCTCAGACGAAAACCTACCGTCTGTGGAGTTTTCTGATCTTGAGGTTCACAGGGAAAACTTTGCCACAGAACAGTTGAAAGACCCCGCCCTAATAAAGGCACGGGAAAACGTAGTGAAAATAGATGGCGAGTTAGTGAACCCAGATAATACCTGCACTTACCCATACTTCAGCGTAGAGAAGGACCTACTGTATCGGGTGGCAAAAAGGGCAGAAGAAACCGTTGAGCAGCTTGTGGTGCCCAAACCTTACAGGAAGTTGGTGTTGGAGTTGGCCCATGGGCACATTCTTGGAGGTCATCTGGGGACAGAGAAAACCCGAGAGAGGGTATTACAGAGATTCTATTGGCCGGGGGTGATGAAGGACATAGAAAATTATTGTTCCTCCTGCCCTGTGTGTCAGAGGTCGGCCCCGATGCCACATTTCCGTAGCCCGCTGGTCCCTCTACCCATCATTGAGGTCCCGTTTGAGAGGATCGCCATGGATTTGGTAGGTCCTATAATCAAGTCCGCTAGGGGGCACCAGTACATATTAGTTATAATGGACTATGCCACCCGTTATCCAGAAGCGATCCCTCTCCGAAATACCTCGGCCAAAACCATAGCCAAAGAGCTATCTCTTGTGTTTAGCCGGGTGGGTATTTGTAAAGAACTGCTTACGGACCAAGGTACACCCTTTATGTCCCGGGTTATGAAGGAGCTGTGTAAATTGTTCAAAGTGACGCAATTACGTACATCTGTGTATCACCCCCAAACCGATGGGCTGGTTGAAAGGTTCAACAAAACTCTAAAACAAATGTTGAAGAAAGTGGTGGATAGAGATGGAAAGGATTGGGACTGTCTACTTCCTTATCTGATGTTTGCTATTAGGGAGGTGCCCCAATCCTCTACGGGATTCTCCCCCTTTGAGTTACTGTATGGGAGACACCCAAGAGGGCTGTTGGATATTGCCAAGGAAACTTGGGAAAGTGAGAGTTCTCCCCACAGGAGTGTGATTGAGCATGTCGCCCTGATGCAAGACCGAATTGCACAGGTAATGCCCATCGTGAAGGAACATTTGGCCCAAGCGCAGTTAGCACAGCAGAGAGTGTACAACCGTGCAGCCAAGACCCGTACCTTTTCCCCGGGGGATAGGATACTGGTACTTGTCCCTACGGTTGAAAGTAAATTCCTTGCCAAATGGCAAGGCCCCTACGAGATAATGGAAAAAGTGAGCGAAGTGAATTACAAGGTCAGACAACCAGGAAGGCGAAAGCCCGAACAGATCTATCACGTTAATCTGTTGAAAGCCTGGAGGGATAGAGAGTCCCTAGTCGCAGACACTTGGTCACCAGCTCAAACTGGTTGCGTGATTCCGGAGGTTGGAATAGCAGCCACCTTGTCACAACCCCAACAACAGGAGGTTAAGGAGTTTGTGCTTCGCAACAAGGAGGTATTCTCTGAGCTGCCGGGACAAACATCTGGGGTAGAGCATGACATCATTACCCCGCCCGGTGAAAGGGTGAAGTTAAAACCCTATCGGATCCCAGAGGCCCGACGGGAGGCAATACGGGAGGAAGTACAGAAAATGCTGAACTTAGGGGTGATAGAGGAGTCCCAAAGTGATTGGTCTAGTCCCATTGTGTTGGTGCCTAAACCGGATGGGAGCTGGCGATTTTGTAACGATTTTCGACAGTTGAACAAAGTTACAAAATTTGACACCTACCCCATGCCACGTATAGATGAGTTGATCGACCGGCTGGGAACAGCCCGATACATGACGACTCTTGACCTCACAAAAGGGTATTGGCAAATCCCCCTGGCCAAGTCGGCCAAAGAGAAAACCGCATTTGTAACCCCAGACGGGGCGTTCCAATATAAAAGAATGCCGTTCGGGTTACAGAATGCGCCGGCCACATTCCAGCGGAAAATGGACCAGATGCTGAGGCCCCATCGGAAGTATGCTGCGGCTTACCTGGATGACATAATTGTCCATAGCACAGATTGGGCCTCACATCTGCCAAAAGTGCAAGCAGTCCTGGACTCTGTTCGGGAAGCGGGGTTTACGGCTAACCCCAAGAAGTGTACCATTGGGCAGGAGGAGGCCAAATATCTTGGGTACACCATTGGGAGGGGAGTAATAAAACCCCAACTCAACAAAGTCGAGGCCATCCAGAGTTGGCCACGTCCCAACAGCAAGAAGCAGGTACGAGCCTTTCTGGGAATCGCTGGGTATTATCGGCGATTCATTCCCCACTTTGCTTCTAAGGCTGTGCCCCTAACCAACCTGACGAAGGGGAAAGGGTCGGTCATGATTAAATGGACCCCCGAGGCTGAGGCAGCATTCCAATTCTTGAAACAAGCCTTATGTAGCCAGCCAGTGTTGTACTCACCCGACTTCTCTAAAGACTTTGTCGTACAAAGTGATGCGTCAGATGTGGGGTTAGGAGCAGTATTGTCCCAGGTCTGGAACGGGGAAGAGCACCCAGTCATTTACCTCAGCAGGAAGTTGAAGTCCCATGAGGTAAATTACGCCACCGTTGAAAAGGAGTGTTTAGCGGTGAAGTGGGCTCTAGATTC
The DNA here is from genome assembly GCA_029206835.1 of Rana muscosa. Lineage (NCBI taxonomy): Eukaryota > Metazoa > Chordata > Amphibia > Anura > Ranidae > Rana > Rana muscosa. Next base: position 83,287,548 of record CM055128.1, read on the forward strand.
CCTTCGGTACTACCTGCTAGGTAGGCACTTTGACATGGTTACGGATCACGCTCCGTTAAAGTGGATGGCTCAAAACAAGGAAACAAATAGAAGAGTGAATAGGTGGTTCCTGGCCCTCCAGGAATTCAACTTCACAGTAAAGCATCGCCCTGGCGTTCAAATGGGGAATGTGGATGCTTTGTCTCGAGTACATGAATGCCTGATTGCTGGTGTTCCAACCCCGAGGTTAAAACAAGAGGGGTGGGTATGTGACAGCAGGAAGGTAAAGTCACCTGGTTGCATCCAGGGGGGTAGATATATTTCGCCCAGATTCAGGCTTTACGCCGACTTATACAACTAGGTGGAGAGTTGTATAAGGCTAGTGGGCTCATGGATGACTCATACCTCTAGGGAGAGTGTGGGGCGTCGTACAGACAGGGAGTTGATGAGACCAGCTGAAGCTTGTCAGCTCATTTAGGCCTCTATAAGAACTCCCAGCTTCATTAGATGTTAGCTCATGCCTGGAACCAGACCTGTGTGGACTGTCTAGGGAGAGTGAACCCCTGTGCGGTGAGACAAAGCCTGTGTGGCTATTTGCTTGGACATTTAAAACCAGGGACTTAGGGACTAGGACAGCACTAGGCTGATCCCAGTTGTTAGTTAGGAAACCTGTATGTTTAGTCAGAGGTCAAGTTGACCAGGATTTATTTTGTTTATGTTTCTTTTGCTTTGCTGTGTTTTGTCACTGTAAATAGAAAATAAACCGCACCTTTTTGATTTTGAAAACCACAACCTCCGTTTGCTGGGCCTGTTTTTGTGTGGGGAGCCCATCTCGGGGTCACACACACCCGCTGCCGAGCTAACCCCCTCACAGTATATATATATATATAAAATCTTGTTATGTATGTATGTGTATATATCTGCACAGAAACAAGGGATATCATTTACAATTAGCATATTTTTAAAAGTAATTACCTTTTGCAGGAGCTGCCCCATAAAATTGCCCCATAAAATTTCTACCATCACGCTGCCCCCATCATATTGCCATCAAATTACCACCATCAAAATTGCCCTCCGCAGAATTACCCCCAGTAAAACCAGCCCCCATCATAGTCCTGTATTATAAATCATTAGTGTGGCTGTGCTGTATTGTAAGCAGAGCTGAGATGCTCCGGCCGCCTCACCCACCGCCCATCACTGTGAATAAGAAGCTTTGGTAACCATGGCAACAAAATCCTGGTTACCCTTTTTAACCATGGTGCTGGATATGTATTGCGTCATTTCCGGTTTGCAAATAACGCAATGCTACAGCCCAGGAATGCCCATTGCCTCCTGGGATTGATGACACACATCTCTCAGGAGGCTATGAAAACCGGAAATGACACGATGGGCCGCGGCCGAGAGGAGGAAGGGAAAAACAAATAATTAACACAGTAAGTGCTGGGAAAAAAAATATATATCCAATTTGTTTACAGTGCACAGATTAGTGAGGGATGCTGAAGAGTTGTAAGTGGGTGGAACTCCACTTTAAGCTACATTAGGTAGTGGATGACGGTGTTTACATGCTGGGGTTGCGAAGCTTTGCGCGTGTGGCATATGGACCTGGCCAGCTGGAAGCAGTGCTGTAGGTCCTTATGCTGTGCAGCCCTCAATTTCCACTAGCCTGCTCGCATTAGGCAAGTGGAATTAAACTGAGGGCAAGTGTGGAGCCGCATCGGAGGAGGTGGGGCAGGCCCTGCAGTTCGGTACTGTGCAATCCTACCTGCCCCACACTGTGCCCTCCTACCTGCCTCACACTGTTCCCTCCTGCCCAACCAGTACTGTTCCCTCCTGCCCAACCAGTACTGTGCCCACCTATCGGCCCTGTACTGTGCCGTGCACCTTCCTACCCGCCTCACCCTGTGCCCTCCTGCTCAACCTGTACTGTGCAATCCTACCCGCCCCGCGCCCCCCCTCCCCACCCTGTACTGTGCTCTCCTACCTGCCCCACCCTGTGCCCTCCTGCTCAACCTGTACTGTGCCCCCCTGCTCACCCTGTACTGTGTTCTCCTACCGGCCCTGTACTGTGCCCTCCTACCCACCCCACCCTGTGCCCTCCTGCCCAACCTGTACTGTGCAATCCTACCCGCCCCGCACTGTGCCCCCCTGCCCACCCTGTACTGTGCTCTCCTACCGGCCCTGTTCTGTGCCCTCCTACTCGCCCTGCACCCTCCTACCTTCTCAACCTTTACTGTGCTCTCCAAATCAACCTGTACTGTGCCCTCCTGCTCAACCTGTACTGTGCAATCCTACCCGCCTCGCACTGTGCCCTTCTGCCCAACCTATACTGTGCCCTCCAGGCCCCCCCAAATATACTGTGCCCTCCAGGCCCCCCCAAATATACTGTGCCCTCCAGGCCCCCCTGGTACTGTGACCCCCTGCCAACCTTGTACCCTCCTGCCCTGCACCTTCCTACTCGCCCCACCCTGTGCCCTCCTGCTCAACCTGTACTGTGCAATCATACCCACCTCTCACTGTGCCCCCCTGCCCAGCCTGTACTGTGCACTCCTACCGGCCCTGTACTGTGCCCTCCTGCCCACCCTGTGCCCTCCTGCTCAACCTGTACTTTGCAATCCTACCTGCCTCACTACCTGCCGCCCAACCTGTACTGTGCCCTCTTGCACAACTCGTACTGTGCCCTCCTGCCCAACCTGTACTGTGCCCTCCTGCCCAACCTGTTGGGTCATTTTAATCTTGCCACAGACGAATGAGAGTACTTTTCTGATGAACCGAAGAACTGAAGAGGCTTTAGTCTCAGCCTCTAAACCTTTTTTATTAGCCCAAAACTTCTCGAACGCCTCCTCCTCAAAAGGCTGAGATTCCATTTCAACAATCTGTCCCTGCAGCCATTGCAATTGTTGTCGTTGTGGTCGTCGTTTCCGTTGCTGTTGCTGTTAACACAAAAACAGAAAATAAACAATTCCTGTATAAACAAAAACAGACAGCTGGCAAAGAAATAAAAGTAAATGACATATACTATAAATGCCAATACTTACAAAGCAGAAGAAGGCCAGCACACCTAAGATCAGGATGACCAGTGCCAAGAAAGCCGCAAGATAATACCAAATTCTCCTGTATTCTAAATACCTAGGGATGAATATTCCTGCTGCCTCGTTCGAGTCATTTTAATCTTGCCACGGACGAATGAGAGTACTTTTCTGATGAACCGAAGAACTGAAGAGGGTTTAGTCTCAGCCTCCAAACCTTTTTTATTAGCCAAAAACTTCTCGAACGCCTCCTCCTCAAAAGGCTGAGTTTCCAATCTGTCCCTGCATCCATTGCAATTGTTGTCGTTGTGGTCGTCGTTCCCGTTGCTGTTAACACAAAAACAGAAAATAAATCAATTCCTGTATAAACAAAAACAGACAGCTGGCAAAGAAATAAAAGTAAATGACATATGCTATAAATGCCAATACTTACAAAGCAGAAGAAGGCCAGCACACCTAAGATCAGGATGACCAGTGCCAAGAAAGCCGCTAGATAATACCAAATTCTCCTGTATTCTAAATATCTAGGGATGAATATTCCTGCTGCCTCGTTTAACCCTTCTACCATACCTGAAAAAAAGTTTAAATGAAAAAGTTTCTAAAAATTATTATTCATAACTGAGCTATTTTTAGAAATATATAGAAATGACAAATACAGGGCATTGCATTTAAGATTTTTTTCATATTTTTCTACCTTTTCTTTTAAATAAGACATGTTTTGTGCATTAAAATGGTTTTGAGCCTTCATGAGCTGTACCGTGATTAATAACTATCTTGTAGAGAAATAGGGAAGCTTTATAAATAATAAATGACTGAACATCCACATGTGTAACAGTGATGTGTGAAATTATAGCTTTACAAGGAAACCCGTTACTGTTACCCAGGTGACAGGGATTAAAGCGACACTGTTTAAAAAGGTTTCTGGCAAAGAAAATATACCTGCAAAAGAAGATTGTAAATACTTACCATCCCTGCTGCCAAACCCTGCCAATTAGAAGAGTTGTCACCTGAAATCTTCTGGAAAACCAATACTTCCGGTAGAGTTGATCTCCTGTGTCCTCTCCACCTGTGCTCACTTTTTCCCGTTTCTGACCTCCACATTATAGGATACAGTGGTGACTTGCAGGTCGGTGGAAGAAACCATTGAGAACTTCAGAGGACACAGGAGATCAACATTCCCAGAAGTATTCGTTTCTCGCTAGACAAGTAAGGATTTACAATGTCTTTATACAGTTACATCTACTTTGCCAGATTAATTTTTGCAACAGGGTCGCTTTAAAAGAGAATTCAAGAGAAGGCAAAATGTATTTTAAGAAAACATGTCCAAAAGGAAAGGAGAGTTATACATAAATCTATAGCAATATAAAGTGTATAAACAGATACATTTACACTTACTATTAGGAATTTCTGTTGTAGCTGCCATCTGGTCCAGAGAAGGTTCTTCTGTAACAAAAAGCAAAAAAATTAAAATAAATTAGAACATCACAACGGATAAAGTACATTAACCATAGAGACAACAGTCACTTAAAGTGGCTGTAAAGGCAGAAGGTTTTTTAATCTTAATGCATTCTATGCATTAAGATAAAAAAAACCTTCTTTGTGTAGTAGCCTCCCTAATACCTAAACCCAATCTCTATCCAGTGATGTGCACAAGTGCCTCGGCTGTCCAGGATTTGCTGACACACAGCAGCCGCATGCCATTGGCTGTCAAGGTAAGTTAGCCAATCAGCAGAGAGAGGGGCAGGGCCAAACCGAGGCTCCGTGTCTGAATGGACACAGGGAGGTGTGGCTTGGCTCAGGTGCCCCCGTAGCAAGCTGCTTGCTGTGGGGGCACTCAACAGGAAAAAGGGGCCATGAGCACCAAAGAGGGACGCGAGAATAGAAGGATGTGGGCTGCTCTGGGCAAAACCATTTTACAAAGCAGGTAAGTATAACAACATGTTGTTTTTTTTGTTTTGTTTTTAAATAAGAGAGACTTTAGTATCACTTTAAACCCCGTACACACGGGCCGAATGTTGATTGGCATCAGTCAGTTCAATAGAAACTGGCCGGTATTCAGCCTGTGTGTGCTGCAGCCAGCCCAACAGAAGCCGGCCGTTCGGCTTCTGATGAAGGGGCATGACCGTAAAAGCCCTGCTGACTGGCTCCCAATCAGCACTCTCAGCCAATGGTTGAGAGCTATGATCGCAGTGTTCTGACAAGGGGGGGGGGCATCCCCCTGTCAAAAACACAATAGAACAGCAGGGGAGATCACTGTACTAGTGTGAACTAGGCTTTAGGGACTCATTTTGAAAAGCACTGAGCAGAGAGAACTCCACTGGTCTTTGCCATCTATACTCTGCAGACCAATTTTTTTGAATAGACAGGATGCAGTGTGAGAAGTGCAGTGCAGTATAAAACAAAAGAGTAGATAGTGATATTGGCTCTTTTTTTTAAATTATTATTGAGCCCTTAAAGCGGAGGTCCGCCTAAAAAAAAAATTAAAAGCCAGCAGCTACAAATACTGTAGCTGCTGACTTTTAATAAATGGACACTTACCTGTCCAGGGTGCCCGCGCTGTCGGCAGCCGAACCCGATCAATCGCTCGGCTCTTGGCTGCCCCCGCCGCCAACCTCGGTGAGGGAATCAGGAAGTGAATAGTTGCGGCTTCACTTCCCGGTTCCCTACTGCGCATGTGTGAGTCGCGCTGTGTGTCCTCACTGGTCCCTGCTGTCTTCTGGGACCTGTGTGTTTCCCAGAAGACAGCAAGGGGGGGGGGAGTGGTTCCATTTTTGTGTGGACCTCCGCTTTAAGAATGGTACATTTCATCCTGTACAAATATACATAGTAAATAAAGATATAGTTACACAAACCTGTAGCATAGTCCTCAGACATGCCTGTTTCTGGTTCCATTTCATCCTTCTCAACAGAAAAGAACTTCTTAATTTTGGAAAAAAATCTTGATCCTGTAGAAGAATGGAAAAAATATTAAATGGGTGAACTGCATTTAGTAGAAAGACAAGATTCAGTGACATTTTCAATAACATCTGTCATATCCTTTCATCTGTATCAGTAAGCTATATTTGTTCTATCCCCCCACCCTGATTTAACCTGCGTTCTTGGATTCCTATTTTGCCATTCAGGTGTGACTTACAAGGGCAATTGTAAATACCAAAACTTTTATTGTATTCAATAACCTACTATAGTAATCTATCACTAGGCAGACAGCTACATTTCTATATTGCTATGGGGAATATAACCTTGTACTAGGAGGACCATCCTCTATAGCTGGTTACATTTTATTATACACTGGTCCAATAGGAATGTATACCGTTCATCTCTACAATACGTACACATTTCCCCATGTTTTATCCCTTTAAACTCCCTGCAAGTACAGAATATCTGCTAATCTGCCAGAAATGCACTCTGCTCCTAATGTCCTGCTTTGGCCGACAACACACAGCATTCTGTGGACTAACTGGAGACAGCCATGCTTAACTGTCTTTTGCTGAACTGCTGAATCCCTCCTATTCCCCTCATTTCCACAATGCTAGAGACTAATTGTTTTGTAGTCCAAGATAATAACTGGGAGATATCCTTGAGTTAACACAGAAAGCATGCACAGCACATGTGCAAAGGCCAGTCAAAAGTGGGGACAGTGGCCATTTGTTAGTACGGTTGGAATACTGGTAAGGGGATTGCACTGGACACTATTGCTGGCACTGTGATATATGCCGGGTGTCCAGTGCGCCCCTGTGCCCTTAAAGTGGTTGTAAACCCACTTATGCAACTTGCACCTACAGGTAAGCCTAGATTAAGGCTTACCTGTAGGTGCAATATCTCAAGAAATATCTCCTAAACCTACACGGTATTTGCCGGAGCGGCGATGTGATTGGCTGGAGGGGCGATACCCGGAAGTAACCTTCCGGCTATCGCCGCAGCGATGGCTGCGGCTGGAGAGGAAGACGAGGACAGCTTCAGGGGCCCCGATCTAAGGTAAGTGATGCATAATGAGCTAGTATGCTAGTCATACTAGCTCATTATGGCTTTGTCTTGCAGGTTGGATTAAAAAAAAAAAAAAGGTTCCAGGGTTTACAACCACTTTAAGGAGGGGTGGGCTCCCTCCAGGCTTGCCTGCCCTATGCCTACCCATTATAATGCATGTGCTTCTACTATGGAGGCTCTCAAAATTTAGAGTTAGGACTGCAATTAATGCTGGGGTGCCGTGAAGTGGCTCTGCAGCTTAAGCATGCATTTGCAAATGTGTGCAAATTATGCCCCTGTTTTTAACCAAAACGGACAGGATAATTTGGTTGGTTGCAGGCTGGTTGGCAAGTTGAGCTAGGAATTTTGTTTGGTTTAGTTTTACATGTGCCGCCCTTCCATGTGCTCCTCGTTACAAAAGGCCAGTGGCCATTTGTTTGTAGAGGACACAGAACAGTTGTGAATTCCTGACATGACCACATTATGACAGACTCGCCTGCCTGTTTGCCCTCCTCCAGCTATGACAGAAAAAGTACTCTCCCTTGCTGCCCCATGTCATTCTGCTCGCTAGGGCCACCAGAGTTCTCGGCTTAACTATTCCACCATCGCTCGGCCATTTCTGATGTAACGTCTAGGCGTGCCCGCAGAAGTTACATTATTCCCAACACCAGGATGCATTCTCTGCATCTTACACATGCACAAATAACACTGGAGTGTACATTGCACTGCACATGCCCCACAAGCAGTGTACGTTATTTAAAAGAATGCCAGGTGAGAGAAAGGAAAGGGATTTCATTTAGCAAAAATGACCTGCAAAGTTTCTTCTGCTAAGGAAAACTCTAACCTCCTAGCTATGTTTTTATTTTTAACTACAGTGGCACATTAAGAAGATGATTTTCGAAATTGCCGATTTGTTTTTATTATGCTGTTATCCTGCATGTATATTTTGTACAGTCTACTTTTACCACATATGCTGCATTTCTAACCTATACTATCTCTGGTAGCATTAATGAGCAGAGCCTCAGTGGTATGTGCAATCATAGGCATTTCAAGAATGGATTCAGTTCACAAAGCTAATGCCCCAGAAATAAGAATTCTTATTTAAAAAAAACGACAGGTGAGAGCCAATGAGATTTGAAAATAAAGTCAAATGGGCAAAAATAAAGATCCTTATCCTTATGTTATAGCTTTGTGAGTTGAAGCAAATTTAACATTACTTTAGCCTTACCCCTTTTATGGAAGTCCCTTTCTTTAGATAGTTGGGGATAATCTTCTGATTTGTCTATAAAAGAAATAAGAAATAAGAGAAACACAGGACATTAGAATGAGGCACATAAATATATTAGATTTTTTTTTAATTATATATATATATATATATATATATATATATATATATATATATATATATACACACACACACACATACACTGTATATCTACATAACAAATAAAGCTTGCCTATTAACTGGAGGGGTTAAATAAACACAGCCAATGACCATTAGGCTAGGTTCACACCTGTGCACAGGCCACGGTTTGTGCGGGCACCAGAGCCCATTAATTTGAATGGGCTGCCCTGTTCCATGACACGCATGAAAGAAGTCCCTGCACTATTTTTTAAATCGCACCCTGCACAGGAACCTCGTTTCCCAGTACAGTTGTAATTTCCAGTCTGGGCAGCGTGCCATTAGGATTAATAGTACCTGCCCACCGGTCCCGCATTTCTCTGTGCGGGTTCCGCAGCGGCACCACCCGCACAGATGTGAACCTAGCCTTAATGAGGGTGAAAGTAAAAAAAAAAAAAAACACTGACCACAAATGTGTGGAAATTCCACTACTGACCATCAATTGGGGATAATTAAAGACAGACTGTCAGTGACCATCAATGGGGATAAGTACTGTCATTGACCACCGATGGAGGGGGTTAAATAAATACCGCCAATGCCCACCAATGAGGGGGGGTTAAATAAACATTGCCATTGACCACCGATGAGGGGGGAGGAGTTTAAAGTTCATGGTCGCCAACCACCAGTGAGGGGGGGGGTTAAAAAACACAGCAACTAATCAACAATGGGGGGGGTGGGATGTTAATTAAGAAAGTAATAGAATTCCTGCAAGCCTCAATCACCCCAAAGCCTAATGCCACGTACACACGATCACTTTTCTCGTCGGGAAAAATTTAATTTTTTCTCTTGGACGAGAAAAACGGCCGTGTGTAGGCTCTCCAGCATTCTTCCCGACGAGAAAAACGGCGAGAATCACGACGAGAAAAATTAGAAAATGCTCTAATTTTTCTCGTCGCGAATCACGGCATTTTTTCCTCTGCAGTTTTCCCATAGGGAAACACTGCTAGGGAGCCTACACACGGCCAGGTTTTCTCGACCAAGAGAAAACATGTCGTGAAAAACGGCCGTGTGTAGGGGACCAAGCCGGCCCTCGTTTTTCCCGTCGGGTTTCACGGCGGTGTTTTCACCAACGTGAAACTCGATCGTGTGTACACGGCATGATAGATATCACTAACCAGCTGCAAGCGTTACACACGTCTCATAAGCTTGTGCACATAGACAAAAATAGTAAATTATACGCTGCGCTTTGGAATATTACACAATAAATGCGTGCTGAAGATTAAAACAAACACATGTAGTGTTAATAAGGGCCGAAACAACGAATCGATTAATTGACAACTAATCGATTATGAAATTAATCGATTACTATTTTCATAAATCGATTAATCGCCCAGTAACATAATGGGGTAAAAAAAAACTAAAATTAGCCCTTTACAATACAAAAAGAGCAAATCGCTACTGTAAATATTACTTTCACTGTCCCACAGTAAAAAATTAACCCCTTACAGCGATTATTTGCTCTTTTTGTACTAATTTTATTTTTTTTAACACCATTATGTTACTAAACATCTCAGGCCTGGGTCACACCTCTGTTTTTTTCGTGCTTTTTGCAGAAACACACTACAGTTCATTTACATGGTTTCCTATGGGACACGCTCACATCCATGATTTTAGTACTTTTTTTAACGCAAAACGGTGCTATTTTGTTTTTTTGGTTCAATATACTTCAATAGAGAAGCTGCAGAAAAGCATGTAATAATGTGTTTTTGCGGCAATTTGTGTTTTTTTGTCTGCCCAACAACAAATTGGGCAAAAAAAAAAAGTTAAAATGCAGCAAAATTACCTTTTTTTTTTTATTAATTTTTTTACGGTTATTAACCGATTAATCAATTAATCGAAACAATAATCGGCCAACTAATCGATTATGAAAATAATCGTTAGTTGCAGCCCTAGTGTTAATGTGACATATGTGACAGATGTGATATAAAAAATATAAAAAAAATTATGTCAATGAAAACATTAATAATAAAGTGCTCATGCGCATCCAAGTGCTTTGTACCACAGATATAAGTGTCCGGTGGTATATAGGGAACAACACTAGAATTCCCCCTGATGAAGATACGATTAACCTGTATTGAACACGTGTAGGGGAGGGGCCAGGACGACACGACAGCCAGTCTACTTGCTTAGGAGGAAACATACACCATTCCAAAACCAGCTGCTGTAATATTTCATGCCATACACTGAGTGGTGCACTAACGCACCTGGTACATGTGAGTACTCCACTGGGGGGGTTGTTCTTATTTGTTTAATAAAACGTTTAAAAGCGATATCACACTATCAAGGCTTTTTATTCCCCATTATTCCCGAGATACTGCGTGGGAAGCCCAGTATCCTGTTACCATTATAGAACCCAGGGGTGGTTCACAAGCGTGTATTGACTGAGCATAATCGCTAAGTCGCACGTTCGAAGGTGAGCATTTAATACCTAGGGGGTCACTGGAATGAGAGCACTGATGCATGATCTGGAACACCTGTCAATCATTTTCAGATGCATGGATTTATAAGCATGTCAGCAGTGCTATTACTGGATACCACGCATATGCACTTTTTTCAATAGGACTGTCACAGCATTGTTTTATAAAAAGGGATGTTAATGAACACTGTAACGAAGTACCAATGTTAGGGTTTACTATTGCGTCCACTGACAACACTGGGAGTTATTATTGTGTTCACGAAAAGTATTGCTGGGGGTTTTGACAGTGGCCACTGACACTAATAATGGTGCTTATACTCTCTCTTCAGTCTACACTACGGCACATATAGATAAACACACAAACAGTAAAACAATTATATATGACAATTTAATGCTTACCATATAATAATCCATTTTTTTTGTCAGGCTCAGTTCACAACACCTGAATAAAAAGGCTGATTTGTCCAAAAAAATGTGACAGTAGGGAGTCCAATGAAAATTCCAAATGATCGTTACAGAGCTAAAAAATAAAGCTCCAGTGTTTTTTCCGGTAAATAAATCCTACAGTCTAGAATACAATAATGCTTGAATTTACTGAAAATGAATCCTACCTGGCCGCCCATGTGAAGAATATACACAGGCAATTAAGAGAAATAAAATAACTAGAGCGCAAATTTTGAAGAATCCCATTGTGAATACGAAGCTCACAAAAAGCCAACTGCACAGATGCTCAGACACAACTGCACTGATGAAAACACCTGCAGAGCTCCCTCTACACAGACTGGCAGCCCACTATGACATCTCCTGGGTCATATGACACACAGGGACGATGCGGATTGGTTGAACTTGTGTACAACCTATTTCTGTGACTACATGCTGTCAGTTTGCTCCCTGCAGAAATTAACTCACTTTACAAGCAAGGATTCTCAGCCTGGTGTGTTTCAAACTGAGCTTTTTGGGAACTACTGTATGTCAAAAGTGAACCTGTGCCCCAGACTGTGCACATTAACCACTTGCTGCCTGGGACAATTTTGAAATTTTTGAAAAATCTAGAGAGAAGTTACCGCTCAGACGTGGCTGTTGATCTGCTCACTGGATCCGAAGCCGTGGGTGCAGGCGATTGCATATAACAATGCCGAAAAAGAGAAGCTTGGACAGCCGCACTCCAAAAAATTTGTTGGTTCTTTATTTAAAAAAGTAAGGTCACATCAACACATATGACAGCAAAAAACAGCAAGAGGCGCTGACATGTTTCACACTGCAAATCAGTGCTTTATCATAGCTAACACTCAATTCACATCAAATATATACCTCTATTCACATGACAAGTGAAAAAATAATCAAAGTTCCAATTGGTTAATTGGTAAAATGTTGGGTGTTACCTGTAAAGGTAATTAGAGTGAGTAATGTGATTGTGAAGAACACACACCTGTGTTAGAGAAAGAAAAAGGGGAAAGAGGAGGAAGAAAAGAAGAAAAAAAAAAAAAAGGAAAAAAAAAAGAAGAGACCATTCAAAAAAGTCCATATTAATATGACTATGTAGATAGCGTGTATCCCTAGTGGTTGTCAAACTTATGTGTGGGTGGTAATGCTATCTACAGGACATATGAAGCAAGTGCAAAACTGTGCTACAATGTGAATGTGTATGGATTGGATACTACTCTTAAGATAAAAGTTATGTGACATGGATGAAAGAAATACTGTATGTGTATAATAAAGTGTATTATTATATACAGTGTGAGGGGGTTAGCTCGGCAGCGGGTGTGTGTGACCCCCGGGATGGGCTCCCCACACAAAACAGGCCCAGCAAACGGAGGTTGTGGTTTTCAAAATCAAAAAAGGTGCGGTTTATTTTCTATTTACAGTGACAAAACACAGCAAAGCAAAAGAAACATAACCAAAATAAATCCTGGTCAAGTTGACCTCTGACTAAACATACAGGTTTCCTAACTAACAACTGGGATCAGCCTAGTGCTGTCCTAGTCCCTAAGTCCCTGGTTTAGTAAAAGTCCAAACAAATAGCCACACAGGCTTTGCCTCACCGCACAGGGGTTCACTCTCCCTAGACAGTCCACACAGGTCTGGTTCCAGGCATGAGCTAACCCCTAATGAAGCTGGGAGTTCTTATAGAGGCCTAAATGAGCTGACAAGGTTCAGCTGGTCTCCTCATCTCTGTCTGCACGACGCCCCACACTCTCCCTAGAGGTATGAGTCATCCATGAGCCCACTAGCCTTATACAACTCTCCACCTAGTTGTATAAGTCGGCGTAAAGCCTGAATCTGGGCGAAATATATCTACCCCCCTGGATGCAACCAGGTGACTTTACCTTCCTGCTGTCACATACCCCCCCCTCTTGTTTTAACCTCGGGGTTGGAACACCAGCAATCAGGCATTCATGTACTCGAGACAAAGCATCCACATTCCCCATTTGAACGCCAGGGCGATGCTTTACTGTGAAGTTGAATTCCTGGAGGGCCAGGAACCACCTATTCACTCTTCTATTTGTTTCCTTGTTTTGAGCCATCCACTTTAACGGAGCGTGATCCGTAACCATGTCAAAGTGCCTACCTAGCAGGTAGTACCGAAGGGAATCTAGAGCCCACTTCACCGCTAAACACTCCTTTTCAACGGTGGCGTAATTTACCTCATGGGACTTCAACTTCCTGCTGAGGTAAATGACTGGGTGCTCTTCCCCGTTCCAGACCTGGGACAATACTGCTCCTAACCCCACATCTGACGCATCACTTTGTACGACAAAGTCTTTAGAGAAGTCGGGTGAGTACAACACTGGCTGGCTACATAAGGCTTGTTTCAAGAATTGGAATGCTGCCTCAGCCTCGGGGGTCCATTTAATCATGACCGACCCTTTCCCCTTCGTCAGGTTGGTTAGGGGCACAGCCTTAGAAGCAAAGTGGGGAATGAATCGCCGATAATACCCAGCGATTCCCAGAAAGGCTCATACCTGCTTCTTGCTGTTGGGACGTGGCCAACTCTGGATGGCCTCGACTTTGTTGAGTTGGGGTTTTATTACGCCCCTCCCAATGGTGTACCCAAGATATTTGGCCTCCTCCTGCCCAATGGTACACTTCTTGGGGTTAGCCGTAAACCCCGCTTCCCGAACAGAGTCCAGGACTGCTTGCACTTTTGGCAGATGTGAGGCCCAATCTGTGCTATGGACAATTACGTCATCCAGGTAAGCCGCAGCATACTTCCGATGGGGCCTCAGCATCTGGTCCATTTTCCGCTGGAATGTGGCCGGCGCATTCTGTAACCCGAACGGCATTCTTTTATATTGGAACGCCCCGTCTGGGGTTACAAATGCGGTTTTCTCTTTGGCCGACTTGGCCAGGGGGATTTGCCAATACCCTTTTGTGAGGTCAAGAGTCGTCATGTATCGGGCTGTTCCCAGCCGGTCGATCAACTCATCTATACGTGGCATGGGGTAGGTGTCAAATTTTGTAACTTTGTTCAACTGACGAAAATCGTTACAAAATCGCCAGCTCCCATCCGGTTTAGGCACCAACACGATGGGACTAGACCAATCACTTTGGGACTCCTCTATCACCCCTAAGTTCAGCATTTTCTGTACTTCCTCCCGTATTGCCTCCCGTTGAGCCTCTGGGATCCGATAGGGTTTTAACTTCACCCTTTCACCGGGCGGGGTAATGATGTCATGCTCTACCCCAGATGTTTGTCCCGGCAGCTCAGAGAATACCTCCTTGTTGCGAAGCACAAACTCCTTAACCTCCTGTTGTTGGGGTTGTGACAAGGTGGCTGCTATTCCAACCTCAGGAATCACGCAACCAGTTTGAGCTGGTGACCAAGTGTCTGCGACTAGGGACTCTCTATCCCTCCAGGCTTTCAACAGATTAACGTGATAGATCTGTTCGGGCTTTCGCCTTCCTGGTTGTCTGACCTTGTAATTCACTTCGCTCACTTTTTCCATTATCTCGTAGGGGCCTTGCCATTTGGCAAGGAATTTACTTTCAACCGTAGGGACAAGTACCAATATCCTATCCCCCGGGGAAAAGGTACGGGTCTTGGCTCCACGGTTGTACACTCTCTGCTGTGCCAACTGCGCTTGGGCCAAATGTTCCTTCACGATGGGCATTACCTGTGCAATTCGATCTTGCATCAGGGCGACATGCTCAATCACACTCCTGTGGGGAGAACTCTCACTTTCCCAAGTTTCCTTGGCAATATCCAACAGCCCTCTTGGGTGTCTCCCATACAGTAACTCAAAGGGGGAGAATCCCGTAGAGGATTGGGGCACCTCCCTAATAGCAAACATCAAATAAGGAAGTAAACAGTCCCAATCCTTTCCATCTCTATCCACCACTTTCTTCAACATTTGTTTTAGGGTTTTGTTGAATCTTTCAACCAGCCCATCGGTTTGGGGGTGATACACAGACGTACGCAATTGCGTCACTTTGAACAATTTACACAGCTCTTTCATAACCCGGGACATAAAGGGTGTACCTTGGTCCGTAAGCAGTTCTTTACAAATACCCACCCGGCTAAAAACAAGAGATAGCTCTTTGGCTATGGTTTTGGCCGAGGTATTTCGGAGAGGGATCGCTTCTGGATAACGGGTGGCATAGTCCATTATAACTAATATGTACTGGTGCCCCCTAGCGGACTTGATTATAGGACCTACCAAATCCATGGCGATCCTCTCAAACGGGACCTCAATGATGGGTAGAGGGACCAGCGGGCTACGGAAATGTGGCATCGGGGCCAACCTCTGACACACAGGGCAGGAGGAACAATAATTTTCTACGTCCTTCATCACCCCCGGCCAATAGAATCTCTGTAATACCCTCTCTCGGGTTTTCTCTGTCCCCAGATGACCTCCAAGAATGTGCCCATGGGCCAACTCCAACACCAACTTCCTGTAAGGTTTGGGCACCACAAGCTGCTCAACGGTTTCTTCTGCCCTTTTTGCCACCCGATACAGTAGGTCCTTCTCTACGCTGAAGTATGGGTAAGTGCAGGTATTATCTGGGTTCACTAACTCACCATCTATTTTCACTACGTTTTCCCGTGCCTTTATTAGGGCGGGGTCTTTCAACTGTTCTGTGGCAAAGTTTTCCCTGTGAACCTCAAGATCAGAAAACTCCACAGACGGTAGGTTTTCGTCTGAGGAGGTGGGCTCCTCTCCAGTTTCTTGAGTCTCCCCTGCCAATACTGATAAGGGAAATTCCGGAGAGTCCTCACCACTCTCAGGGGAGTTCTGGCTATCACATTCCTGGTACATAGGGGCACCAGTGAGGGGCTCAGGATCATCCCACAGTTCCCAGAACTTCGGAAAATCCCTTCCCACAATGGCGTCATGCGGTAACTGAGATACTAAGCCCACTGGATGAGAGAGGGTACCTTTGGGGGTCTCGAAACACACTGTAGTCACTGGATACTCTCGGGTGTCCCCATGCACACAAATAACAGCTACCTTGCTATTCCCAGAGACCTCTGTTTTAACTAACTCAGCCTTTATCAGGGTCACAAGGCTACCTGAATCCAGCAATACCACAACATTTCTACCATTAACACACATTTTGCATAAATGTTTCTCAGTTCCTCGAATGGCAGTGCATGCGACTGTCGCACACAGCGACTGACGTCTGCCCGTCAGAAAGTCACACTGCATGGGTTCCTCCACAACCGGGCAATTGGCTGCAATATGTCCCGCTTGCCGGCAGCGGTAGCAAACGATCCTTCTTGCCGCCTCTTGAGCCGCTGATTTCCCAGGCTGTTCTCGCCAAACTTGGGGTAGAGCTCCCACCCTCTCACTCTCTCCACCCTCACCCCTTGGAATCCTCTTATCCGCCCCTGGGGATGGTCTGGTCTTAGGGTGGAAAGTCCGAGTGTCTCTGGAAGAGGCCGTCAGGTTCTCTGTAGCCAAGTATTTCTCCACACGATCCACAAGACCATCGGCCGTCTCTGGGTCTCCATGGCTTACCCACTTTTGGATGGCAGTAGGAAGAGCTCTCAAAAACCGATCCATTACAACACGTTCCACAATCTTTGGTGCGGACAAAGTCTCTGGCTGTAGCCACTTTCTGCTCAGGTGAATGAGATCATACATTTGAGACCTGGGGGGTTTTCCAAGCTGGAAAGTCCAGTTATGCACACGCTGAGCCCGGACAGCCTGGGTGACACCCAGCCTTGCCAATATTTCAGCTTTTAGCATCACATAGTCTTTTGCTTGGTTAGGCTCTAGGTCATAGTAAGCTTTCTGCGATTCACCAGTTAACAGAGGAGCCACCAGTCCAGCCCACTGCTCCTCAGGCCACTTTTCTCTTTCAGCGGTCCTTTCAAATGTGGTCAAAAATACCTCTGGATCATCCTCTCCAGTCATTTTTGTCAATAAACGACTCACCCCAAAGGACGCGGTATTAGTGGGACGGCTTTCCTCACTGGTCTGCGGACGTTGCTGCATTACTGCTTCCATCTGTTGTTGTAGTCTCTGCTCTTGCTTCTGCAACAGGTCTATGAAGCGGGCCTCAGATTGCTGCTGGGCTCGTTGCTGAGCCTCCAGACTCTGTTGCAAAGTTGCGTTTGTCTGCTGCTGGGCTGCAAGGCTCCTTTGCAAACCTGCATTTGTCTGCTGTTGATTGGCATTTGCTAGAGCCAGCTGCTTCAGTATCTCCTCCATGCTGGCTTAAAAAAAACTGCCACTGGTTCTCCACCAACTGTGAGGGGGTTAGCTCGGCAGCGGGTGTGTGTGACCCCCGGGATGGGCTCCCCACACAAAACAGGCCCAGCAAACGGAGGTTGTGGTTTTCAAAATCAAAAAAGGTGCGGTTTATTTTCTATTTACAGTGACAAAACACAGCAAAGCAAAAGAAACATAACCAAAATAAATCCTGGTCAAGTTGACCTCTGACTAAACATACAGGTTTCCTAACTAACAACTGGGATCAGCCTAGTGCTGTCCTAGTCCCTAAGTCCCTGGTTTAGTAAAAGTCCAAACAAATAGCCACACAGGCTTTGCCTCACCGCACAGGGGTTCACTCTCCCTAGACAGTCCACACAGGTCTGGTTCCAGGCATGAGCTAACCCCTAATGAAGCTGGGAGTTCTTATAGAGGCCTAAATGAGCTGACAAGGTTCAGCTGGTCTCCTCATCTCTGTCTGCACGACGCCCCACACTCTCCCTAGAGGTATGAGTCATCCATGAGCCCACTAGCCTTATACAACTCTCCACCTAGTTGTATAAGTCGGCGTAAAGCCTGAATCTGGGCGAAATATATCTACCCCCCTGGATGCAACCAGGTGACTTTACCTTCCTGCTGTCACAACAGATAGCTAAAAAATTCTATGTATTAAAAGTCCACACAATATTTCCATATATGTAGTGATAAATGAATATATATACAAATTTATATTAAAAAGTATTGGTATATTTAGGACTTGAATGTGTGTACACCTATGTTGGTTGCAATGTTAATTAGTGATGTGTGCAAACAACAAAGAGCTAACTAAAAATAATATAAATGTGAGTTGACGTGTTAGGAAAAATGTGAAGAATTGTTCCGATACACTGTCGTGTGTGGGCTTCATGATATGGAGGCCAATGAAACAATCTTGTGTATGGATGATAGTTTCTTGTATGGAATGCATTACAACATGTCTGCTCGCAATTAGCCGCGATGTCGCCTCTATAATGTGCGCTCGTTTTATGCAGCTTTGCCCATGTCTATCAGCCACTGCATGCAGAGGAATACATAGAAACATAAAAGTATATTGTAAAAACTTCACACAAGAAACCCAACCAACACAACAATCTATCAGTTAAGGAGCAACAAACTTTCAAAGAATTAGAACTAGACAAAACTATAGTCATCAGGAATGCTGATAAAGGGGGGTTGGTGGTAAACCTTAATTCAGTTACATACAGGGATGAGGCAATGCGTCAATTGTCCGACCTGAATACTTACCAGGTATTAAAAGGTAATCCCACTATACCCTTCAAAAAAACATTGTGTTCCCTTTTAGATAGAGCTGTACTCGCAGGCATATTTACAGAAAAGGAGAGAGATATGTTTATCCCTGAATGTCCCATAACTCCGGTTTTCCACCACCTGCCAAAGGTGCACAAGGGGTTAAACCCCCTTGTAGGCAGACCCATTGTGGCGGGGATAGGTTCACTTAACGAATGCCTCGGCGAGTGGTTGGACAGTCAGCTCCAACCCTTGGTGGTGGACTTACCTGGTTATCTAAGGGACACCAAACAGCTTCTGTCCAAACTGAATCATTTTGTTTGGGAAGACAATTTCAGATGGGTTAGCTGTAATGTGGTCAGCTTATATTCGAGCATTCCCCATGGTCCAGGTGTGAGAGCGGTCACTACATTTTTACAGGAATCAGGCAGATTCTCCTTGGTTCTCCAGGAATTCATCCTGGAAGCCTTGGAATACCTGCTAACCCACAATTTTTTTATGTTCGACGGGGTCTATTATCTCCAGAGATGCGGGGCCTCTATGGGAGCCAAATTCTCCCCCTCATTAGCCAATCTTTTTATGGGCTGGTGGGAGAGGTCCCGCATCTTTGGACATGATAGCCCCCGTCGAGTGGATACAGCGTTCTACTGTCGGTACATAGATGACCTGCTGTTCATCTCATCAGATGGTCAAGCAGATCTCAGTGAGTGGTTAAATTACTTCAATGATAATTCTTTAAACCTAAAATTTACAGGAAAACTCCATGAGTGTACTATGGACTTTCTAGATGTAACACTCACAGGTACCGGCAGAGAGATAACCACTAATTTACACAGGAAACTTACAGCAGGGAACACCTTGCACCCCAGTCACACTATTAAGGGGGTACCCTATGGACAATTTCTCAGACTAAAACGCCTCTGCAGTGAGCCACACACGTTTAATGAGGAAGCCCAGAAAATGGCTTTACGTTTCCTGTTTAATATTTTTTATTAGATTTTACAAGTAAATAGCAAATATACTGAACATTACATTCTGATCAAGAATAGAATTGTAAATAAATACAGTAATCACTAAAAATACATATTGAAAGAAAGGCAGTAGAGGATAAACCTCAGTAACAATTATATCAATACAAATAGAGGTATAAAAGATTAGAGCAATGAAGATAAGCAATATTCAGGATAGAATATCACGTCTCCAGACCAACCACTCACCCCCGAAGGGAGCAAGCTGTGAGCAGATGGGGGCTCGATTAAGTATGAGAGAATATGTTGGGCTATCCAGAAGGATATACCAGATGAACGTTGTCATACCTCAATTGTTTAGTGGAGACTTTCCTAACAAATCTTTAAGACACAAAGATATTAGTGATTGATAAAGTGAAACTTTAAAGTTATATATATAAGTCATGTAATGAACATCACATGTGTAAAAAATCTGTATTACACAAGTAACAAAACTAACCAGAACAGAAAGACAGAAGAAGTAAGAGAGAAGAAGAAGAAATATGGGAGAAAAGTAAAATTTATAGAAAAGAAGGTATGGGTATAGGAAAATAGAGAAAAAGGTGAAGGTTGTCTCCCCGGGTGGCGGTCCAGTCAGATCAAGGCCCCGTTTAAATATTATATTAATAGATAAATATTAAAGTATTTCAAAGAGGCATCAACAATAGTTGATCAAAATCTGGGGGTAAGAAGTGTTTAATCCATGGTTTCCATATTTTATTATATGTTGCAATGTTGTCATCTTCAATAGCAGACATTTTGGAAAAGATAAGGGCTCTGTTAATTCTATGTTTAGTTTCAGCCACAACCAAAGTTTGGGTTTTCCAGGCCTTGGCTATAGATTGTTTAGCCGCCGTGGTGAGATGTAGTAGTAATTTGAATTGTGACTTATTCAAATTAGGAGGTTTGAGGTTGAGGAGAGCCAGTGCCGGGTCTGGCGGGATTGGTATTTCCAAGGCCGTAGAGGCCATGTGAAATATTTTACTCCAGAAGGATTGAGCGATTGGACATTGCCACCAAATATGGAACAGCGTGCCCGGTTCAGAACAGCCTCTGAAACATAGATTTGGGTACGAGGGGGCAAATTTGGCAATCCTGGCCGGAACCAGGTACCATAGAGAAAGGACCTTATAATTTGTTTCCAACGCAAAACAGTTTGGCGAGGAATGCTTAGTAGCTGACCATATAATATCCCAGTCACTTTTACTGAATGTTCTATCCATGTCGTGTGCCCATTTAGTCGTATAGGATGGTAAAGTATCGTCGGATGTGGAATTGATGCGTTTATACAAAAGTGATATTAATCCTCTAGTATGGGGATCACTGTTACAGATACGTTCAAATTGAGTCATTTGGGTGAGAGGGGATCCCGTATCAACGAGGGGTGTATAAAAGTTCTTAATTTGTAGATAGCGGAAGAGCTCCTTCATGGGGAGTTTGTATAAATCACATAATGTTGGGAACGTAAGAATATCATTGGAGGAAACTAGATTATGGAATTGAAGTAGGTTTCTTCTGGACCAAGCTGCAAATGATAGGGGAAATTTCCAGGCGGGGTAAAATGAGGGATTTCGAAGAAAAGAGAGTAGAGGGTTATGAGTGGATTGTAGGCTTTTTGTGGATCTATATTTGTCCCAGATAGCTATAGAATGTTTGGTTACAGGGTTAGATAAGTTTAGTCTATCTTTAGGAGCTAACCAGAGCAAATTATTCACAGAAATGGGGTCAATATCCACTGATTCAATCGCTACCCATAGAGGGGATTCTATTGTAGAATGGTATTTGGGGAGTTGTGCTAGCTGAGCAGCAAAATAGTATGAGGAAAAGTTAGGAATTCCCAGACCACCTTTCAATTTATCAAGATAAAGAGTCGATCTAGGTATACGGGGCTTTGTAGAGCCCCATATAAAAGCCATCACTCTCTTTTGAGTGAGCCTCAAGAAATAAGGAGGTATATGTATGGGGAGAACTCGGAATAGGTAAAGGAACTTTGGTAAGATTGACATCTTAGTAGCATTAATCCTCCCAATCCAAGATAAAGGAAGAGAAGACCATTGTTTCATCAGATTAGTAGTTGACTTCAATAAGGGTAAGTAGTTAGCTGAAAATAAGTCGGATATAGAAGAAGTGAGTTGGACTCCAAGATATGAAATATGATGCAATTCCCAATTGAAAGGTAAAGACGTTTGAGCTTGTTGTAACTCAGATGGCGAAAGGGAAATATTAAGGGCATTAGATTTGGCATGATTAACACACAAACCAGAAATCTTTGCAAACTTGTCTAAAGTATTTACTAGATTTGGGGCTGAGACGTGGGGATGGGATAAAAAAATCAGGATGTCATCTGCAAAAAGACTCAATTTGTGGTGATGTCCACCTAATTCTACACCTTTGATATTAGGATTATTTCTAATAATACATGCTAAGGGTTCAATAAGTAGGGCAAAAAGCAAAGGGGATAGGGGGCAACCCTGTCTAGTACCTCTCCTAATATCTATCATAGCTGATTTGTAGCCCATATATTTAATATAAGCTTTCGGAGTGCTGTATAGTGAGGAGACCCAAGTTAAGAAATTTTCCCCAAAACCCCATTTTTGAAGAGTATATTGTAGATATGGCCAGCTAATTGAGTCGAACGCCTTCCTAATATCTAATGATATAAGGCAAGTTGGGATACGTCTTTTTTTGGCGGCATGAATTAATAAAAGTGCTCTTCTGACATTATCCCCTGCTTGACGCAAGGGCATGAAGCCAGTTTGGTCACGATGGATAAGTTTACCTATAATGCTATTCAATCTAGTTGCCAAGATCTTAGCTAGTAACTTAATGTCTAGATTTAAAAGAGATATGGGGCGGTAATTAGACCAAGAGGTAGTGTCAGATTTAGGTTTGGGAATCATTGCTATGATGGAAGTTAGTGTTTCGGTTTTAAACGAATGACCAGCTAACAAAGAATTGAAGGCTCTAGTCAATAGAGGCGTTAAAATCGAGTCAAATTGTTTGTAGTATAGTGCAGAAAACCCATCGGGGCCCGGTCTCTTGTGAGGCTTCAATTCTTTAATAGCAGCTTTAACTTCCAAGGCCGTTATGGGACTCTCCAAATATTCACACTGTTCCGGTGTCATTGTGGGAAGTGTAACATCTGAGAACAAAGTGTCTGCTTTGTTTTTATCAAAGATTAAGCCAGGGTCATAGAGCTTAGCTAATTTAGATTGAAAGATGTCCAAGATCTTTAATGGGTTACTAGTGTATGCATCTCTGGAGGTTCTAAGTCGGAATGCAGCTTGTGAACGATCAATAGACTGCGGGCCATTGGGGTATCGGGCTTATTGGCTTTGCGGTATAGGGTATGTTGCCGCTTGCGTAAGAGTTTGTCTGCCGAATCTGTCAGAAAAAGATCCAACTCAAGCCGGGCCCTTTCCAATTTAGTGTTAGTGTTTGCATTCGGGGTAGCTTGATGTGCCAAATGACAAGCGTTAAAATTTGCTTCAAGTTTGGTGAACAGAATCTTGCGGACTCTTTTAATAGATCTCGCCTTTTGTATCAAGCTGCCCCGAATAACAGCTTTATGGGCTTCCCACAATGTAAGGGCAGAGACATCAGTAGTGTCATTAAATGAGATATAATCATTAAGAGCCAGTTCAATATCTGAACGGTGTGAGGGGTGAGTTAGGATGGAGTCGTTAATACACCAAGTGGTGTCATGTGACCTAGGTATAGGAGAGGTAATTGTAGCAGTGACCGCACAATGGTCTGTCCAAGGAAATGGGATTATATTAGAGGATATTACTTCAGGGAGCATACTAGAGGGGAGGAAAATATGGTCTATTCGTGAAAAGGATTTGTGTGGGTAAGAATAATGTGTAAAATTTCTGGAAGTTGGGGTAAGTTCCCGCCAGGTATCAACAAAATTAAAAGAAGTAAGTAGGGATTGGAAGGACCGTTTATGGGTAGGAGAGGTAGGAGATGATGGGGATTTATCCAAGAAAGGATAAATGGTAGTATTGGAGTCGCCACATAATATTATTGTTCCAAATTTATGTGATTCGATTAGTTGGAAAAGATGTGATAGAAAAGCTTCAGGACGTTTATTTGGGGCGTAATACGAAACTAATGTGACTTCAGTATCAGCAATAAAGCCCGTTAATAAAACATATCTACCCTCAGGGTCACATATTTGTGTATTAAGGGTAAATGGTGTAGAACGGTGGAATCCAATCAAGGACCCACGTTGCTTAGTTGTAGCTGAAGCTGCGTAGAATTGAGGGTAGGAGGAGGAAAGAAATTTAGGGGAGGCGTTATTGATAAAGTGCGTTTCTTGAAGGAAAATGATGTGAGCTTTTCTAGCTGAAAAGGAACGTAGAGCTTTAGTTCTTTTTTGTGGAACGTTGAAGCCTTGTACATTTAAGGATAAAATGTTTATGGGGGCCATGACATAGTAAGGGTAAGTTTTATATAAGGGTTAATGAAACCCATATTATGAGTTCGAACCGCCACCAAGGGAGACAGAAGAGAAGAAGAAAGGAAAGACAGAAAAGAAAGAGTAAAGAAGAAACCAAATAAAAAAGAAGCCCTAATGACTGCAATTAGTGTCATAAAATAATGATGTACTAGTAGGGCGCAGGAACATCTCGGAGAGATAACAAAAAATCTCCGAGGGGTTCCATAGTCACCGACCGACTCCTGCATAATAGTAGCAGGAGTCAGGGGGTACGTAGGGGGCCGCAAGAAGTTCCGGAGGGAAAAACAACGCCGGAGAACACTTAAGTATTATAATAGAAAACATAAATAATTCTCTATCAAGAAGACTGGAGATGCACTAAACAAAAAAAAGAGAGAGAAAGGAAGCATACCAACTTTGGGAAGTATGTTGAGTCAATTTCTAGATGAATGCGTTCATAAGGAGGCTGGAAAATATCAATCTTAACACTTGTGAAGCAAACCGTCAACGCAAGCGAAATAATTAATAAACAAGCTCGCAAATATAGAGGAAAGGGAAGGGAGAGAGAAAAAAAAAAAAAAAAATGGAAATGTAATATAGACCTTCTGGCTGACTAAAACAATAAATAATTACCCAAATTTATATTTCATAGGTACAATATAATATGCATTTAAATTACTAAGTAGACCTATTTGTCAGAAAGGGGACAGACACAAAAAAAAAATTTGAAATGTAATATAGACCTTCTGGCTGACTAAAACAATAAATAAATGCCCAAATTCATATTTCAGAAGTATAATATAATATGCATATAAATTACTAAGTAGACATGTTTGCCAGAAAGGGGACAAGACAAAAAAAAAAAAAAAAACCCCTTAAAAACACTTGTCTCAAAAATGTAAATGTAATATAGACCTTGTTGTTGACTGAAACAATAAATAATTACCCAAATATATATTTTCATAGGTACAATATAATATGCATTTAAATTACTAAGTAGACATATTTGTCAGGAAGGGGACAAACACAAAAAAAATAAAAAATAAAAAAATAAAAAAAAAAAACCCTTAAAAACACTTGACTCAAAAATGTAAATGAAATATAAATCTTCTGGCTGATTAAAACCCTAAATAGAAACCTAGATTCATATTTCATAAGTACAAATTAATATGCATATATTATGTGCATATAGATTAAAGAAATAGACATATCTGTCAGAAACAAAACACCACAAAAAAAATAAATAAATAAAATGTAGAACAGGATTCTAGTTCTTCAAGCATAGATAGTGCAATGCTTTTCAGAATAAAGTAATGGGGCTAATACCCTACAAAAGGGGAGAAACATGGATAAGATTAATGAGAAGTGAACAATCAGTCCATGGAGTCGACGTTTATCGGTGCCTGACTATCAAAACGTCCTCTTTTATGAAGATTCTGTCTAGTATAGCCAGAGGGGTTTGGGTCCAGGTCGGTTTCATTTGGAGGTGATCTAGAAGCCGCACGTCTACGAGGTTGCTCCTTAGAGTTGGCGTGATCCATCAGGCCTAGATCAATTAAGGCTGACCGAAGTTCATCGGACGTGCGACAGGTATATCTGGTTTCCAAGTATGTAAAGCGGAGAGAGAATGGAAACCCCCAGTGGTATATGATTTGGTGCTTTTGAAGTACTTGCAGCAGTGGTTTCATAGAACGCCTCTTAGTAACAGTTAGAGGGGAGAGGTCTGTAAAGAGCTGATAGGTATTGCCCTGGAACTCAAGAGTGTTTTTACCTCTAGCAGCAGCAAGTATTTGCTCCTTTGTTTTATAGTAATGAAATTTAACTATAATATCTCTAGGGGGTCCATTGGGTTTGCGTTGAGTTAGGGCCCTGTGGACTCTGTCCATTTCCAATCTCTCAGGTGAAATACCTGGTAACAGTTCCTGAAACAGTGCACATATAGTTCCCTGTAAGTCTATGATTGATTCAGGGAGACCTCTGATTCTTAGGTTGGAGCGACGGTCCCTATTCTCCTGGTCTTCCAAACGGTTTTGTAATAAAGAGTTCTCATCCTTAAGCTGTTCAACAGTAGCATCATAATGCTGTGTGGTAGTTTCTAAATCATCTACCCGCATTTCCAATTCAGCTGTTCTATGCCCCAGCTCCCTAATCTCCCTTGTCAGCTTCTCTGTTATCTGGTCAGAAGTTTGTTTCAAAGCTTTTTGAAGCATTTTCTCAAATTGTCTAAACATGCTAGACTGAATAACATTTTCAGGTGTTTCATAGTCAGAATCAATCTCACCAGCTGTGTCCAGAGTTTTAACATTGTGTGACAGGGATTTAGGAACCCGCTGTGTGCGAGTCTGTGAGGTACCAGGCGCCGCCATCTTGGATGTCTGCCGGGCCGGTGTATCCTTAGAGATACCAATCTTATACTTTGTTTTTGGCCCCCTCGTGACCATCCTCAATAAGCCAAAGTGTACCTGGTATGAATTTGCGGGAGCTGGTGCCGTTTGCGGTGAAAACAGCAGTCGGTTCTCCGGTTTGTTTAACCCGGGAGCGGAGCTCTAAGGGGATGCGACTTCTCCCTCAGGCATCCGCGCATGCGCCGCTTTACGTTTCCAACACAGGGGATATCCATCACACATTATAGATAGAGCCCTTGCAGCTACAGACACCATACAGAGGGATAGTCTATTAACGAACACTCGAAGATCAAAAACTACATCTGACACTTACAGCAACATTCCTGTCTTTTCTACTCCGTACAGCACTGAGTACACTAAGATTAAAAACATCGTCATTAAATACCTTCCCATTTTATTCAATGATGTCCCATTTAATGAAATATTGTCTAAGGGCATAAAAACGGTATCCCGACGAGCACCTACATTGGGGGGGTTCCCTTTCACCAAGCCTTTTTTCCAGCAAAACCCCAGGTAAAAACTGGCTCCAGTTCAAAGGCACATTTAGGTGTGGCATTAACAGCTGCGACTATTGTTGTTTCATCAAAAGGGGTGATCTGGTTACATCTTGCACCAATGGACGAACATTTGATATCACACAATTTATCAATTGTAACACCAAATATGTGATTTATGTAATAACCTGCGAATCATGTAATGTACAATATGTGGGACGCACGATCCGCAGGCTCAGAGATTGCTTACGAGATCATTTATATGACATTGAAATCAATAAAAAAACTAACGTAGCCCAACATTGGAACGCTATACATTCAAAAGACACTTCCGATCTTCGGATTCAGGGCATCGAATACATGAAGGTTCCCATTAGAGGTGGGGACAAGTTCAGAATGTTGTGCATATGTGAAGTATTCTGGATATTCTCGTTACACACAAGAATTCCATTAGGATTAAATTTTGAGTGGGACGTGTCCCACTATTATGATTAGTCTTTTCCAAAGTAACTTCTTTAAGCTCCAATTTATTTTGTTTTCATTCATGCTTGCTTCTTGCACACGTTCTGAACTTGCATCAATAGAAATTCTTGTTAATCAGGTATTCATTTGAATCATATGACCTGTGTTGTCAATAAGACATCCATTAATCTATTGATAGATCAGCTCATGTTCCCTTTGTCATTTTCCATTTTTCTGGAAGTCCTTCTCAAGTATACACCATATATATATTTGTTAAAAGTCTATGAGTATCCATTTTCTTTTACCATTACGGATTTAAGAGTTCTGCACATACACGTGCGATCGTCTCTATCCCCTGCATACATGTCCACGATCACAACCCAGTTAGACTGGGTCTATAAGGAGGCATTATTGTCCCACACATCTATTTGGACAGCAGGAGTTTAGAGTACAACATACACACCATATCATACCTATTAAATCTGTGCTTCACATATTCCCCAAATTCATGGAGGATACAGAAATGACAGATAAACTGTTCTCCTTTTCTTTTCTTTTCCCTTTTCTCTTTTCTTTTCTTCGCAGGAAACAAACACATAATTTTATTTTTTTATTATTATTATTTATTTATTTTATAATTTTTTTATTTATTTTTTACATTAACAAGTGTACATCTGTGTGATGGACGTTGCACTAGTGTACATCTTCACACAGCTTACTTGGCGACGTGTACACATGTCGTTCAGATTTTCCGTGTTGTGATCCTTTGATTAACTAATCATCATCTTTTCATGGCAAATAACATGTCCAGAGATTTTCTAGATACTCGCCACTTGAATCCTTTACATTATAGTCATGTTTAATCTATCATTTATTCAAAGTGGGAGCAAATATCTGATATCTCATGGAGCAACTTTTTATTCAGTATAATATAACTTATGTTCCGCTTTTTTAGCGTGAAGTTTTTACAATATACTTTTATGTTTCTATGTATTGTATTCCTCTGCATGCAGTGGCTGATAGACATGGGCAAAGCTGCATAAAACGAGCGCACATTATAGAGGCGACATCGCGGCTAATTGCGAGCAGACATGTTGTAATGCATTCCATACAAGAAACTATCATCCATATACAAGATTGTTTCATTGGCCTCCATATCATGAAGCCCACACACGACAGTGTATCGGAACAATTCTTCACATTTTTCCTAACACGTCAACTCACATTTATATTATTTTTAGTTAGCTCTTTGTTGTTTGCACACATCACTAATTAACATTGCAACCAACATAGGTGTACACACATTCAAGTCCTAAATATACCAATACTTTTTAATATAAATTTGTATATATATTCATTTATCACTACATATATGGAAATATTGTGTGGACTTTTAATACATAGAATTTTTTAGCTATCTGTATATAATAATACACTTTATTATACACATACATATACAGTATTTCTTTCATCCATGTCACATAACTTTTATCTTAAGAGTAGTATCCAATCCATACACATTCACATTGTAGCACAGTTTTGCACTTGCTTCACATGTCCTGTAGATAGCATTACCACCCACACATAAGTTTGACAACCACTAGGGATACACGCTATCTACATAGTCATATTAATATGGACTTTTTTGAATGGTCTCTTCTTCTTTTCTTTTTTTTCCTTTTTTTTTTCTTTTTTTCTTCCTCCTCTTTCCCCTTTTTCTTTCTCTAACACAGGTGTGTGTTCTTCACAATCACATTACTCACTCTTTTTTATCAATAGATTTTTATTGGTTTTTCAAACATATGACATGGAAATTATACATGTTGCGTTCCAATTCCGTTTCAGGTTATACCACATTTACAGCTCATAGGTTACATTCTTTCTTTTAGCCAAGGAAAACATAGGTAATAAAAGTAAGTTGGTTCGTACGTGTAAACATAACAGCATATTTCACTGACATAGTGTGATGAAGGTTTAATTGCCAGTTTTGGGGTATACTCTCTGGATTGATGGTTCATATAAACAGTTCTGCTCTTTCCCAGTTAGCCCAGGGCTCCCATTTTTGTTTTGTTTTCGTAATTAGGCCTCTGCTGGATGCCATTGTAAGTTCATAGTTGAAATGCAAATTTACTAGATCTAGAGTGTTTTCTATCGTGGGCAAATGGGTGTTCTTCCATAATCTGGTCAAGCTGATTCTAGCTGCTAGGAGGATGTTGGTTGTAACTAATCTCGACGGTCCTGGGATTTGCTCGATTGTCAGATTGAGCAGTGCTAGTGCCGGTGATGGTGTTATGTGTTCTTTCGTGATGTCTGACAGGATACGGAAGATGGTTGCCCAGTATGATTTTATGGAGGGGCAGGCCCAGAGAATGTGTAATAGGTCACCTCTTTCTGAGTTACATCTCCAGCATGTATCGGGGGCGGTAATGTTAAATGAGGCCAGTTTTGTGGGTGTGAGGTACCACCTTAGAGATATTTTTTGTGTGAGTTCCCAGAGTGCTGCGTTTTGGGTAGCTTTGTATATAGAACGTAGGGCTGTGCACCATTGAGTGTCTGTGAATGTTCTCCCGAGATCCTTGTCCCAGTGAAGATGGTGTTTGGATTTGGTAAATTTCTGTTTCTGATGAAAAATGTTGTAAAAGAGAGAGATACCACTTTTCTTTGAGGGGGGGTTTGTCAAGTATGTCCACACTTTAGGGGGAAGTTTGTAAAATATGTTGTTTGGTTGTGATAAGCAGTGTTTGATTCGAATGTAGGTAAAGAGTTCAGTGGCATGGAGGTCAAACTTTAATTGTAGCTGTTGAAATGTCAATAGGATGTCTCCTGAGCGTAAGTCCTGTATATGGTTGATACCTTTAGCTGTCCAGTGCTTTAGAGAGAGATCAGTAGTATAATGGCAAAGTGTGTCGAGCGGCAGTGGAGGAGAGAATGAGTATTCCGCGTTTGTCCCTTGGGCCACTATTTTCTTCCAGGCTAGGGCGGAGGCTCTGATTGTGGGGGGTAGTGTTTTGGATATTGGGGTGACGTGGGGGATTCCCAGTAGCCAGCTTTTTAAGGTGCGGTTTTTAAACCATGAGGCTTCTAAGTGTCCCCAGAGAGTGCGTGGAGAGTCGTGGAACCAGTCTTGTAGTTGTGTCAGTAGCGTTGCCCAGTAGTAGTCTTCGAATTCTATTAACCCTGACCCCCCTGCTAGTTTGTGTTTGATTAGAATGTGTTTCGCGCATCTAGGGGTCTTTCCTTGCCATAGAAATTTGTTGAAGAGTGTTTGGAGAGATTTGAAGTATGATGCCGGGATGGGTATAGGTATGGTCCTAAAGAGATAGAGTAGTTGGGGAAGATGTAGCATTTTGAACGCGGCGAGTCTACCTGTCCACGATAGTTCGTGTTTAGCCAGTTTTTGGACCTCGGTTTGGAGTTTGCTAATGAATGGTATAAAGTTGCTACTGTATAAATCTTTTGTTGATCTTGTCAGCTGTATCCCTAGATACGTGATACTGTGAGCTGCCCACGTGAAGGGGAATTGGGTTTGGAGTAAGTTTCTTGAGGTGGCGTCTATTCCTAGGTCTAGTATATATGATTTAGTTGCGTTTACTCTGTAATAGGAGATTTTGCTAAACCACTGAAGTGTGTTCTGCACTTCTGCTAGTGAGGAAGTAGGATTTGTGATCATGAGAATTACATCGTCTGCGAATAGACTTATTTTGTGTGATTGTCTGCCCACCTCCAATCCTGTTATTGTAGGGTTCTGCCTAATGTGTTCTGCTAGGGTCTCCATGAGTAAATTAAAGATCAGTGGTGACAGCGGGCATCCTTGTCTGGTGCCGTTGGTGATGTCAAATGGTTGGGATAGCATGTCCGCTGAAAACACTCGGGCCGAGGGGGTTGTATATAGTGCTAATATGGCAGTAAGTATTTGGCCTTTGAAGCCAAATTTGTGAAGGACCTGATGTAGGTAGTTCCAGTGGACTCTGTCGAACGCCTTCTCCGCGTCCAGTGCCAGGAGCAGAGAAGGCGTTCCACTAGACTCGGCGAAGTGGATGGCGTCAATCAGTCTTCTCGTGGCGTCAGATGCTTGTCTACCGGACGTGAATCCTGATTGATCCCTATGGATCAGATTGGGCATAATTTGTAATAGTCTGGTAGCTATTATTTTTGCATATATTTTCACATCTAGGTTTAGAAGCGAAATCGGGCGAAAGTTTTGGGGCGTGACCGGTTCCTTGCCTGGTTTTGGAAGTGTGATGATTAGCGCTTGTAGGGATTCATGTGGAAATTTGGTGGATGTGGCCGCATTTTTGAAAAAGTTTGTAAGATAGGGAGCTAGTTGGTGTCCGAATGTCTTGAAGTACTCTCCCGTGAGGCCGTCTGGACCCGGAGACTTTCCTAAGGGAATTTTATTAATGGTAGCCATTACTTCTTGTGTTGTGAACGGGTCATTTAGACTAGTAAGTTGTTCAGTCGTCAGCGAGGGGAGTCTAATGTGTGAGAGAAAGTCATGGATGTCGTCTGAGGAGGGTTGATATGTGTCTGGGTCTCTTTTTAGGTTATATAAGTCGCTGTAGTAGGTGCTGAATGCATCTGCTATGTCCTGTGGGTTTCTGAGTGATTCGTTGGTGTGTGGGTGGTGGAGTCTCTCTATTTTGTTTTTTAATCTCCTGCCTTTAATGCGTTGTGCCAGGGCTTTTCCTGCTTTGTTGGATGTAGTGTAGGAGGTGGCTTTTAATTTACTTTGGATGTGCTCGTAAGATTGCAGGAGATGTAGTCTGAGTTCTCTTCTAAGTGTCAGAATCTGTGCAGAGCATGTTGGGTTGGTTTTGTGTTTGTTCTGTTGTTCTAGAGTGGCTAATTGGGTTAATAGAGTTTCTACTCTTTTCGATCTGTTTTTTTTGTGGCGGGAGCTAATTTTAAGTAGTATGCCTCTAATAAAGGCTTTGTGCGCGTTCCACAACACACCTGGGTCAGATACTGAGCCCGAGTTAATTTGGAAGTAGACATTTAGTTGTTCCACTATTTCTGGAGTGTAGATTGGATTTTGTAGGATATAATTGTTTGCTCTCCATAGGAAGGTCTTTGAACATTTTGTTGAGTCTGCTATGGTAATGGTGATTGGGGCATGATCTGACCAAGATGTACTGTGGATTTCAGCTGCGCTAATGTTTTGCAGTAGCCACTTATCCGTGAAAAAGTTATCAATGCGAGAGTATGTTTTGTGAAGAGGGGAGAAATATGTAAAATCTCTCTCCTCTCCATGTAAGCATCTCCAAATGTCATACAGGTCACTTGAAACAAGAAGGTTTTTTAGAGGGGACTCTCTGCGTTTAAATGCGGAGGTTGAATCTAAAGTAATATCGGGTACCAGGTTGAAATCTCCGCATATAATTAGATGTCCCTGTTTCAGGGGATTTGCTGTACATATGAGTTTGCGGAGGAAGTGAGTCTGCCTGGCATTTGGAGCGTACACATTTATTAAAGTATAGGTAGTATTGTTTATTTCACAAACAAGAATAATATATCGGCCCTCTGGATCGAGGGTGACACTTTTCGTTTTAAACGTAACCGAGTTGTTCACTGCTATCATCACCGCTCTTTTCTTTGAGGTGAATGGTGCGGAGAACACCTGGGAGAATTGTCTATTGGTACATATAGGTGCAGCTGTGGAAAGAAAGTGTGTCTCCTGGACGCACAGGATATCGCACTTTAAGTCCAGGGCTGTCTTCCATAGCGAGTGTCTCTTTGCAGGGTGGTTGAGTCCATTTGCGTTTATGGATAGAACCTTGATCGGCATTGTTGTTGCTGTAAGGGAATAACTGATAGATTTCAGGCACTTACAGTTCGGTGAGGGCTTGCGGGTTTCCTGGGACTACCGGGTCAAGTGGTTGTGAATAGGGTTCAGATAGTGCCCGATGGATTGTCTGTTCATACGTTGTATGCAGTGAAGAAGCTGTAAAAACAATAAAGTTAACTGAGAGAACTAAGCAAAATAAAATTGGAACTTGTGGATTAAGCACGAGCGGCGAAATGCCCACTCGTTAGAACGTTAGGTGGAGTAGAGAATGTGGAATTCAACTAAACCACTAGAGGGGTAACAGTGTCTATAACTTGGTGAGCACAAATCAAATCAGGATGCTGGAAGCCAGGGAGAGCATTGCTCAGGTTGATTTATAGGCCCATTATAATGGAAGAAGAGAGTTTTGTTCAGGTGCTTCGGCCATTCGGGTTTTGGCGGGGTGTGTGGTTGCTGCGCTGCTCCAAAGGTGGTGTGGTGTCTTGTGGGGGTTCGGAAATGATTCCCCAGGAGTGTAGTAGCTGGATTCCTTTGTGAAGGTTGTGTATCATGTGTGTCTCTCCCTCCCTTGTGATGAGTAGTGATGCAGGGTATCTCCATTTAAACTGAATCTTGTGGTTGTGGAGGCCTTTGGTTATCGGGTTAAGTTGTCTTCTCATCTGCATAGTGTACTTGGAGAGGTCTGGGAATAGAAGAATTCCAGTGTATGGTGCCGGGAGTGTCGGTTTGTTTCTCAGTGTTATGAGGAGTCTTTCTTTGATGTGAAAGAAGTGCACCCTCATTAAGACATCTCTGGGGACTGACGCTGCCAGGTGAGAGGGTTTAGTAATTCTGTGGATTCTATCCACGATAAGGTCTCTGGGCGATGCATCCGGCAGGATTAGGTGCATGAGCTCTTTAGCATACTTAGGGAGGTCTGTCGGTGGGATGGCTTCAGGAACTCCTCTAATTTTTAGATTATTCCTCCTGGACCTGTCCTCTAAATCTGCTATCTTTGCTCTTACCCAGGCCTGTTCATCTTTCATGTCAGCATAAGAGTCTACTAGATCATTCACAGTGGCTGTGCATTCCCCCATGCTGCATTCTAAGTGAGCTACTCTGTCATCCATAGCGTGCATGTCAGCAGTTAGTCTGGTGAATAGGGGTGCCAGGGATGACATCAGTGAGGTCTGCAGGGATAGTAACATGTCCTTTAGGGTAGTGTCTATCACTGGTTGCCCCGATGTGGGGAACGTGGCCATGGTGGACTGTAGGGCCTGGTTGGCCTGGAGGTGGCTGAAAGCCTGGGCCTCGATTTGCGGCTGCGGCAGCAGCGGCGGCGGATCCATCCGCATGCGGGATTTCGCCGGGCTTCCCGTTAGCGGGTTGTCCCCCTCTCTTAGGGTAGGTGATAGGGGGGTGCAGGAGTGACCCTGATCTCCTAGGATCTCATCAGGAAGATCCGTGTAGGCCTCCGAGATCGCGGCCGCGCCGGCGCCATTTTGGATCTGACTAACCTTGCTGGAGAAGAAGGCGGTCAGCTTTTTAGGTTGTAGCTCCGTCATCCTCTTTCTGGACATAACTGGGGATGTTGTCCGGGCTGTGGTAGGGCAGGATGGCCGTGGATTGTCCTCTGTAGTGGGCCTGAGGCGCTCCGTTTGTCTCCCTGGCTTGAGAGCTCAGAGTCTAGGCAGCCATCATCAGCGCTGGCAGACCACGCCCCTCACATTACTCACTCTAATTAACTTTACAGGTAACACCCAACATTTTACCAATTAACCAATTGGAACTTTGATTATTTTTTCACTTGTCATGTGAATAGAGGTATATATTTGATGTGAATTGAGTGTATGTTAGCTATGATTAAGCACTGATTTGCAGTGTGAAACGTGTCAGTCCTCTTGCTGTTTTTTGCTGTCATATGTGTTGATGTGACCTTACTTTTTTAAATAAAGAACCAACAAATTTTTTGGACTGCAGCTGTCCAAGCTTCTCTTTTTCTGCATGTTAAAAATCGAATTTTGATTTGCTAGGAAATTATTCAAAACCCCCAAACATTGTATATTTGCTAGGAAATTATTCAAAACCCCCAAACATTGTATATTTTCTGAAAGCAGAGGCACTGGAAAATACGTCTAATTCTGTTTTTTTAAATGCTTTTTTTAATTTAGGGGAAAAAAAATAAAAAAAAATTCTAATGCAAAAATAACACAATACATAACCTGTTTTTTTTTTGTAAAATATATAAGATTAGTTACACCAAGGAAAAAGATACCAAACATGTCGCATTTAAAAAATTGTGCAACGGCGCAAAACAACATAAGTTTTCATATCTATAGCTGACTCTTTAAAAGCCTTTAGAGCAGGGGTCTCAAACTAGCAGCCTTCCAGCTGTTTTGAAACTACAAGTCCCATGAGGCATTGCAAAGCTGATAGTTACAAGCATGAGATATGACGAGACTTGTAGTTTCACAACAGCTGGAGGGCCACCAGTTTGAGACTTCTGCTTTACAGGTTACCACTTTAGATTTACAGAGAAAGTCTTGTGCTAGAACTCCTGCCCATGATCTGACATTTGCGGCGATACCTCACGTGTGGGACGATCGCTGTTTGCGTGTGTGCGTGCGGGACAGGACGGACACACGTGTTATCCTTTGAGTGCTAGCACGGGGGGGGCACTAAAATTATTAATATTTTTTTACACTGGTTTTTTTTTTTTTTTGCTGTCACAAAGAATATAAACATCCCGCCATAAAGGTACTCTTTATGGCAGGATCTGGGTCCAATAAGACTGCAACTCCCTCTTCTGCGATTAAAATCAAAAATTTTAATGCATTTCATTATTTTAAAATGGCGCCAAAAATATCCGGGTTCACCGGAAGTGATGTCATATCATCGCTTCCCGGTTACCATTACAGCCTATTAAAGCCAATCCCGGCAAAAAAAAAAAAAAAACCCCAGTGGTGATGAACCTGTTATGGATTGTCTTGCTCCAGTCAAAACAACCCCCACATAGTTAGAAAGCAGCCCCTAGGAACAAATTTAACCGTTTGATTGCCCGTAGATGTTAACCCCCTTCCCTGCCAGTGCATTGTTTTTAGCACTGATCACTGTATTGGTGTCACTGGTCCCCAAAAAAGTGTCACTTAAGCCTCGTACACACAGTCAGACTTCAAACAAACTTTTCTGTGGATTTTTGTCCGAAGGGAATTGGCCGGGCACACCCATAGCATACACACGCTCGGACTTTTCTGCAAACTTTCCCAACATCACGTGGTTTTTCTGCTCTTTGCCACCCTTTGGTCAACTTCTGCTATTGTTGGTTGATTTTAACATTGGTTCTGGGCATGCTTATTTGTCCATCGGACAAAAGTCCGATGGATTTCTGTACACACGGTCGGACTTTGCTCCATCTGACTTTTGTTGGCGAAAAGTTTGTCTGTTTGCAGACCGAACATTTGTCTGATGAAAACCAAATGTCTGATGAAAACCAAATGTTTGCCAACAAACTTGCTCATTTTGAAGTTTGTTGGCAAAAAGTCTGACCATGTGTACGAGGCTTTAGATTTGCCTGCCTCAATCCCACCAAAAATAAATCGCTGATCGCCGTCATTACTAGTAAAAAAAAAACATTTATTCCATAAAAATATCCCATATTTTGTAGACACGATAACTTTTGCACAAACCAATCAATATACGTTTAGAGATTTTTTGCCAAGAGCACGTAGCAGAATACAAATTGGCCTAAATTGATGAAGAAATTTGATTTTTACACTTTTTTATTGGGTATGTTTTATAGCAGAAAGTAAAAAATATTGTTTTTTTTCTCAAAATTGTCGCTCTTTTTTGTTTATAGCACAAAAATAAAAAAACACAAAGGTGATCAAATACCACCAAAAGAAAGCTCTATTTGTGTGGGGGGGGGGGGGGAAAGGACGTCAATTTTGTTTGGGTACAGCATCTCATAACTGCGAAAATTGTAATTTAACCACTTAAGGACCGGAAGGATATACCCCCTTAATGACCAGGCTATTTTTTGCAATTCAGCACTGCGTTACTTTAACTGAGTCGTGCGACGCTGTACCCAAACAAAATTGACATCCTTCTTTCCCCACAAATAGAGCTTTATTTTGGTTGTATTTGATCACCACTGCGGTTTTTATTTTTTGCGCTATAAACAAAAATACAGCGACAATTTTGAAAAGCTTCTCTATTGACAAAGTGGGTATTATCCGTTAATTAGGAGTGACTAGGCAGAAAACTTGTAAAAAGTGTTGCATTACACCTTCTACAGTACCGCCCAGGGGGCGGACCCTCTGGGTATATCCCCTCAGTCTGCATCTCGCAGATCAGTTCATTAAAAAGCAGTACAAACTTAAAAGGAGGGGTGGGTGCTGTGTCGGTCCATGGACTCAGAGAAAAGGATTTTACGGTGAGTAAAAAATCCTATTTACTCTTTCGTCCATGGACTGACACAGCTTCTCTATTGACAAAGTGGGACGTCCCAAAGCAGTGTCAGAGAAAAACGAGGGGTGGTAACAGCATAAAAATAAACTTCACCCCAAACACAAAATAGCACTCTTCCAATGAAGGAGTTGCAACTCTAAACAGCCGCTTGCAAAACCTTGCGGCCGAAATAGGCATCAGAAGATGCACCTACATCAACTTTGTAGAATTTTGTGAAAGTGTGAGCGGATGACCAAGTCGCTGCTTTACATAATTGGGAAACAGACGCTTGATGTCGGAAAGCCCAAGAGGCACCTATTGCCCTGGTCGAATGCGCCGTGACCAGAAAGGGGGGCGCTTGACCCTTTAAGGTGTAAGCCTGGATTACTATCTGTCGGATCCACCTAGAGATGGTGGCCGACGAGACTGCAAGGCCCTTCTTGGGACCAGCCACCGAAACAAACAGTGAGTCTGACTTCCGGAACAGGGAAGTAGCAGATAGGTATACTCTCAAAGCTCGGACAACGTCCAAGGAATGCAACGCCGACTCCTTAGGATTCGACGGATGAGGACACAAGGATGGAAGTACAATGTCTTCGTTGAGATGAAAAGCCGAAACGACTTTCGGAAGAAAGGAAGGCTGCGGCCGCAGCACCACCTTATCCTTGTGGAAAATCAAATAGGGAGCCTTGCAGGACAAGGCTGTCAGCTCAGAGACTCGTCTAACTGACATAACAGCCACCAAAAAGACCACCTTCTGAGAAAGTGTCAACAGGGGAATGTCTAATATTCTCAAACGGTGCCTTCTGAAGCACCGAGAGGACCAGGTTTAAGTCTCACGGAGGTAGCGGGGGACGGACCGGAGGGGCCACATGTCGAACCCCCTGCACAAATGTACTCACGAGAGAGTGAGCCGCCAGGGGTCACTGAAAAAAGGCAGCCAGGGCAGATATCTGTCCCTTAATCGTACTTAAGGCAAGCCTTTGGGCCACCCCATGCTGTAAAAACGGCAGGATTCTGGAAACCAAATAAGTACACGGATGCCATTTCATTTCCTCACACATGGAGATGTAGGCCTTCCAAGTGCGGTGATAAACCTTCCTAGAGGACGGTTTCCGAGCACTTCTCATAGTAGAGATTACTGAATTTGACAGGCCCCGGTCTCTCAGTACCTGGTTCTCAACAGCCATGCCGTTAAAGCCAGTGATCGTAAAGCAGGATGGAGTATGGGAACTTGCGATAGCAGGTCCTTCCGTAGTGGTAGGCGCCAGGGGACATCTGCTACCAGACATACTAGATCAGCGTACCAAGGACGCTGAGGCCAATCTGGAGCGATTAGGATCATTGGAATTCCCTCTGCCTCCACTCTGCGGAGCAGAAGAGGAAGAAGCCTTAAGGGAGGGAAGGCATAGATTAGCGGATACTGACCCCACGATGCCACCAACGCGTCCATTGCGTCTGCCCATGGGTCTCTTGACCGGGCCACAAACCTCAATCCTTTCCGATTGAGTCGGGAAGCCAGAAGATCTACGTCTGGTGTGCCCCATCTTTGGCAGAGGAATTGGAACACCTCCGGGTGTAAGGACCATTCTCCCTGGTCCAGCATCTGGCGGCTCATGTAGTCCGCCTGCCAGTTTTCCACACCCGGAATGTACACGGCCGACAGTGCCGGTACGCTCTTCTCTGCCCACTTCAGTATGCGAGCGACCTCCGATGCTGCAGCTGAGCTTCTTGTTCCTCCTTGATGATTGACATATGCCACTGCTGTGGCGTTGTCTGACTGGATGCCCTTGCAGCCTCTGAGACCATTTGAAGAGGCACAGCCTGATCGCCCGGATTTCCAGGACATTGATCGGCAGGAGGGCTTCCTCTGGGGTCCAGCGACCTTGTGCCGACTGAACACCCCAGACTCCCCCCCAACCTGTAAGGCTGGCGTCCGTCGTGATCACTAGAAATGACTTCCCGGCCATTAGAGCCGGTGCTGTCAGCCACCATACCAGGGATCTCCTGACTAGGTGGCTCACTCAGATTTGATAATCCAGAGATGATGGACAGCTGTTCCATCTGGACAGAACTTCCTTCTGTAACACTCGAATGTGGTATTGAGCATATGGGACCGCCTCGAAGGAGGCTACCATGAGGCCTAACACTCGCATGCAAAAAACGGAGTGACCACCAATTCCTGGAAGTCAGCTGCCGTACTGCAGCCCGGAGGGTTTGCAACTTCTCCACAGGGAGGAATACCTTTGCCTCTGAGGAATCCAGAATCAACCCCAGGTACACTAGGCGTTGAGTGGGTGCCAATACTGACTTTTGCGTGTTTAGTATCCAACCACAGTTTTGAAGAGTCTGACAGGTAATGGACACGCTTACCTCTAATTCTGAGCTTGAAGGGGACTTCAGCAGAAGGTCGTCCAAGTAGCCTGTGATAGCGATACCCCTCTGTCTTAGAAGTGCCAGAATCGGAGCGAGCACCTTGGTGAACGTCCTGGGTGCTGAGGCAAGGCCAAACGGGAGGGCCACAAATTGGTAGTGGCTCTTCCCGATAGCAAATCGCAGAAACCTCTGGTGTCTGGAGTATATGGGGACATGCAGGTATGCGTCCTTGATGTCCAAGGAGGCCAGAAAGTCCCCCGGATGGAGAGCCGTGACTACAGATCGAACCGACTCCATCCGAAATCTTTGTACCTTCACAAAGCAATTGAGGGCTCTGAGATCCAAGATCCAAGACTGGACGAACCCCCTCCTTCTTCGGCTCAATGAACAGATTTGAGTAAAAACCCTGACCCCATTCCTGTTCTGGAACTGGAATAACTACCCCGCGTTCCAGTAGACCCTGGACCGCCCCATACAGGGACTCCCGACGGGTCGGTAGTAGCTGGAGATTGGAGGTGACGAATCTGTCCGGTGGACAAAATAGAAATTCTATCTTGTAGCCTGAGGAGGTTACTTCGCAAACCCACCTGTCGGAGACTAGAGCTGTCCACTGAGTCGTGAATTTGCGAAGACGTCCCCCCACCCGAAAGGTGGGTGGGGGCGGACCTTCATGCGGACGCAGATTTGTCCACAGGCTTGTTGGGTCTGCGGGACCAAGGACGCTTTTGTCCTTGGGCAGGCGCCTTGTTGGCCTGGGGTCTTTTCCCTGTCGCCCTAGGGGGACGAAAAAAACGCTTGCGTGCAGTAAAGGAGGGCCCTTGCCCTTGGCGTGGCCCCTTACCCTTGCTAGTTTGGGGAAGCAAAGTGCTTTTACCTCCTGTGGCATCCTTGATGATGTCATCCAGAGAAGCCCCAAAAAGTCTGTCGCCCTTAAAAGGCAGATCCAACAGGGCTTTCTTGGAAGTCTGGTCCGCAGACCAGCCCTTTAGCCAGATCAGTCGGCGTATTGCTACTGCATAAACCAAAGCTTTTGACAGCAGGGGAATAGTATCCATGTCTGACTCGCAGACAAACTTAAGGCCCTGAACCAACTGGTCGGCCAAAGTTATCTCATTAGGAGGAGCATCTCGCCTCCTTTAAGCCCTGGAGTAGCAATTTTGCCCATTCAGTAAGTGTCTGAGACACTAGGGCCCCCGCCAATGCCGGGCATACTGCCGAGCCTACCACTGAGTATAGGTAGCGAGCGAGTGCTTCAGCCTTCTTATCCACAGGGTCCTTGAAAACATGAGCCCCTTCTACTGGAATAGTGGTGGCTCTATTAAGTCTGGACACCGGAGGGTCCACTATAGGGGGAGAGGTCCATTTCTTCAGAAAACTCTCCTCAAAGGGGTACCGTAAACCTCTTTGGGGCTGTAAAGACCCTCAGTGGGTTCTCCCATTCCTTGTATAAAAGTTTGTCAAAATAAGACACACAAGGGAACACCTTAGCAGTGCGGGCAGGTTTACGAAACCCAAAGGGGACTAGAGTCTCTGCTGCTTCTGCAGTATTTTCCAACTTTAGCGTATCCCGCACTGCAGTAATAAGGTCAGATACCAAAGCCGTCTCGCGTACTGACCTGGACTTGGAGTCACCCTCACTGTCCGATCGGTCACAGTCTGCAGTCTCTGATGCGTCAGAATCTGGGCCATGAGCCGTAGCTGGACCTGGTTCTGCATCAGAATTATCCCCAGAAGATTGCAGGGGACGGGGGTGTTTATTACCCCCTGTAATCCCGTGTGCTGCTTCCACCCTGGCAGCAAACGCCTCTAGGATTGCCGACATAGCGTCCATAGACACCTCAGGGGCACCAGCTGCTAAATCTGGTGTTTCAGGGGAGAAGACATCTGGCTCAGATGCCATGCTGACAACACGCTGACACCCACAGGGCTCCAGGCAAGATATCAATAGGCCACCCTCCTGCGCTGCAGAGATGCTGGGTTACCCAGAGGACTCACCACCCTGGACCGGTACTGCTATGCTGCCGTGTGCTGCGCCTGTGATGCTGTCCCCCTGCTGCTGTGTCAGTCTGCTTCTTTTATCAGCACTTCCTGTGTGAATTTTCGCACCAGTGTAATGCACCCTAGAGGCCGGAGACTCTCGCAAAATGGCCGCCAAAACGTCTGTATGGAAGGTAATGTGGGCTCTAAGAAAATGGCCGCCGAGCCGAACGGCAATATATACATACAGCGTGGATCCATTACAAACCATGGCCGTCGATCAGTCAATAGAGGCCAGTGGGTGTGGAACTACAAGAAAATGGCGCTGAAACCACAGGAAGATGGCCGCCGGGCAGTCACTAGAGGCCGAACCCGGCATGGATCACCCCAAAATGGCCGCCAACAGCATGGAGGAGGAAGCACATACAGGTAAGCAGAAATGACATTTCTTTTAAATGTTAGTTACAGCCAGCCCCGCTCCAGTGGAACCCCTTAGGTGACCCCCAGCACCCAGCAACCTTAGCTAGAAGCCCAGGGAGGAGGGAAGGGCAAGGAGAGAGGGAAGAAAGGGGCCACAACCACTTACTTGGTCTCTCCAGGAATGTCCAGCCAAATCACCCAGCCGAGGCAGGGGAGTTTACTCACCTATCCTGCATGTATTATGCTGGAAGACATTCCAAACAGATCAACGTCCGCGCACGGAAGGTGACTGTTGGCCAGGCATGCTGTGATTGGACCCAAGGGGACGATCATATGTATGCCCTGGAGCGCGACGGTCACTGGACAGGCTGCTGCGACTCGGCCGTAAGGTCAGCCGAAGCTGAGCGGTCCGATGCAAGCCCTGGAGCGTAAGTTTACCGGCCAGGCTGCTGCGACTCGGCCGTAAGGTCAGCCGAAGCTGAGCGGTCCGATGCAGGCCCTGGAGCATAGGCTCACCGGCCACCCGTGGAGCGACGGGCATGTCATGGAAAACCCAGCGCGTAGCTAGGGTCGGCGCACGCTCGATGGCCGAAACTGGGGAGACTACAAGGATCGAGGATCCAGCCTGTCAGCCAGTCGGCAATTGATCAAAGATCGCAGGAAACAAAAAAAAAAATATGTAGCAAAAAAATATATTTTCCCCCTGGACCAATGGGCCAGAGGGGAGCCATGTCCTACTCCTTGCTAGACAGAAAAAAACTGATCTGCGA
This sequence comes from Rana muscosa, assembly GCA_029206835.1. Taxonomy (NCBI): domain Eukaryota; kingdom Metazoa; phylum Chordata; class Amphibia; order Anura; family Ranidae; genus Rana; species Rana muscosa. The sequence continues at coordinate 83,330,839 of CM055128.1, forward strand.
GATGCAGACTGAGGGGATATACCCAGAGGGTCCGCCCCCTGGGCGGTACTGTAGAAGGTGTGATGCAACACTTTTTACAAGTTTTCTGCCTAGTCACTCCTAATTAACAGATAATACCCACTTTGTCAATAGAGAAGCTGTGTCGGTCCATGGACGAAAGAGTAAATATATTTTTTTTACTTTTTGCTATAATAAAAATACAAAATATAAACAAAATGTCTTCATCACTTTAGGCCAATATGTTTTCTTCTACATATTTTTGGTAAAAAAAACGCAATAAGCGTATACTGATTGGTTTGCAGAAAAGTTAGAGCGTCTACAAAATAGGGCAGGGGTTGAAATTTGCACTCGCCTGCTCGCCAAATGCGAGGGTAAATTGCCATTTGGCGAGCGCAGTAAGGCGGGCGCAGTAACGTCGGGTGGCTTGCAATGTGATCCCCAGTCCCCAGGGATCAATTTGCTTTCTGTTTGCGTTCCAAGCCTCAGTTTGAAGCCGACTTCCGGTTTCCGACTTCCGGCTTCTTCTTCAGCATCGCCATTACAGGGGACCGTCGAGGGAGACACAAGGAGAGGTCCGCTCTCCACCGCCATTCGTGACACCAGGAGAGGTCCGCTCTCCACCGCCGTTTGTGACACCAGGAGAGGTCCGCTCTCCACCGCCGTTCGTGACACCAGGAGAGGCCTGCCATCTTAAGGTACATGACCTGGGGACCCTGATGGGAGCCATCTGAGGACACTTATTTTGCGGGAGGCCCTCTGGGGACACTGATGTAAGGGGGGGCTCTCTGGGGACACTGATGTAAGGGGGGCTCTCTGGGGACACTGATGTAAGGGGGGGCTCTCTGGGGACACTGATGTAAGGGGGGGGCTCTCTGGGGACACTGGTTTAAGGGGGGGCTCTCTGGAGACACTGATTTAAGGGGGGGGGGCTCTCTGGAGACACTGATGTAAGGGGGGGGCTCTCTGGGGACACTGATGTAAGGGGGGGCTCTCTGGGGACACTGATGTAAGTGGGGGGGCTCTCTGGGGACACTGATGTAAAGGGGTGCTCTCTGGGGACACTGATGTAAGTGGGGGCTCTCTGGGGACACTGATGTAAGTGGGGGCTCTCTGGGGACATTGATGTAAGCGGGGGGCTCTCTGGGGACACTGATGTAAGTGGGGGCTCTCTGGGGACACTGATGTAAGCGGGGGCTCTCTGGGGACACTGATGTAAGCGGGGGCTCTCTGGGGACACTGATGTAAGCGGGGGCTCTCTGGGGACACTGATGTAAGCGGGGGCTCTCCGGGGACACTGATGTAAGCGGGGGGCTCTCTGGGGACACTGATGTAAGCGGAGGCTCTCTGGGGACACTGATGTAAGCGGAGGCTCTCTGGGGACACTGATGTAAAGGGGGGCTCTCTGGGGACACTGATGTAAGCGGGGGGCTCTCTGGGGACACTGATGTAAGCGGAGGCTCTCTGGGGACACTGACGTAAGCGGGGGGCTCTCTGGGGACACTGATGTAAGCGGGGGCTCTCTGGGGACACTGATGTAAGTGGGGGCTCTCTGGGGACACTGATGTAAGGGGAGGCTCTCTGGGGACCCTGATGTAAAGGGGGGCTCTCTGGGGGCACTGATGTAAGCGGGGGGCTCTCTGGGGACCCTGATGTAAGCGGGGGACTCTCTGGGGACCCTGATGTAAGCGGGGGGCTCTCTGGGGACCCTGATGTAAGCGGAGGCTCTCTGGGGACCCTGATGTAAGCGGAGGCTCTCTGGGGACCCTGATGTAAAGGGGTGGCTCTCTGGGGACCCTGATGTAAAGGCTTCTTCTTCGGCATCGCCATTACAGGGGACAGGTGCAGGAGAGTTCCGCTCTCCACCGCTGAGGGAGACTCAAGGAGAGGTCCACTCTCCACCGCCGCGGGGGACATGAGGAGAGGTCCGCTCTACACCGTCGTTCGGGACACGAGGAGAGGCCTGCCAACGGTGTACATCCCTACACCCACCAGCTTAAGGTAAATGACCTGGGGACCCTGATGTAAGATGGGAGCCATCTGAGGACACTTATTTTGTGGGAGGCCCTCTGGGGACACTGATGTAAGCGGGGGCTCTCTGGGGACACTGATGTAAAGGAGGGCTCTCTGGGGACCCTGATGTAAAGGGGGTGCTCTCTGGGGACACTGATGTAAAAGGGGGGCTCTCTGGGGACACTGATGTAATGGGGGCTCTCTGGGGACACTGATGTAAAGGGGGGCTCTCTGGGGACACTGATGTAAAGGGGGGCTCTCTGGGGACACTGATGTAAAGGGGGGCTCTCTGGGGACACTGATGTAAAGGGGGGCTCTCTGGGGACCCTGATGTAAGCGGAGGCTCTCTGGGGACCCTGATGTAAGCGGAGGCTCTCTGGGGACCCTGATGTAAGCGGAGGCTCTCTGGGGACACTGATGTAAAGGGGGGGCTCTCTGGGGACCCTGATGTAAAGGCTTCTTCTTCTGCATCGCCATTACAGGGGACAGGTGCAGGAGAGTTCCGCTCTCCACCGCTGAGGGAGACACAAGGAGAGGTCCGCTCTACACCGCTGTTTGGGACACGAGGAGAGGCCTGCCAACGGTGTACATCCCTACACCCACCAGCTTAAGGTAAATGACCTGGGGACCCTGATGTAAGATGGGAGCTATCTGAGGACACTTATTGTGTGGGAGGCCCTCTGGGGACACTGATGTAAGCGGGGGCTCTCTGATGTAAAGGAGGGCTCTCTGGGGACCCTGATGTAAAGGGGGTGCTCTCTGGGGACACTGATGTAAAGGGGGTGCTCTCTGGGGACACTGATGTAAAGGGGGTGCTCTCTGGGGACACTGATGTAAAGGGGGGCACTCTGGGGACACTGATGTAAGTGGGGGATCTATTATACACACACATGTATATTATGTACATGTGTATGCCCGCCCAAGTGTATGATTTTCTTTACTTCGCTGCTATGGGCTCTAGCCCGAGATCTTTTGTAGACCCAGCAATGCCCCCTAGTTATGCCTCTGCCAACAATGCCATTTTAGTGCTGCTCTCTGAATATTTAAAAAAGTCCAAAAAAAAAACAAAGCACAGCACACCTATGCACAATCGGCTACAAATTTCATTTATAATAAAACATTTTTTTTTAAAATAAAATTGGTAGCCGACTATGCATAGGCACCCATGTGCTGAGGACGTACTAACTACTTATTGCCAAAAAAAGTAGAAAAGAACACATCCTCATATGGTAGTAGTGAAAATTATCAGTGCCCTCCCAGTTTTGACTGTGGCATTTTATCTGCACCCTGTTTTTTTCAGAGAGTCGCCATTGGTCCCTCATGATTGTAATGCATGGACAGACCCACCAAGCAAGCAGCTGTGCTCCACCCTAAAGAGACAGGCTCCTGAAAGGCAGCCCAGCCAGTAGACACACTGAGCCACCAGAGGAGCCGTTAATCTTAACTGCCGTTAATCTTAACTGCCGTTAATCTTAACTGCCGTTAATCTGCCTTCAAGCAGACCAGCTTTTTAAGCAGGCCATCAATCAGACCAGCGAGCAGACCACCGTTTAATAGGCTGAGCCAGTAGAAAGGCCTATAGGCAGCCAAGACCGGCCTTGACAGTGCAACTAGCATGATCACATGTCATGGAGGATCTTCTTCAGCCTGAGTCATCTGTGGCAGCCTATATCTCCTGCATGTGAGTTTTTTCTTATTTTTTTGTCTCCTTGTTTACACTGCAACATGAAACAGAGCAAATTAAGCTTTTTTTTTTAAAGAAAAAGATTGTCCTACTATTGTGGAGTCTCAGTCAAACCCTATAGAAAGAGAGAATGAATCAATAGCTAATTCAGTTGCTAGTTGTAGTTTGCTACAAACTTCCACTGCCGTAATAACTAAAAAGACAAATGATGGTGATGCTGGAAAGCCCGCAAAAAAACGCTGTTTTAGTGTACATTGGCTGAATCAGTTTTCATGACTTGCTTACTCCAAGGAAAATGATACAGTTATATGTAAAGTTTGCAGTCGGTTCCTGCAAACTTCAGATGAAAAATTGACAAATGGCGTAAACGCTCCATTTAAAGCGGAGGTTCACCCACATTTTAAAGATTGCTTAAAACATTTCCTATTAGCATAAATAGAAAAGAATGCCTAACCTTTTTTTTTTTTTTGTGTCGTTTTCGTTGATCATCTTTCTCCATTGCTACTTACGGGATTTCCTCCCGCGGGAGTAGGCGTGTCCTTTGCTGTCCTATGAGTCGCTGTGTATGCCGGGATGTGTGTAGCAATGTCTCCTGGGAGCAAAGTGTCCTGCTTCCCAGGAGTAAAAGAGTAAACATGACGATAATTCAATCGTCATGTGACTTGTCTACCCGGTCACCTGACGCGCATTCACCTCTACACGGAAGAATATGCTTGTGGGCTTCAAGATGCCCACAAGCAAAATGGCAAATCCAGGAAGTGTTTTTATAAAGAGTTATTTATTATGAAAACGGACGGGGGATGTATAGCAGCGCTGGGCAAGTGAGTACTACACATGCATAAGTAGTAGCATAGAATGCACTGAAAAAAAAAAATGTATGCACCGCGGAACCTCCGCTTTAAAAGGGAAACTTTTGTATGGCATGACAAATGTAATAAACACAAAGAGAATATTGATAAGGCAAAGGCTAGAGACAACCCTGAAGAAAGACCTTTAGCTATGTGTATCAGAAAAATGGACACTGCAATGTTTCAGCACATGACACATGTTTAACATTGCTTATTACATAGCTAAATGTGAAAAGCCATTTTTAGATTTCCCTGATTTATTAACATTGAGTGCTAAACTTGATGTGCCAGTTCTGCAGAAATATGGAAGCAATGTTCAATGCAAACAATTCATTCATTTCATTGCAAGAATAATCAGAGAAAGTCTTGTGGCAAATATTCAAAAGTCACCTTTTGTTGGCATCATGATTGACGGATCTACAGATCGAACCTACACTGAACATGCAAACATTTATGTCCGTTATGTTTTAGAAGGAGATGTCAAAGAAGATTTTTTGGGTACATTTGCGCTAGAAAATGCTACAGCCCAAGGCTATTTCAAAGGATTGACTGCCTTTTTGGATAATTTGCATCTTGATTACAGATGGGTTGCAGGCTTGGGAACGGATGGGGCTGCAAGCATGCTTGGCCACAAGTCAGGTTTAGCAGTCCAGATGAAAGAAGTCTGCCCACAGATGATCAGCATACATTGTGTGGCTCATCGCTTGCAGCTTGCGATTTTGGATGTTTGCAAGGAAATGCCATACCTACAAACATTCGATGAGGTGGTGCGGCGTGTTTTTAAATATTATTATTGCTCAGCCAAACGCCTTCAGCAACTTAAAGATCTTGCAAACACTTTAAGTGAGGAAATCTTGAAAATTAAAGATGTACACACTGTGGGCTGGTTTCGCAGCAAAGTTGAGGCCTTGCGTGCTCTTCAAAATTGGAAGACGGTGGTGAGCCATTTTGAGCAGATCTCTACTGAGGGATCATCTGAATCTGCTAAAGTTAGAGGCATCCTGAAAGACCTGAAACAGCTCAAGTTTGTGAAACTTTTGCATTTCCTATTCGATTTCTATAGCAAGTTGAAACCTTTGTCCGAGGGTAGTGATGAGCCGAACACCCCCGGGTTTGGTTCGCACCAGAACCCGCGAACGGACCGAAAGTTTGAACGAACTTTAGAACCCTATTAAATACAATGGATGCGAACGTTCGAAATCTAAAGTGCTAATTATAACGACTATTATGCATGTTATTGTCCTAAAAAGGGTTTGGGAACCCGGGTTCTGCACCAGGGGACATGTATCAATGCAAAAATAAGTTTTAAAAACGGCCGTTTTTGGGAGCAGTCATTTTAATGATGCATAAAGTGAAAAAAAAAAAAGTCAAATATTCCTTTAACCACTTAACGACCGCTTACTGTATATGTACGTCGGCAGAATGGCACCGACAGGCACAATCACGTACAGTGTACGTGATCGCCTTTGTACAGTTGGGGGGTCCGATCGGACCCCCCTCCTATACAGTGAGCGGCCGTTTATCGTTGGGGAGTGATCCGAGATGAGGGGACGGCCATTCGATTCCGGCCACCCCCTCGCGATCGCTCCCGGCGAATGAAAATGCTCCCTCTGCCTGTGTAATGTAAACACAGGCAGAGGAAGTGATGTCATCTCTCCTCGCGGCGGTTTTTTCGTCCGCAGCGCCGAGGAGAGAAGACGCAGGTTAGTGCACCAACAGTCCACTGACACTTAGGTACACATAGGCACATATTTCACCCCCCAGTCACCCCCAGATCACCCCCCAGCCACCAATCACAGTGTCACTGATTGCAGTGATCATTTATTTTACTGATCACTGCATTTAGTGTCATCTGTGACAGTAAAAAGTGTCAGGGCAGTTAGGTTTAGGCCCCTTTAGGTCCAGGGTAGCCCCCTAACCCCCCCTAATAAAGGTTTAACCCCTTGATCGCCCCCCAGGTAACCCTTTCACCCCCTAACGCCAGCGTCACTAAGCGTTCGTATTTTCGATCGCTGTATTTAGTGCCGGTGGTGCCCTAGATAGCCAGTAATTTATTTTTAGTTTCGCTGCAGATTTTTATAGCGTCAGGTACCCCCATATATTATTTTAACCCCCTGATTGCCCCTAGAGTTAACCCTTTCATCAGTGATCACCGTATAAGCGTCACTGGTGACACTGGTTACCCAGTTAGTTATTTAGGTAACCCGTCAGGTTTTTATATAGCGTCGGGTACCCCCATATTTAACCTAATAAAGGTTTTAACCCCCTGATTGCCCCTAGTTAACCCTTTTACCAGTGATCACCATGTAAAGGTAACGGGTGACGCTGGTTGGTTAGTTTGCTTTTTATAGCATCAGGGCACCCGCCGTATATAACCCAATAAAGGTTTAACCCCCTGATCGCCCGGCGGGTGATATCAATTAGGTTTTAGCACCAGAGAGGGTCTGCGTCGCCCCAGGCAGCGTTAGGTTAGTGCCAGTAACGCTAACACCCACGCGCAAAGCATACACCTCCCTTAGTGGTATAGTATCTGAACAGATCAATATCTGATCTGATCAGATCTATACTAGCGTCCCCAGCGGTTTAGGGTTCCCAAAAACACAGTGTTAGCGGGATCAGCCCAGATACCTGCTAGCACCTGCGTTTAGCCCCTCCGCCCAGCCCAGCCCACCCAAGTGCAGTATCGAACGATCACTGTCACTTACCAAACACAAAACACATAACTGCAGCGTTCGCAGAGACAGGCCTGATCCCTGCGATCGCTAACAGTTTTTTTTGTAGCGTTTGATATATTTGCTGATGACAGTCAGGTGCTTTTTTTCCTGTGAATCTTACTAGTGTACCCCTAAATTTAGAGCCCAAAATGGCAAGTCGAAGGTACACTAGTAAAGAGGCCTATGAGATTCTGAGCATGACAGATAGTGAAGAGGAGGTCACGTATCTGTCAGATTCAGGATCAGAATATCTTCCCGTAGAAGACAGTGACGTCAGCGGCCCCACGTCAGATAGCTCTGACGACGAAGTTGAGGTCCCTGCTAAGGTCAGGCGTACCCGATCCCGATCTTCTGAGGTTGTTGAGGAGCAAGAACCGCAGGGCTCTCGTATCATGGAGCAGAGTAGTACTAGCGCCGCTATTCCTTCTGGTGAATTGGCAAGCACCAGCGGCCTAGTACAGCCTGGGCGTACATCCAGCACTGCAGTATCACGTGGTGACGTGGCGAGTCCCATAAGTGTAGTTCAAGCTGGCGAGGTGGCAAGCACAAGTAGTGTCCCGCTGCCACAATAAGAAGACAAAGGCAGGCCCGTCGTACCCATAGTGCCCTTCGTGCAGAATTCGCCTATCCTGATTGGGTCCCCACCACTTCTGCAGAACCCGTACTTCCCCCATTCACTGCCCAACCCGGTATTCAGGTGGAAACAGCTGATTTTATGCCAATTGATTATTATTCGCTGTTTTTCACGGAAGATCTCTATAGATCTATTGTGGACCAGAGTAATTTATATGCTGGTCAATTCATCGCCGCTAATCCCCAGTTGCCTTCCATTGCCAAAGATTGGAAACCAATTACGGTTTCCGAATTTAAGACCTTTCTGGGCCTTTCCCTCAACATGGGCACACATAAATTCCAGTCATTGCGTGCTTATTGGTCCACGCACCCAATTGACCACATGCCCGTGTTCTCTGCCTCCATGCCCAAAAAACGATACGAGCAGATTTTGCGGTTCATGCACTTCAACGACAATGAACTTTGTCATCCACGTGGGGACCCTGAATACGACCGGCTCTATAAAATTCGGCCCCTCATAAACCACTTCAACAAACGTTTTGCAGCCTTGTTTATTCCCGATCAAGTTGTCTGCGTTGATGAGTCCCTGATTAAATTTTCTGGCCGCTTGGCTTTCAAGCAGTACCTTCCCAGCAAGCGTGCCAGATACGGGGTCAAGCTCTATAAGTTTTGTGACAGGGCAACAGGCTATGTATGGAGCTTTATGGTTTATGAGGGAAAAGATAGTCAGGTTGAGCCGGTCAACTGCCCGGATTACATAGGGAGCGCTGGCAAGATAGTGTGGAAATTGGTGTCACCCTTATTCGGAAAGGGGTACCACTTGTATGTGGACAATTATTACACGAGCGTGCCACTGTTTAGTCACTTGTTTGATCATCAGATTGGAGCATGTGGCACCGTGCGACCTAATCGCCAGGGCTTTCCCCAGCGGCTTGTAGATGCCCGTCTTAGGCTGGGGGAGAGAGCCTGCGTAAAGTGTAATAATTTGCTTGCTATGAAGTGGAGGGACAATAAGAATGTTTTCCTTCTTACCTCCCTTCATGCAGACACGACAGTCCAAATTCCTACGGCGACTGGTGTTGTGGAGAAACCCCTCTGTGTCCACGAATATAACAAAAATATGGGAGGGGTGGACCTCAACGACCAGTTGTTGGCGCCGTATCTAATTGACAGTAAGGCGAGACGCTGGTACAAAAAAGTGTCTCTATCCTTATTTCAATTGGCTTTGCTGAACGCTCATGTGCTATACAGAGCTTCAGGCGGGACTTTATCTCTTCTAAAATTCCAGAATGAGATTGTCACAGAACTCCTGTATCCAGGCGGTTCTGCACCTCACCATTCCCAACCAAATGCAGTAAGCCGGCTGCATGAGAGGCATTATACGTATGTCCTCCCGAGTACCCCTACCCAACGAGCCCCCCAAAAAAGATGTCGTGTCTGTAGCAAGCGCGGATTTAGGCGTGACACCCGTCATTATTGTCCACTCTGTCCTGACAAGCCTGGTCTTTGCCTTGGTGAATGTTTTGAACGCTACCACTCAAAAGTGAAGTTTTAGCGTAGGGTACAGCATTTCACAGACTAGGACACACTTACACAGGGTCTCCCAAGATGCCATTACATTTTGAGAGACCCGAACCATTACAGTTGTTAAAGTTACAAAAAAAAAGTGTAAAAAATAAAAAATAAAACGTAAAAAACAAAACACAAAAAAATATAAAATAAAAAAACCAAAAATAGTTGTCGTTTTATTGTTCTCTCTCTCTCTTTCTCTATTTTCTCTCTATTGTTCTGCTCTTTTTTACTGTATTCCATTCTGCAATGTTTTATCATGCTTGCTTTTCAGGTATGTAATTTTTTGTTTTCAGGTGCGCCATTCAACTGCAGCGCGGAATTATTTATCTTGACAGCAACAGCGTTTGCTCCCACGGTACATAAAGCCGTGACTCCAGTGCTGTAGGAGGTGATTTCACCACCACAGTTAAAAAAAAAAGAGCATATATGCCGAAGCATGGGGGCAGCAGGGGCGGAGGAGCGATTTTGCTCCTAATGCCGCGTACATACGGTCGAAATTCCGACGGAGGCCTGCCCGTGGAAAAGTCCGACCGTGTGTACGCGGCATAACCTTTTATGTCGCGTACATACGGTCGAAATTCCGACAAAGGCTTGCCCGTGGAAAAGTCCGACCGTGTGTACGCGGCATAACTTTTTTGCGGGAGGATGCCCCCATGCTTCGGCATATATATATTTTAGGCACAGGTTGCGTTAAAAAAATGTTTTATTTTTTACTAGGTTTTGTTTTGGTATTTGCTTTGCAGGTATGGTATGGTAAGGTCTTACTGTTGTACTGTAATGTTACTTTGTTTTAATGTTAACCATCATTTGCTTAGCAGGTACACCATTCAGTTGCAGAGCGGATCTATTTATCTTGACAGCAACAGCGTTTGCTCCCACGATACATAAAACCGTGACTCCAGTGCTGTAGGAGGTGATTTCACCACCACAGTTAAAAAAAAAAGAGCATATATGCCGAAGCATGGGGGCAGCAGGGGCGGAGGAGCGATTTTGCTCCTAATGCCGCGTATATACGGTCGAAATTCCGACGGAGGCTTGCCCGTGGAAAAGTCCGACCGTGTGTATGCGGCATAACCTTTTATGCCGCGTACATACGGTCGAAATTCCGACGAAGGCTTGCCCGTGGAAAAGTCCAACCGTGTGTACGCGGCATAACTTTTTTGCGGGAGGATGCCCCCATGCTTCAGCATATATGCCCATCATTAGAAGTGGGTGGATGAAGGGAGGTATTCTAATGGTGGGCATACCCACCGATCAATCTCTTTTTTTCGTTCAGCCAACAGGCTGCATGAAAAAAAAGATTACAATACATGTCCAACAAGGACCAGCAACGTACTGGTATGTTGCTGGACTTTGAATGTTTATACCAGAATGATGCCTGCAGGTTTAGGTATCATCTTGGTATCATTCTTTTCAGCCAGTGGCCGGCTTTCATGTAAAAGCAATTCTAGCAGATAATTAGCCTCTAGACTGCTTTTACAAGCAGTGGGAGGGAATGCCCCCCCCCCCCGATATAAACAGCGCCATTGGGAAATTGGGAAAGCATTTTATCACACCGATCTTGGTGTGGTCAGATGCTTTGAGGGCAGAGGAAAGATCTAGGGTCTAACCCCCCCAATTTTTTTCAAGAAAAAGAGTACCTGTCACTACTTATTGCTATCATAGGGGATATTTACATTCCCTGAGATAACAATAAAAATGGTAAAAAAAATAAAATATGGAAGGAACAGTTTAAAAATAAAATAAAAAAGCAAAATAAATAATAAAAATAAAAAAAAAGCACCGCTGTCCCCCCCTGCTCTTGCGCAAAGGTGAACGCAAGCGTCGGTCTAGCGTCATATGTAAACAGCAATTGCACCATGCATGTGAGGTATCACCGCGAAGGTCAGATCGAGGGCAGTAATTTTAGCAGTAGACCTCCTCTGTAAATCTAACGTGGTAACCTGTAAAGGCTTTTAAATGCTTTTAAAAATGAATGTAGTTTGTCGCCGCTGCGCGTTTGTGCGCAATTTTAAAGCATGTCGTGTTTGGTATCCATGTACTCGGCCTAAGATCATCTTTTTTATTTCATCAAACATTTGGGCAATATAGTGTTTTTTAGTGCATTAAAAATAAAAAGAGTGTTTGTTTTTGAAAATGAAGAAAGACATTTTTTTTTTTTTCTTTTTTCAATTTTCAAAACTTTGTGACAAAAAGCGAGATCTGCAAAATACTCAACATACCTCTCAGCAAATAGCTTGGGGTGTCTACTTTCCAAAATGGGATCATTTGGGGGGGTTTTGTGCCATCTGGGCATTCCATGGCCTCCGAAACTGTGATAGGCAGTGAGGAGTGAAATCAAAAATTTACACCCATAGAAATCCTGAAGGCGGTGCTTGGTTTCCGGGGTCCCGTACGTGGCTAGGCTCCTAAAAAGTCCCACACATGTGGTATCCCCGTACTCAGGAGGAGCAGCAGAATGTATTTTGGGGTGCAATTCCACATATAACCATGGCATGTGTGAGCAATATATCATTTAGTGACAACTTTTTGTAATTTTTTTTTTTTTTGTCATTATTCAATCACTTGGGACAAAAAAAAAATACTCAATGGGCTCAACATGCCTCTCAGTAATTTCCTTGGGGTGTCTACTTTCCAAAATGGGGTCATTTGAGGGGGTTTAGTACTGCCCTGCCATTTTAGCACCTCAAGAAATGAGATAGGCAGTCATAAATTTAAAGCTGTGTAAATTCCAGAAAATGTACCCTAGTTTGTAAACACTATAACTTTTGCGCAAACCAATAAATATACGCTTATTGACATTTTTTTTACTAAAGACATGTGGCTGAATACATTTTGGCCTAAATGTATGACTAAAATTGAGTTTATTCGATTTTTCTTATAACAAAAAGTAGAAAATATCATTTTTTTCAAAATTTTCGGTCTTTTTCCGTTTATATCGCAAAAAATAAAAATCGCAGAGGCAATCAAATACCATTAAAAGAAAGCTCTATTTGTGAGAAGAAAAGGACGCAAATTTCGTTTGGGTACAACATTGCATGTCCGCACAATTTACAGTTAAAGCAGCGCAGTGCAAAATTCTGAAATCACCTCTGGTCCTTTAGCTACCAAATGGTCCGGGGCTTAAGTGGTTAAATATCGTACCTGGGGGGTGTCTAAAGTATGCCTGTGAAGTGCCACGTGTTTCCCGTGTTTAGAACTGTCCCTGCACAAAATTACATTTCTAAAGGAAAAAAAGCCATTTAAAACTGCTTGCGGCTTTAATGTAATGTCTGGTCCCAGTAATATGGATGAAAATCTTTGAGGAAAATGGCATGGCTACCCCATCAGCCCCAACACCCCCTACCCCAGCCCATTACCAGCCCCTTAGGGTCTTGTATGGATATTAAGGGGAACCCCGCACACAAAATAAAAAAGGCCCTATATACTCTGAACAGCCGTATACAGGCGGTGCATACAAGACAGGGACTGTAGGTTTGTTCTTATGTAGAATCTGTTTGTAATTTTGAACAGGTACATTGTTTAAGTGTAGCTCCAGCCAGAAAATCTATTTTTAAGCTTTTTGGAAAACATAGGGAAGGGTTATCACCCCTTTAACATTTGTTTTGCTGTCTGTGCAGTGTGCACCTGTTCAGAACAGTTCACCTCACTTTCCGTCCTAATGACAAATGTTTTTTGAAAATTTGGGTTTTTTATTGAAACAAGAATTGGTGATAAAGCATCAGTGGAGAGGAGACACTTTCCATATTAACTCTTACAGGAGAGAATTTGCCTTCCTAGGGGTAGATTTCCTCTCACTTCCTGTTGTATACTTCCGTTTGCAAGGAGGAGTCGTTTGTAAGTTGGATGTTTGAAAGTAGGGGCCTGCCGTATATACTCCGCTGAAATTTGCCCCTTACATGTTGGTGTTGCCACAACACTGTGAGCCCTCACAGTTACTCTTGGTGGGCGCATGAATGGGCCCTGCTGTGAATTATTAGATCAAGAATTGTAATTGCATGCCCCTGTTGAACAGGGGCTGAAAAATTGGGCCTTTGGTGGTGGTGTTGACACAACACTGTAAGGCCTCACAGTTACTCTTGGTGGGCGCAGGAATGGGCCCTGCTGTGAATTATTAGATCAAGAATTGTAATTGCATGCCCCTGTTGAACAGGGGCTGAAAAATTGGGCCTTTGGTGGTGGTGGTGGTGTTGACACAACACTGTAAGGCCTCACAGTTACTCTTGGTGGGCGCAGGAATGGGCCCTGCTGTGAATTATTAGATCAAGAATTGTAATTGCATGCCCTTGTTGAACAGGGGCTGAAAAATTGGGCCTTTGGTGGTGGTGTTGACACAACACTGTAAGGCCTCACAGTTACTCTTGGTGGGCGCAGGAATGGGCCCTGCTGTGAATTATTAGATCAAGAATTGTAATTACATGCCCCTGTTAAACAGGGGCAGAAAAATTGGGCCTTAGCCACTGGTGCTGGTGCCACGACACTGCAACCTCTCCCAGATACTCTAGTTGGAGTGCAGGAATGAGCCCTGCTGCAAAGCATTGCATAAAAAATTGTAATTACATGCCCCTGTTAAACAGGGGCTGAAAAATTGGGCCTCAGCCACTGGTGGCGGCACCCAGAAACAAAAATGTTCTTCCAAGCTATCATCATCAATCGGATCATTGAGGAGGAGGAGGATAGTCAGTCAACATAACAGGACAGTCTCTCAGCATCAGCATCAGTCTTGAAGGGATGTGACATTTGAAAATAAATTAGTCTGTTATATCAGCTTCAGGTGTTTGGTAGCTGGTGGTGATCCAAGACTGGTTCATCTTTATGAAGGTCAGTCGATCAACAGAGTCGGTGGACAGGCGCACCCTGTGATCCGTGACAAATCCTCCAGCAGCACTGAATGTGCGTTCTGAAAGAACGCTGGATGCAGGACAGGCCAGTAGCTCAATTGCATACTGTGCAAGCTCTGGCCAGTGATCCATCCTCAAGACCCAGTAAGCCAGAGGATTTTCGGTGGGGAAGGTGTCCAAGTCTGACCTTGCCCCTAGGTATTCCTCCACCATGTATATCAGACGCTGGCGATGGTTGCTGGAACTGATCATACCTTGGGGCTGCGGACTAAAGAATTGTCTGGACGCATCGGTCAGACGGCCACCTTCCCCACCGCTCCTTCTTTGACTGACCGAAGCCTCAGCAACTCGTTGTCCAGGACCAGGAGTTTGTAACCTCCCAGTCTCTGGGAACGCGTTGCACAGACCTTTCTGCAAGGCCTCCCGGAGTTGTCTCATCCTCTGCTCCCTCTGCGACGGTAAGATAAGGTTCGCAACCTTACCCTTGTACCGTGGATCAAGGAGAGTGGCCAGCCAGTAATGGTCCCTCTCCTTGATCCGAAGAATACAAGGATCCTTCCGCAGACTTTGCAGGATCAGGGAGGCCATGCAGCGTAGGTTAGCTGAGGCATTCGGTCCGGAGTCCTCTGGGTCACTAAGGACGACATGATCCGCAACCACCTCCTCCCAGCCACGTACAAGTCCACTGGTTTCTTGGGACTGTAAATCATCCCTAAAAGACTGCTGCTGATGATGCTGAGTGCCAGGCTCCACCTCCATGCTGACACAATCCTCCTGCTCCTCCTCCTCATCCTGTGCGATGCGTGGGACAGAAGGAACACTGTCTGGGTAAAGGGGGCCTTGAGAGGCAAGGAAGTCCTCCTCTTTCTGCCTCAAGTGCCCTGTCCATTATTCCACGCAGCGTATGTTCCAACAGGTGGACAAGAGGTACAGTGTCACTGATGCATGCACTGTCAATGCTCACCATCCTCGTGGCCTCCTCAAATGGTGCCAGGACAGTGCATGCATCCCTGATCATGCCCCACTGGCGTGGTGAAAAAAAACCAAGCTCCCCTGACCCTGTCCTGGTGCCGTAGTCACACAGGTACTCATTGATGGCCCTCTGCTGCGTGTACAGCCGCTGCAGCATGGCCAACGCTGAGTTCCACCTGGTGGGCATGTCACATATAAGGCGGTTCTTGGGCAGGTTCAACTCCTTTTGCAGCTCAGCCAAAAATGCACACAGACTTTCCTGGCCTGCCTCAGGACATCTTGTAAGCCGGGTACCTGCCCAAGAACCGCTGCACCACCAGGTTAAGGACGTGAGCCACACAGGGCACATGGGTCAGTTGTCCCTGTCGGAGAGCGGAGAGGAGGTTGGTGCCATTGTCGCAAACTACCATTCCTGGCTTAAGCTGGCGTGGCGTCAACCACCTCTCGGCCTGCCCCTGCAGAGCAGACAGAACCTCTGCCCCAGTGTGGCTCCTGTCCCCTAAACATACCAGCGCAAGCACGGCATGGCATCTTTTTGCCTGCGTACTTGCGTAGCCCCTTGAACGCCTACGGAGCACCGCTGGTTCCGAGGACAAAGCACAGGAAGAGGCCATGGAGGAAGAAGAAGAGGAGGGGGTGGAGGAGAGAGGTGTGTCACAACCAGTAGTAGCATTTTGGAGGCGTGGCGGTGGAACAACCTCCAACACTACTGCACCTTGTCCTGCATCCTTCCCAGATGCCAAAAGAGTGACCCAATGGGCCGTGAAAGAAAGGTAACGTCCCTGTCCATGCCTGCTGGACCATAAGTCAGTGGTAATATGCACCTTACCGCTGACCGCCCTGTCCAGCGAGGCCAAGACATTGCCTTCCACATGCCGGTAGAGAGCCGGAATCGCCTTCCGTGAGAAAAAGTGGCGTTTGGGAACCTGCCACTGAGGAACCGCACATTGCACAAACTCACGGAAGGGGGCCGAGTCTACCAACTGAAAAGGCAGCAGTTGAAGCGCTAGCAATTTAGCCAAGCTAGCATTCAACCGCTGGGCATGTGGATGGCTGGGAGTGAACTTCTTTCAACGGTCCAGCAGCTGGGGCAGGGAAATTTGCCTGCTAGAATCGGACGTCGGTGTACTGCTAGCAGAGTGCCCGCAAGTACTTGGCTGTGACACACCTAATTCTACACCTTCATTCCTCTCAGTGCAGGTTTCAGAGAGGACTGAAGGTATACTGTAGTGGGGTTGGGGATCCCAGCTGATGCGGTGCAAGGAGAGGTCCACTTTGTTCTTTGGTGTGGGTCTTTAAGGTAGGCTTGCCAACGAGCTGCATGGCAGGTCAACATATGTCTGGTCAAGCATGTGGTGCCCAAGCGGGTGATGTTTTGGCCACGCGATATACACTTGAGACATATGTTGCAAACAGCAGCTGTGCGATCTGACGCACTCGACTCAAAAAAGGCCCACACCAAAGAACTTTTTGAATATCGGGCAGAGGCAGCGCCCTGCACAGGCGGAGCTCTGCGGTGTGATTCCGTCGGTGTGCTGCCCTTACGCTGGCCCCCCGAGGGCATCCTGCCTCGTTGGAGATGTGCCTCCTCCTCATCCTCCTCCTCCTCTCTCCTATTAGGCACCCACGTGGAGTCAGTGACCTCATCATCCCCTCCCTCCTCATCACTGGAGCCAATCTGGCAGTATGCTGCAGCTGCTGGAACATGACTGCCAGATTGGTGTCCTTCTTGAGCATCCCCTCTCTCTGCTCTCACGCTACTGCCTTCCTCTAGGTGGGTATCATCATCAGACCCTTTGAAACGCTGGGCATCCTCCTGGAGCATGTACCCAACACTGTGCTCAAACAGTTCGGGGGACTCCTCAGGAGGACATGGTTGGTCTAGGGAAGGAGTGACTGATGATGACATTGATACCAGGGAAGAGGACGCTTTGGCAGCTGCTTTGCCAGTACCCTGAGCCTGGGTGAGAGAGGATGAGGAGGATAAGGAGGGCTTGGTCATCCACTCTACCAAGTCTTCGGCATGATGCGGCTCAACACGTCCAGCTGCCGAAAAGAAGGACAAGCGTGTCCCATGGCCACGTGCTGATGGCGATGCACCGCGTCCACGGCCAGCACTGTTGTCTCTAGACACAGAGCCTGCTTGCCCTCTTTTATTGGCTCCTGACTGTCTGCGTTTCCTTGTTTGCCTTCCAGACATTCTAATGGCCTGCAGGGAAATGGGAAAATCAGCAATAAGGCCTAGCTTCAGGAGTATATTTTGCAGGAATCACACTACGCCTGCTGTAGGTGATGCAAATGCCTGTTGGTGTAACAATCCAGGAAAACGCAGCAATACAGGCTAACTTCAGGTGTACTATGATCAGAAGGCACACTCCGCCCGCTGTAAGTGCTGCAAATGCCTGTTGGTGTAACACACCAGGAAAAAGCAGCAATACAGGCTAACTTCAGGTGTAATATGATCAGGAGGCACACTCCGCCCGCTGTAAGTGCTGCAAATGCCTGTTGGTGTAACACACCAGGAAAAAGCAGCAATACAGGCTAACTTCAGGTGTAATATGATCAGGAGGCACACTCCGCCCGCTGTAAGTGCTGCAAATGCCTGTTGGTGTAACACACCAGGAAAACGCAGCAATACAGGCTAACTTCAGGTGTAATATGATCAGGAGGCACACTCCGCCCGCTGTAAGTGCTGCAAATACCTGTTGGTGTAACACACCAGGAAAAAGCAGCAATACAGGCTAACTTCAGGTGTAATATGATCAGGAGGCACACTCCGCCCGCTGTAAGTGCTGCAAATGCCTGTTGGTGTAACACACCAGGAAAAAGCAGCAATACAGGCTAACTTCAGGTGTAATATGATCAGGAGGCACACTCCGCCCGCTGTAAGTGCTGCAAATGCCTGTTGGTGTAACACACCAGGAAAATGCAGCAATACAGGCTAACTTCAGGTGTATAAGGTGCAGGAGGCTTAGCAACAATGACACTGACACTGTCCCCTGCCTATCCTTCTCTCTCCCTGCACACAAGGTTTATCAAAGTATATGACACTGACACTCTCCCTGCCTATCCTTCTCTCTCCCTGCACACAAGGTTTAGCAAAGAATATGACACTGTCCCCTGCCTATCCTTCTCTCTCCCTGCACACAAGGTGCGCTGGCGGCCTTTTATAGTGTGGGGCGTGTGCTAAACCCCCTGAGCTATAATTGGCCACAGGCAACCTGCCTGTGGCCAATTATGGCTCTCCTAGCTGCCGGCGCTGTGATTGGCCAAGCATGCGGGGTCACAGTGCATGCTTGGCCAATCACAGCGCCGGGATTGCACTGCGATGGCGCAGTGTATTGTGGGCCGTTCGCGTCACTCGAATTTGGTGCGAACAGCCCAAATCGTTCGATGTTCGCCGAACGGTCGAACAGCCGATGTTCGAGTCGAACTTATGTTCGACTCGAACACTGAGCTCATCCCTATCCGAGGGTCTTCAGAACAAGGAACTGATGATCTGTCAGGTAAAAATAAACTGGAACATGCCGTTAAAACTCTTCAGGATCTTTCTGATGCGAAAGGAAAAAACGAGCTTGAATTTCTTAGTAAGTTTACAGAAGATGGAAACCTACATGAGCTGCAGCTGACCAGCTGACCAACATTGAAGCTGGTGAAAGAGAGTTTCAGGCTATACGCCAATCTGTTTTAGCCAAAGCAGAAAGATATTTAATTTTGAGGCTTTCCTCAGTCTCCTCAGATATTGTACAATCTTTCAATATATTTAACAGCCTGTCATGGCCAGACAAGGCGCACATCCTCAACTTTGGATTAACCGAGTTGCACAGAATTGGAAAACATGTTTTTGATAATGAGTTTGAAGACAAAATTGACCTGTTACAAGTAGAGTGGGCTGACCTAAAACTGTCCATTCAAAATGGACTCTCTTTTAATTAGACTCTGAAAAGATTGAATCAGCAGAAAGATTCAGTACCATACTCCCTCTGGTCAATTTCTGTGCCGTACTTCCCCCAACAACCGCCTCATGTGAACGTGGCTTTAGTTACCAAAATAGAATAAAGACGGTCTATCGTTCATCACTGACACTGGATGATCTATTAATGATTGCCGTTAATGGGCCACCACTTGAAGATTATAATCCAAACGCAGCCATTGACAAATGGTATTTTTTGTCTGAAAGGGGACGCTACACAAGGCTTGGTCCTGCTGTACAACGAAAAACATAGTAAATCTTGATGTGAAACTGGCTTCCTACTGCTTTTTGGCATCCAAAGAATCTTCTTCTTTTTTTTTTTCTTAATTAAATGTATTGCAATCCACACACAGCCATTGAAGTGATATTTTGCATCAGAAAAAGGGTATTACAGAAGTCTTGGTCCTGCTGTACAACACAAACCATGGCTGCTATAATAGCACATCTTTGTTAAAATGTTAACCATTGTTATGCCATGTTTTTTTGGCATCTAAATAAGCTCCTTTTTTGTTTTTTTCTTAATGCACTACTTCTCTAAGCTCTCTTTTAAAAAGCTGCTGGAGATTAAAAATACAAAATGTTTACTATTGTTATTTTATACCATGTTTTTTGGCCATCAAAAGAGGTACTTTTTTTTTTTTTTTTTTTTAATGCAACACTTCTCTAAGGTCTCTGGAGATAAAAAAAAATACAACATGTTTCTGTTTTTGGCATCAAAATAAGCAAAAAAAAAAAACTTAGAAAATGTTTACTACAGGTTTAAAGCTGTAAAACTTGATATTTCAAATGCATCCTATTGCTATTAACGCTATTGCTGTTATGTTTAAATTGACATAATAAAGCTATGTTCTAATTGCATTTTTTTGTATTTTGGACTCTTTATTCTAAAGAAAAATGTAATTTTCTAAGCTTTAAGGGGGCGGGGCTTTAAGGGGCGTGGCTGAGGGACGGACCTGGGAAAGGTTTGGTGGGGCAACTGGTGGAGAGTAAGGTTTTTGCCCGGCTAGTAGGTCTAGACTTGAAATTTTAAGCCCTGAAATAGGGGATAGATTTATGGCATTTTTATTATAATTTTTTTTTTCTAGTAATGGCGCTGATCAGTGATTTTTAGCGGGACTGCGACATCGTGGAAGACAGATCAGACACTTTTTTGGGACCATTGAAATTTTTACAGCGGTCAGTGCTATAAAAATGCATGGATTACTGTATAAACGTCACTGGCAGGGAAGGGGTTAACACAAGGGACGATCAAGGGGTTAAGTCTGTTGTTCCCTGAGAGGCGTTTCTAACTGTGTGGGGTATGGGACTGACTAGAGGAGAGCGATCGCTGTTCCCGATCACTAGGAACAGACGATCTCTCTCTACTTTCCTGTCAGAACGGGGATCTGTTTGTTTACATTAACAGATCCCTGTTCTGCGTCTCTGTGGAGCGATCGCGGGTGGCCGGCGGACACCATGGCCGCCAGCCCACACACATCAGCTTCCACACCATGCACCTGCGGCGGCCTATAGCTGTTAAAGAGACCGACATCCAGCTACGGCGATTTGCGGGAACGAGCCGACCTGCTGCAGTATAATAATGACGGCGGCTGGTCAGCAAGTAGTTAAAGTAACAAAAAAAAATGGACTGGTCAGGAGGGGGGTTTGGGATAAAACCTTCCAGAGCTGAAGTGGTTAAAGGTAGGACTCCGGTACATAAGGCTGCGGGCGGGGATGAAGCGGCATTATATAGCACTGACAATCCCTGTTTTGGAACTACATCGGCCTCCATCTTCCCCCCTTCCAACCCGGAAACATATGGCTAAGGCGGCGGAATCTTGTCGCGAGAGCTGTCCTATCATTATAGGTCCCCTATCAGATAGTGCCCGGCCTGGACTGCTCAATCGGAGATCATGGAAATCTCTGAAAATTAACATCTGTTCCATCAGCTGTAGTTGGCGCATGCGCAGTTAACACGCCAATGGCTCCCGATGCTTATTTACGCCGCTCGCTTTATCAGATGGGGGACCCATCAGGATAGAACAGCCCTGGCCGCGCTTATTCAATACAGCAAGGGACGGGTGTTTTTTTCAAAGGGGCGGGTGTATTATTGAGCTCTGGCCATCATAAATTTCTTGTATTAGGTGAGCGCGGCCTCTTATAATCCTATCTGCCCCTTGCGGTGTTGAGTGAGCGCGGGCACCGCTGTTCTATCGAGCTGGGTCCCCCATCTCAAAGCGAGCGGCGTGTTAACTGCGCATGCTCCAACTACAGCTGTTCATTCTCTGCGATTTCTGATTGCGCATGCGCAGTCCAGGCCAGGCACTATCTGATAGGGGACCCAGATTGATAAAACAGCTCACCGAGCGATCGGTCAGCCAATCACATAAACAGAAACAGCAACAGATCAGCTGACCTATCGCTCCTATCCCACACATATATCAAATGATCAGACTCCGCCCCCCAGCGTCCAGTATTTCCGGGTGTCGGTAGGAGTACACTTTCCCTGGGCAGAGAGTTCCGGATACACAACGATCGGCCACAACATACATAGGAATCCCGATATTAACGCTAAATTCTATAATATAATAATGTTATAATTCACTGGAAACGAATCGTACCTGGCCGCTGATGTGAAGAATGTACACACGCACTTAGAAATAAAAGAACTAGCGCAAACTTTATACAGAATCTCATTGTGAATACGGAGCTCGCCTAAACACAAGCTCTCTGATGCTCACACAGACACACACACAAGTGTATTGCGTGAAGCGTCTGTGCACGGCTCCTCATCCGGACTACGGACGTCATACGCTAGGTCACGTGACACAGGGCTAACGCTGATTGGATGTATTTCTGCACCTGCATGTGACCGTTACTCCCAACTGCAAATAACATTTTTTTTTTTTTTTTCAAAGGATTCTCTGCCTGATGTGTTTAGAACTGAGCGGATTGGGAACCAGACTGTGCACATTAACCACTTGTTGTCCAGGACATTTTTTTTCATTCCTCACACATTTTTTTAAATATTTTTTTGCTAGAAAATGACTTAGAACCTCCAATCATCATATATTTTCTGAAAGCAGAAGCCTTGGAGAATAAAATGGTGGCTGCTGCAATTTTCTTTTAGATGTCAATTTTTTTATATGTAGTAAATTATATTTATTATTATTTTATATTTTGTGCAGCCGTTCTTTAAAACTGTAATATTCACTAAAATGAATTTAAAATGATTTGTAATTTTTGTTTTTTCTAACCATTTCAACCCCGGGCTTTTTTTACCACTTCCATACCGGACCTATTCTGGCACTTCTCTCCTACATGTACAAATCATCATTCTTTTGCTAGAAAATTACTCAGAACCCCCAAACATTATATATGTTTTTTTAGCAGACACCCTAGGGAATAAAATGACAGTCATTGCAACTTTTTATCTTGCACGGTATTTGCGCAATAATTTTTCAAACGCCTTTTTTTGGGAAAAAAATGGTTTCGTGAATTAAAAAATAACAAAACAGTAAAGTTAGCCCAATTTTTTTGTAAAATATGAAAGATGATGTTACGCCGAGTAAATAGATACCTAACATGTCACGCTTTAAAATTGCACACACTCATGGAATGGCGCCAAACTTCGGTACTTAAAAATCTCCATAGACGACGCTTTAATTTTTTTTACAGGTTACCAGGTTAGAGTTACAGAGGAGGTCTAGTGCTAGAACTGTTGCACGCCCTCTAACGCACGCGGCGATACCTCACATATGTGGTTTGAACGGCGTTTACATATGTGGGCGGGACTTACTGTGCGCTCGCTTCTGATCGCGAGCTACCGAGGACAGGGGCATTTTAATTTTTTTTTTTTTTATTATTATTCTTTTTTTTTATTTTACTTATTTATTTATTTTTTAACACTTATTTTACTTTTTATTTTTTTTGATCACTTTTATTCCTATTACAAGGAATGTAAACATCCCTTGTAATAGGAATGTGTGTGACAGGTCCTCTCTATGGAGAGATGCGGGGTCAATAAGACCCCACATCTCTCCTCCAGGCTGGAAAGTATGAACATTTTTTCACCGATCTCATACTTACAAGCCGCAATGGCAGCTTTGTTTACATTTGAGGACCCGGGCGTGACGTCATCACATCGCGCCCGGGCCTCCGACGATCATAGAGATGACTGGTGACCATCTGGTCACCAGTCATCTCTATGCTCGTCACGTGACCCACCAACGACGCCAGGTGATTCTCTCCGGGTCCCCGATCGCACGGGAGACCCCGGAGAAGCACCGGATGGCGGCGGGAGGGGGGGATGTCCCCTCCCGCCGCCTATAAGAACGATCAAGCGGCGGAACCGCTGCTATGATCATTCTTATGGTGCGCAGAATCGCCGGCACAAAAAATGGATATCTGAATGATACCTCTAGCTGCAGGCATCATTCAGATATCCCCCCTCAAAGCAGAGGACGTCATATGACGTCCACCCAGGATGGGAGATCCCATCTGTGGACGTCATATGACTATGGGCGGTAAGGAAGTGGTTAATAAAATGCTTTTTTCAGTAGAACTCTATCTAAAAATTGTTTTCTATTTAAAACAGACCCTTCAGTCATTTTTTCATCTGTCCATCTATTAACCACCTAAGGACCCGAAGGATTTACCCACTTCCTGACTAGGCCATTTTTTTGCGAAACGCCACTGCGTCGCTTTAACTGACAATTGCGCGGTCGTGCGATGTTGTACACAAAGAAAATTTATGTCCTTTATTTATTTATTTTTCCCCCACAAATAGAGCTTTCTTTTGGTGGTATTTGATCACCTCTGCGGTTTTTATTTTTTGGGCTATAAAGAAAAAAAGAGCGACAATTTAATTTTTTTTTTTGCTATAATAAATATCCCCAAAAAAGTAAAAATAAATAAAAATTCTTCCTCGGTTTAGGCCAGTATGTATTCTTCTACATATTTTTGTTGAAAAAAAAAAAAAAAGGGTATATTGATTGGTTTGCGCAAAAGGTATAGCATCTACAAAATAGGGGATATATTTATGGCATTTTTATTATTATTTTATTTGTTTTACTAGTGATGGCGGTGATCAATGATTTTTAGCGGGGCTGCGACCTTGCGGCGGACAGATCGGACACTTTTGACACTTTTTTGGGACCATTAACATTTATACAGCGTTCAGAGCTTAAAATAGCCACTGATTACTGTATAAATGTCATTGGCAGGGAAGGGGTTAACACTAGGGGGGCGATGAAGGGGTTAAGTGTTCCCTAGGGAGTAATTCTAACTGTTGGGGGAGGGGACTGATTGGGAGTAGAGAGATTGCTGTTTCTGATCACTAGGGACAGCAGATCTCTCTCTACTTCCCTCACAGAATGTCTACATTGACAGATCCCCATTCTGGCTCTCTGAGGAGCTATCGCGGCCGCCGGTCACGTGCATCGGCTCCGGCGACGCGCCCCCTAGAGGTCTTAAAGCGTTCCGCATACACCTACGGTGGTTTCCGCATCCGTGCCAATCTGCTGCAGTATAATGACAGTGGCTGGTCGACAAGAGGTTAAAGAGGAACTGCAGTCTGCTCACATAATTTGTAATAAAAACATCTTGGCCATTCTGAAGCTTCCCTCCAACCACTTTGCATATTATTTTATATACAGTATACTGTGATTCTGTACTTGCCAATTATGCTGCAGAGAGAGAGAGAGAGAGAGCTGTGTAAGGAGATATTTGCAGAAAACACTGTAGACAACGGCGCAGGCGCACTGAGCGTGCCGGTTTTATCAATGGATAATGCCTGAACCGCATGCGCGGGAGTGACGTCATCGCCGCTCCGACCAGTCACAGCGCCGGAGCGGCGATACAAGGAAGACGCTCAGAGGGGACATGGCGGCGGAAGGGAACGAGAAGCGCTTCGGGGACTTCGATCTCAGATAAGTGCCACATAATGAGCAAGTATGCTATGCATACTAGCTCATTATGCCTTTTTCTTGCAGGGTTTTTTTTTTTACAGGAAATTTTTTTGGGGGTTTACTTCCTCTTTAAAACAACAAGGGCAGAAGATTTAATAGATGGAAAGATGAAAAAATTACTGAAATTCCGCTATTATATAGGTTATTGAGCATGAAATGGAGCTTAGTTATGTAGCATGAGGTTGTATATTCTGCAATATTTAAATTTTTAAAGACGATGTTGTTTCAAGTAAATTGATACCAGACATGTCAAGATTTAAAGGGTAAAAAATCTGTAAGGTGAACTTACGCGTCTTCCTCCCAGCTGACAGGACAGGCTATGTGTCTTCTGATTGGTCGGCGCTGCCCATGTGACAGCGCCAACCAATTAGAATGCTCCGAAATGTCCCTCCTGACGAGGAACATTTTGAACATTCAGCTGAGGGGATTTCTAAGCCCCGGACTCCTGACGCGGAAATACCGGGGCTCACAATGGGTGATTGCTGCAGTTCAGGTCAGCGGGACCTGTGTAAGTTCACATTACAGGTAAACTTACCCTTTAACAACTTGCCAAACACAATACGTATATATATTTACTGGGATTATGACGGTATCAGCTGTAACCACGGAACCGTTTTTTTTTCCAGCATGCGGACGGCTTTCTCATGAAACCGGTCCGACGAGTACAAAGCGGCGGGAGGAGATGCTCGCTGGCGTTTCTCAGGCTTACCATTTCCACCGGTCTGACGGTGCGGCCAGCTGCTCCCATAGGCGATCAAAGAGTTAATACTCTTTGATCGACTCTATGGCCTTGGAGGACTGGCGCGACATCAGGACGTCACTTCCGGTCCAGGCTAGAATTATTTATTTTTTTAAAAGCAAAATCATTTTTTTGCCCCCAGATCTCTTCATAAAGAGGACCTGTCATCCTTCTTTCTATTACAAGGGATGTTTACGGCAAATGCCGTCGGTGTCAGGGGGAAAGGGGGACGTTGCTACACATGTTCTGGTCCTGCCCGTTGTTAACATCCTTTTGGGCTGTGGTCCGCACCACGTCCCAAAAGTTCACAGAATTCCAGATCCCTGACGACCCAGCATTCTTCCTGCTTCACTTATCCACCCTATCTCCCAAGAGATACAGGAAATCCCTACTAAGACATCTGACAAATGCAGCTAAGGCCTGTATACCACTGTTGTGGAAACAACAATGCCCACCAACTGCGGCAATGTGGCTGCGGAAAGTGGAAGACATAAACAAAATGGAAGACCTCATTCTGACCTCACAGGATAAACATGAAACCTATAAGAAGACTTGGGAATTATGGAACATCTTCATCCTTTCAGATGAGGGGAAAGCCCTATTAGGGACCTAAATCTCAATCTAAATCTGCTCATTCTCATTAGTAATATGGAGCACGACCCGATACCGAAATGTTGAGACATGCGGATACCCTCCCCCCCCCCCCCCCCATCTCGATCCTTCCTGAACTGTGCTTATTCCTTCTTCTTTCTTTTTCTCTTAACTCTTTTAAACTGCAATCTAGCTGTTTACATGAATAGCCTACCGGGTGAGACCAGGGTGGTTAACCCTACCCTAGTTCAGAGACCAACGATACACAAGAAGTTTGTACAATAATAGGAGGATAACGGGTTGATACAATGTATTGCTGATGACTGTGAATTTAACCCGGGAGGCTGCGACCTTCACTGAAATTCTATGATTGTAAGTTCTGCTGGGGCCTGAGCCTCATTTCCTGTCTTTCCTTGAAAACGTAATAAAAATTTATATTTGAAAAAAAAAAAAAAATGCCGTCGGTGCCATTTCCGGCAAATGCCGCCGATTTGACATGCGATTTGACATGTCAAATTGCACCAGTGTGAACCAGGGCTCACTGAAGAACTTTGCAGCAAGTATTGAAAGTACAATTTTAATAGTCTCTCAAAGATCTTCTATGGTGTTGGTCACAGACCTCACAGACCACTAAACTCTCAATTTTGAATCCCACAGACCACTAACACAAATTTTACATGCCTTATACACACAATGCTCCGGCTCTCTGCCCCCTCCGATTGGATCACACTGCTGCCATATACACTCAATGATCCTGCTTTCTGCCCCCTTTCCCCTGGATCACACTGTCGCCTTATATACACAATGCTCTGACTCTCAGCCCTTCCTATCTGTAAAGATTTAACATGAAGGATAGGCAGACAGCATGAGCTTGAACACGAGCTTGGTCTTTATTCAGTAGCCTCCATCTTAGAACTAACCACAGCTCCCCGCCCCCAGATCACATGACCAAAACTGTTAACTGTAAAGGGAAAACACATATGGGAGAGATGGAGGCGCTGCGAACCCCGATAAATGGAAAGATGAGACAGTTTCCCCAGTGGGGCTTTGGACAGCAGTGTATACATATCAAAGACATGTACAATGGATAACAACAAGCAATACATTTATTGAGAATCAAACAGTTGTTATTTAGTGGTTACAATGCAGCAGATGCTGCATCGAGATGCTGAGGTGTAGATACGAGCTGTGGAGCGATCCAGGGGCCCACCATGGTTGCCCCCGCCCACCCCGTATCTTTTCTGGCCCTGGGATCACTCATTCCACTTCTTAGCAGTAAATATATCAGCATTTAGAACCTGTATGGGTTTCATGATGATACGTTTTGAAAGTCTGACGATATGTAATGTGTCTCCTAGAGCCAATTATCCCCCTGATGATGACCGCATACAGGTCGAAACGCGTCGGAGATCCTACATCTCAGCATCTCGATATGCAACCACATGCTCCAAACTGTGTAATATTTGATATACGCCTTGTTGTGGAATGTATACTGTACCATTGGGCCAGCTTTTTTTATATAATTTTACTGACATGCTATCAATGTTCATATGCTGCCTTGTAACCACTAAATAACAACTGTTTGATTCTCAATAAATGTATTGCTTGTTGTTATCCATTGTACATTTCTTTGATATGTATACACTGCTGTCCAAAGCCCCACTGGGGAAACTGTCCCTTCAAACTGTTAACTGTTTCCTAAAATGTATAAGGAACTAGGTGTAGCACACAAACCCAGTTCTGCCGCCATCCTTCATTCGCAGTCGGGCACACCTGCTACTTGCCCGGTATTCCCTCCCTGTGTATAGAGAGGAGCGAGCGGTGTTATTGGTTGGGTCTTGCAGCAATTACCTCTCTCAAGTGGATCCCTCGTCTCCGTTGTCTAGGTAGAAGTTCCTCAAAATAAGGCCAATGTCCACACAGGAGTAAAACCTAAGCAGCAAGGTTTTATTCTTTATCTTTTGCGAACCGAGTTGAATAGAGAGTAGGAAGATGAGAGAAATAGGGGGATAAGGTTCAGGCACGCAACACTTAAAACACAGTGTAATTCTTTCGTCGCCACTCAAGCCTGAGTGGGTATTGCTCACCCGGATAGTCCCTTTGAGAGTGGTCCTAGCAGCCGGGATGGAGCACGGATAATTAGGTAATTTCAGAAGGGATGCGATCAGGAAAAATCCTCTGTCATAGAACTGTCAATAGTCCCGAACCTCCCAGCCAAGCAATAATTAGAGAAACTTTTTGTACCAAATTGACGTATTGCAGGGCATTGAAATAAAGATGATGGATTCCTCTTTAGGCGAGTTTCCAGGCCTCTTCCCGAGACAGCAGCACCGTCGCTAGTCTCCTCTGGGACTGATCCTCCCCTGGTCTCCTTTCCTAAAGGTGGGCTCCCTACAGGTGGGCAGCCTGGAATGCTTCTCTGAGGTGTAGGCCCCAGCCAGCAGAGCTGGGCCTACCATGAAGCGAAACAGCCTCGGGCTGAAGGTGCCGAGGCCCAAACACTCGCGCGCCTCGTGCCCTACGGGCCACAAGGCACACATGACCAAGGGTCCCCTGGAACACACTCTTCAACCCCGTGGTTCATCTATGCCGGTGGTGACAGTGCCACCTACAGGCAACAGAGAACACTACTGCCAGGAAGTATCACACCCAGAGCAGAAGCAATAATGAACTATTAATTGGTCTGAGCCCAACTACTGGCTCAGACTACCCCTAAATTTCCACATAGCGTCCCCAAATATTGGGGGCGCTACATAGGCATAACAATTCAACTTGAATTATAACTGTAGCGCCCCTTTACTTTTCAGGGGTGCTATGCGCCTAAATTTAGGGGTTGGTCTGAGCTGGTAGTCAGGCTCAGACCGCTTTGATTGTTAGGTATTTGCTTCTGCCTATGTGATGCTGCCTGGTGTATAGTTCCCTGTGGCCTGTAGGTGGCGCTGCCATATCAGGTCAGGGTTGAACCATGGGTAGCATTGCTACGCCTTAGGGTGTCCTCTCTCGGCAGCAGTGCAGTGGGCGTGGCCAACCTGCTGGGAGAGGATACATAAGGGGCAGACGCCATCTTTCAGGGTCGGTTCGTCCGTTCCGCTCTGTCTGTTGGAGCAGTGCGCTCCTCATGGCCCTCCTGGCCAGAGGAGTGTGCATCAGCGTATCAGTCTCAGGCACCTTTAGCCAGGGGCTGCAACTCTAACAGTAGGCCCAGCACCTTTGGCTAGGGCCTACGCCCGAAAGAAGAGTCCTAGGGTGCCCGGGAGAGGGTTACCTGTTCTAGACGAGAGGGAACCAGGGATTTCGGTGAAAGGAGTCGCCGCCTCGGATAAGGCCTGGTTACCTACTAGAGGGATTCAAAGATCCGCACACAGGCCTTGTAACATGCTTCAGTTGCACCTTGGTTCTAGTGTTACAAGCGTCGGGAAGTTCGGGACTTGGAACTGTTCCTGATCGTATCCCAAGGAAACTTAAGTGAATGTTTGAGCATCACTCCGGCTGCTAGGACCGTGAGAGGGGACTATCCGGGTGAGCTAAATCCACTCGGGATCGAGTGGTGATGATTCTATCAGTTTTGTGCCTGGACCTAATTCCCAATCTTGCTATCCTTTCTCTCATCAACTTCTTCATGTCTACTAAGCAAAATATAAAATAAACTCTTCGTTGGAGTTGAAGTTGTGTGGACATTGGCCTTCTTGGGGGAGAAATATAGACTTTTCCCTAAACTCTAGGGACGAGAACCAGCAGAAGGAGGTAACTCGCTGCAGAACCCAAAAACTGTATAACACCGCTCAACCTCTGATCAGGAGGGTACGGGCATTGTGGCACGGTGTGTCTTACCCCGTAGGTGAAGGTAAGCGGGGAAAAAGGATCTGTGTGCTACATAACATAAAGCATACACATCATCACATCTTCCCTCTCAAGTATGAAGCATTTAATATGAGACAAAGTCCCTCCATATCTTTGGTTTAATAGCTCGACCATAGAGAAAGTAACCGCTGGCTCATCATCCGTAGGATTGGTGTCCAGTTGAGAGTCACTCCCAGCATTATCATATGCTGATAAGTTTATGCTGTCCTCTGTATCCTCGGTAGACTCAATATGCGTGTTTAGGACTTCTGTGCCATCATGGGCTTGTTCTTCATCTCCATTGTCATGCGGTTCCTTTAATAATGTATCCGCAGCAGTGTCTGGACGAAGATGACGCCTGTTTCGTCTCAGTTTCTGTCCATACCTAGTCTCAATTATATATGATTTTGGTAAATTGGCTTATTTGACAATTCAAGCAGGTTCCCATGTATTCCCAGTTACTCTGTGTCACACAGCTTGCCCAGCACAGAGTGGACGAAGGGATTTTGTAGATTTATCAAAATACAGTTTTTGCCTTTTCATGTTTATGATCCTCTGCAGTGTTAATTTAGTCGACTAAAATGACTAAAACATTTTAGTCGACTAAATTAATACTATTTTAGTCTACTAAAATACGGCTAAAACTAAAACAATTGAGATGACTAAAATACGACTAAAACTAAAATGGCATTTTAGTCAAAAGACTAAAATGGGACTAAAACTAAAATGCCATTTTAGTCCTAAGACTAATGCCCCATACACACGATCGTTTTTCATGCCGTTAAAAATGCCATTTTAAAAAATGGCCATTAAAAATGATCGTGTGTAGGCTCCAGAGCATTTTTAACGACGTGAAAAACGGCCATTAAAAATTCCGGACATGCTCTCTTTTTTCACGTCGTTTTTCATGTCGTTTTTTTAACGACGTGAAAAACGATAGTGTGTATGCTTTCACGACGTGAAAAAAAACGCGCATGCTCAGAATCAAGTATGAGACGGGAGCGCTCGTTCTGGTAAAACTAGCGTTCGTAATGGAGATAGCACATTCATTACACAGTAACGGACTGAAAAGCGCAAATCGTCGCTCAACAAACTTTACTAACATGAAGGGTGGCGCCATTCGAACGGAACTTCCCCTTTATAGTGCCGTCGTACGTGTTGAACGTCACTGCGCTTTGCTTGATTGTTTTTTTTAATGATAGTGTGTACGCAAGGCAGGCTTGAGAGGAAACATGAAAAAAAACGAGGAGAAAAACGTCGGTTTAAAAAATGACATTAAAAACGATCGTGTGTACGGGGCATAAGGCCTCGTACACACGACCGATTTTCTCGGCAAGAACCAGCAAGAAACTTGCTGGCAGAGAGGTCTTGCCGAGTAAATCGGTCGTGTGTACGCTGCTATCGGGTTTCTCGTCGAGAAAACCGACAAGAAACCTCGACGAGAAAATAGAGAACCTGCTCTCTATTTTCTCGTCGAGATTCTCCTCGGCATGTTTCTCGACGAGAAAAGTGAGTGTGTGTACACTTACCTGTCCTCCCGGAAGCCCGCGCATGTTCGAAATGAATTCGACGCATGCGCGGTAGCTTCCTAGGCATACGTAGGGTATACCAAGATGGCGGCGACGGCATCGAATGTGACGAGCGCATGCTCGTCGTAGTCGATGACGTCACCGCGTACGCTCCATTCAAAGAACCGCGGGTTCTTTGAAACGAGCGTGTGTACACTCGGCCGGGACAAGTTTCTTGTCCAAGAATCGCGTCGAAAAAAGCGACATGTTTTTTTCAACGAGAATCTCGGCCGTGTGTACGAGGCCTTAGACTAAAAATTTCAATTTGACTTCAAAATGAACACTGGTCTATAGTGCATATTCATACCTCAATAAGATAAATAATAAGATATTAGATTTTCATTCCAGCAGTATATAATGAGTTTGGAGATTGTAGAGAAATGTTAACTAATGCATTACAATTTAATTACACCCATTAGATTTTAGACGACTAAAATTAGTTTTAGTCTACTAAAATGCACTGGAGATTTTAGTCGACTAAAACGTAGGACATTTTAGTAAACTAAAATGTACTGGAGATTTAGTTGACTAAATATGACTAAAACTAAAACAATTGCAGAAGACTAAAATGGGACTAAATTGAAAATGCCATTTTAGTCCCAAGACTGAAGCCTCGTACACACGACCGAGTTTCTCGGCAAGAACCAGCAAGAAACTTGCTGGCAGAGCTTTCTTGCCGAGTAAATCGGTCGTGTGTCCTCGGCTTTCAGTTTTCTCGTCAAGAAAACCAACAAGAAAAATAGAGAACCTGCTCTCTATTTTCTCGTCAGGATTCTCCATTTTCTTGTCGGGTTTCTCGTCGGCCTGTTTCTCGACAAAAAACGCGAGTGTGTGTACACTTACCTGTCGCCGTGGAAACCCGCGCATGCTCAAAATGACTTTGACGCATGCGCGGTAGCTTCCTAGGCATAGGTAGGGTGTAGCAAGATGGCGGCGACGGCATCGAATGTGACGAGCGCACGCTCGTCGTAGTCGATGACGTCACCGCGTTCGCTCCATTCAAAGAACCGCGGGTTCTTTGAATTGAGCGTGTGTACACTCGGCCGGGACAAGTTTCTTGTCCAAGAATCTCGTCAAGAAAAACGGCAAGTTTTTTCCTGACGAGATTCTCGGCCGTGTGTACGAGGCCTCAGACTAAAACTAAATCGAAATTTGCTGCCAAAATTAACACTGATCCTCTGAGCTGTTACTCGATCCTGTGGAATGAACTGAGGCTGCAATTTCTGTGGTGCAATAGGCACTGTGGTCCTCAGTGTTCTACCCATTAGCAGCTGTGCAGGTGAGCATAAACCTTCAATAGGTGTTGCACGATAGTTTAACAGTCCTAGGTACACATCCTGCCCTGATGATTGCGCTTTCAGTATAATGGATTTGGCTATGCCAACATACTTCTCTGCTAGACCATTGGCCTGTGGGTGATAGGGGCTTGTGGGTTTGTGCCTGCCTGATTGCCCATTCACACAGGAAGCACTGGAACTCAGAACACGAGAATCGTGGCCCATTATCAGACACAAGTTCTTCACACACTCCATGTCTTCAAAGTATTGTTTTGAAAGCCCATATGACTGTTGCTGCTTTTAAATTTCTCAGCTGCACTAGCTCAAAGTATTTGCTGTAGTAATCTACTACTATCAGGTAATGGTTGTCCTCAAAATGAAAAATATCTGTAGCCAGTCTCTGCCATGCCCATGAAGGAGCATTCCACGGTGTAAGAGGTTCTTTTGCACTGTTTCTTTAAAATGTCTGGCAGGTTTCACACTTCTTTACAAGTGTCTCAATATCAAAGTCCAAGTTAGGCCAGTAGACCAACTCCCGCGCTCTGCGCATACACAGAGTGATGCCCAAATGCCCCTGGTGGATTTATTTCAGTACTTCTGCCCGTTGTGACTTAGGAATGAGAATACGGTCACCCATAAATATGATATCCGAATTAATGTACAGGCATACCCCACTTTTAAGTACACAATGGGACCAGAGCATGTATGTAAAATGAAAATGTACTTAAAGTGAAACAATACCTTTTTTCACTTCTAGGGTGTAGTGGGGGGGGGGGGGTCAGAGGCTATAGTGGGGGTGTCAGGAGCTGTAGTTGAGGTCTCAGGGGCTGTAGTGGGGGTGTCAGTGGCACACTGGAACAGGGCCGGCTATGCTCTCGGAGCTTCAGCTCCTTCTACTGCGGCGGCAAAATGTCTGTACAGTACTTGTGAGGCACTTTACATACACTCGCGGGTATGTCCTTACTCGCGAGTGTATGTAAAGTGAGTGTACTTAAAGCGGGGTATGCCTGTATAGCTCATCTTTCATAGGCCAGAATCCCTGTAGTTCAGGACACAGCTTCTTTCGTTTTTCTGGCCAGCCATTGCACATGACACGAGTTAGTTTTTCTAGATTTGGGCATAATTGGCTTGCGTTGGGGTCCGTGCTCGTGAAGCATATGCCACAGGACGTCCTTGTTGAGTCAGTACAGCACCTAACCCAAACTGGGATGCATCCACTTGAAGTACAGTGTCACAGTTTACGTCAAAATATTTCAGTATTGGCCCTGGATGTTTAGTGATCAGTTTTTTCACTTTGTCGAAAGTCTTTTCCATGTTTGCATCCCAACGCCAAACAGCATCCTTCTGTAGCACACAGACCCCCTTTTCTCCTGCCGTCCTCCACCGGCAGTGGGGCACACCTGCTACTTGCCCCGTATCCCATCCCTGTGTAAAGAGAGGAGCGAGCGGTGTTATTGTTTGGGTCTTGCAGCAATTGCCTCTCTCGAGTGGATCCTCTCTCTCTGTTGTCTAGGTAGAAGTTCCTCAGAATAAGGCCAATGTCCACACAGGAGTAAAACCCAAGTAGCAAGGTTTTATTCTTTTATCTTTGCAGTGAACTTGAATAGGGAGTAGGAAGATGAGAGAAGTAAGGGTAAAAAGGTTCAGGCACGCAACACCTAGAGCACAGTGTTAATCTTTCGTCGCCACTCAAGCTTGAGTGGGTATTGCGCACCACCCAGATAGTCTCTTTGAGAGCAGTCCTAGCAGCCGGGATGGAGCACGGATAATAAAGACAGTGAATCCCTCTTTAGGCGAGTTTCCAGGCCTCTTCCCGAGACAGCAGTACTGTCGCTAATCTCCTCTGGGACTGATCCTCTGCTGGTCTCCTTTCCTAAAGGTGGGCTCCCTACAGATGGGCAGCCTGGTATCCTTCTTTGAGGTGTAGGCCCCTGCCAGCAGAGCTGGGCCTACCATGTAGCAACGCAGCCTCGGGCTGAAGGTGCCCGAGGCCCAAACACATTCGCGCACCTCGTGCCATACGCGCCACAAGACACACACACACACAGGACCAGGGGATCTCCTGGAACGCCTCAACCCCAATGGTGTCTGCCCCTTATGTACCCTCTCCCAGCATGCACAGCGGGCTGACCACGCCCACTGCACGGCTGCCGAGAGAGGACACTCAAGGTGGTGTGATACCCCCTTCTGGTTCACCTATGCCAGTGGTGACAGTGCCACCTACAGGCAACAGGGAACACTACCGCCAGGCAGTATCACACCCAGAGCAGAAGCAATAATGAACTATTATTTGGTCTCAGCCCAACTATTGGCTCAGACTACCCCTAAATAGACACATAGCGCCCCCAAATATTGGGGAGTGTTACACTTCTGTAGCAGTGTACGCAGCAGTGCTATCTGTTGAGCAAGGCCCTGAGAGAATTTGGATAGATAGTTGAAAATACCTAGTGATGTCTCCAGCTCTTTTCTGGAGGCTGGGGCCTTCATGTTAAGAACTGCTGTAATCTTCTTTGGATCAGGCTTTAACCCCTCTTTGGTTAGTAGGTGTCCAAAATATGTAACTTCTTCTACCCCACTTCTGGTACCATGTAAAGATTTAACATGAAGGATAGGCAGACAGCATGAGCTTGAACACGAGCTTGGTCTTTATTCAGTAGCCTCCATCTTAGAACTAACCACAGCTCCCCGCCCCCAGATCACATGACCAAAACTGGTAACTGTTTCCTAACATGCATAAGGAACTAGGCATAACAATTGAACTTGAATTATAACATAAAGCATACACATCATCACACTATCCTTCCCATCGCACTGAAACTTGCTTTCCTTCCCACATGCTCCAGCCAGCTGCAGGCAGAGACCTCTTCCCCCTTTTAGGCTCCATGCACACTGGACGCTAAAATAATGTTACAAAAATGCCAGTAGCTTTGCAGAGAGTCTTTCAACGTTTTTTGCAATAGCGTTTATTAGCATTTTTCAGCGTTAGCATTTTTTAGGGGGGGGGGGGTTTCATATTTTTTTTCAATAGATCAAAAACGCTAAAAAAACGCTGGCGAGCCATATTTTTGAGCGTTTATTAGCGTTTTTCGATGCCAAAAAACTGCACTTTGAACGCAGTTTAGAAAAAAGCCCATAAACTCCACTGCTCATTAAAGCTGAAAAATGTCCATGTGTGCATGGACACATAGGCTAACATAGAGTGGAGTTTATGGGCTTTTAAAAAAAATGCCCAAACTCCAATAAACTGCAGTTTATCAGCTCCAGTATACATGGGGCCTTATAGCACCACAGGGTAGAGCAGTGGTTCTCAACCCTGTCCTCAAGTACCCCAAACAGGCCATGTTTGCAGGTTTTTCTCTATCTTGCACAGGTGCCTAAATCAGAGTCAATGGCTTGGTATTTTGGACAGCTATTTTATCTAAGAGAAATTCCCAAAACATGGCCTGTTAGGGGTAATTGAGGACAGGGTTGAGAACCACTGGGGTAGAGGGTAAAGCACAGGTGTCAAACACAAGGCCCGCAGGCTGAATCCGGCCCTCCAGGCCATTTCATGTGGCCCTCGCACCTCTCCTGCAGCTGCAGGAGAGCTCCAGCCCTCCTCTGGTCCTCCTCGTCTGCTTTCAAGCAATGCATCCAGCTTCTTCCCAGCAGCAGCATAAGGAAAGGGGGTGCACTGTGATGTAAGAGAGAGTGGGGGACTCAACTTCTGATGGTGGGGTGGCTCTTGACATCTAATATATGGGGAGGAGACGTGCTGGACATCTAATCTTACAGATACAACTGGCCCTTTTGAGGGCAATCATAATGCTGATGTGGCCCACGATGAAATTGAGTTTGACACCCCTGGGGTAGAGGGAAGATCCCAAAAAGACTGGGAAAACACTGAGCTTATGTTGTCCAGTTACTAACCTCCTGGCAGCCTGCTAGCTAAAGCACAGTATACATAACTGAGGTAATCAAAACATTTTTGCCCAACACTGTAAGCAGCAACCTACAACCTGCAATTAAAACAAATTGATCTTGTCTAACAATTTAAAAGAGGTTTTATTTGCAAATGTTTGCAACTAAAACCTGTTTTTCGGGTCGGTTTATACTACACCGTGTTTGCAGGTACCAGATTGTGTGGTACTGCAGTGCCATGTGATTTGGTGCATTATGCTTTTCAAAAGTATGCACTACTTTTTGTGCGTGCCAGTGTGATTTGCAGTCCATTCAAATAAATAGGCTGCTAAATCACACAGGAACATGTACCCCTTTCCTGTCCTATTTTGGCGTGAACTAGCCGTCAAGGTAAATTGTTGGAGTCAATTTGTTTTAATAGCAGGCTAACTACTAAGTGTGCTGAGAAATCATTTTGTATTGTGTAATGCTCTTCCCTGTGTACCTTATTTCTAAAGCTAGTTCTAAATTATGGTGGTTGGTAGAGATGGGCCCGATGTTCAAGTCGAATGTAGGTACGTCTCGAACATCGGGTGTTTGCCCGTTCAGCAAATACCGAACATTATGGGGCGTTCACAGCAAATCCCAGCACCACAGAAACGCCCCATAATGCACTGCGAGATCGCAGTGCATTGATGTCTGATGATTGGCCAAAGCATGCACCTGACCTGCGTGCTCTGCTGTGAGAGCCATGATTGGCCAAAAGCAGGGTGCCTTTAGCCAATCATGGCTCAAGTCCACTCCCCCACACTATATAAGGCTGCTTACATGGCGGCCGTATATAGTGTAATGATTGAGAGAATGTTAGCTAGAGGCAGGTTAGTTAGTGGCGTGCATGCAGTTAAATATATATATATATTATATATATATATATATACAGGTCCTTCTCAAAAAATTAGCATATTGTGATAAAGTTCATTATTTTCTGTAATGTACTGATAAACATTAGACTTTCATATATTTTAGATTCATTAAACACAACTTGAAGTAGTTCAAGCCTTTTCTTGTTTTAATATTGATGATTTTGGCATACAGCTCATGACAACCCAAAATTCCTATCTCAAAAAATTAGCATATCATGAAAAGGTTCTCTAAACGGGCTATTAACCTAATCATCTGAATCAACTAATTAACTTTAAACACCTGCAAAAGATTCCTGAGGCTTTTAAAAACTCCCAGCCTGGTTCATTACTCAAAACCGCAATCATGGGTAAGACTGCCGACCTGACTGCTGTCCAGAAGGCCATCATTGACACCCTCAAGCAAGAGGGTAAGACACAGAAAGAAATTTCTGAACGAATAGGCTGTTCCCAGAGTGCTGTATCAAGGCACCTCAGTGGGAAGTCTGTGGGAAGGAAAAAGTGTGGCAGAAAACGCTGCACAACGAGAAGAGGTGACCGGACCCTGAAGAAGATTGTGGAGAAGGACCGATTCCAGACCTTGGAGGACCTGCGGAAGCAGTGGACTGAGTCTGGAGTAGAAACATCCAGAGCCACTGTGAACAGGCATGTGCAGGAAATGGGCTACAGGTGCCGCATTCCCCAGGTCAAGCCACTTTTGAACCAGAAACAGCGGCAGAAGCGCCTGACCTGGGCTACAGAGAAGCAGCACTGGACTGTTGCTCAGTGGTCCAAAGTACATTCGGAAATCAAGGTGCCAGAGTCTGGAGGAAGACTGGGGAGAGGGAAATGCCAAAATGCCTGAAGTCCAGTGTCAAGTACCCACAGTCAGTGATGGTCTGGGGTGCCATGTCAGCTGCTGGTGTTGGTCCACTGTGTTTTATCAAGGGCAGGGTCAATGCAGCTAGCTATCAGGAGATTTTGGAGCACTTCATGCTTCCGTCTGCTGAAAAGCTTTATGGAGATAAAGATTTCATTTTTCAGCACGACCTGGCACCTGCTCACAGTGCCAAAACCACTGGTAAATGGTTTACTGACCATGGTATTACTGTGCTCAATTGGCCTGCCAACTCTCCTGACCTGAACCCCATAGAGAATCTGTGGGATATTGGGAAGAGAAAGTTGAGAGACGCAAGACCCAACACTCTGGATGAGCTTAAGGCCGCTATCGAAGCATCCTGGGCCTCCATAACACCAAAGCAGTGCCACAGGCTGGTTGCCTCCATGCCACGCCGCATTGAAGCAGTCATTTCTGCAAAAGGATTCCCGACCAAGTATTGAGTGCATAACTGAACATAATTATTTGAAGGTTGACTTTTTTTGTATTAAAAACACTTTTCTTTTATTGGTCGGATGAAATATGCTAATTTTTTGAGATAGGATTTTTGGGTTTTCATGAGCTGTATGCCAAAATCATCAATATTAAAACAAGAAAAGGCTTGAACTACTTCAGTTGTGTGTAATGAATCTAAAATATATGAAAGTCTAATGTTTATCAGTACATTACAGAAAATAATGAACTTTATCACAATATGCTAATTTTTTGAGAAGGACCTGTGTATATATATATATATATATATATATATATATATATATATATACAGTGCAGTCAGTGTACAGTATATACAGTGTATTTAAGTGGTTAAGGGGAACCCTATGACAGAATTAAGAAAGAAAATGGCATGGATCCCCCCCCAGTCCATACCAGGCTCTCTGGGTCTGGTATTGATTTTAAGGGGAACTCCACCCCAAAATTAAAATAATAAAACAGCGTGGGGTCCCCCCAAAATCCATACCAGGCCCTTTGGGTCTGGCATAGGTTTTAAGGGGAACTCCACGCCAAAATTTAAAAATTCCAGACCCTTATCCGTGCAAGCGGCCTGGCTGGCCAGGATAGGGCGAAGCGAGTGAGCCCCCCACAGGCAACTTGCCCTCAACATAGGGATGGTGTTTTGGGGTCCTCCCAAAGGGGCCTCATCCCCACAACCCTTACCCTGTGGTTGTGGGGGTCTGCAGGCGGGGGGCTTATTAGAATCTGAAAGCCCCCTACCCATTCACCCAAAAAAGTGTCAAAAAGTAAAAACTACAAAAGACAGTTTTTGACAATTCCTTTATTTAATTTTTTTTTTTTTAAAGTGTCCCGCAATGTCCATCCATCTTCAATAACGCGCCCAACAGACCTGAAAAAAAAAAAAAAAAAAAAAAAGTTCCGCCTTGATGGGAGGCGTCCCACCGACTGCTGTCTTTTCACTGTGATATATAGTCAAGGGCGGGGCCAACCGGGGAAGTAACCGAGTGACCCCGCCCTTTCTAACATCATCTGCCGTCAGAGGGGGGCGGGGTCATCCGATTACTTCAGCGGGTGGTCCCGCCATTGCCTATATAACAGCTGTCACAACGAAAAGACAGCAGTCGCCATGGAGGCGGAGTATTTTAGTTATTTATTTATTTTTGGTCCATCGGGCGGTGTGATTGACGATGGATGTACATCGTGAGAAACTTTTTTTTTTTCTTCTTTTTTAATAAAGGAATTGTCAAAAACTGTCTTTTGTGTTTTTTACTTTTTGACACTTTTTTTTGGTGAATGGGCAGGGGTACAATGTACCCCTACCCATTCACATAGGAGGGTGGGATCTGGGGGCCCCTTTGTCAAAGGGGGCGTTTTGAGATTGCAATAAGCCCCCCGACCGCGGACCGACACAACCACCGGGCAAGGGTTGTGGGGATGAGGCCCTTGTCCCCATCAACATTGGGGCCAAGGTGCTTTGGGGGGGACCCCAAAGCACCCTCCCCATGTTGAGGGCATGTGGCCTGGTATGGTTTAGCCGGGGGGGCTCATATGCTGTCCTCCAGGCTGTATGCTCGGAAAAGGGCCTGGTGTGGATTTTGGGGGGGCCTCGTGCCAATTTTTTATTTTGGCGTGGAGTTCCCCTTAAAATCCATACCAGACCAAAGGGCCTGGTATGGATTTGGGAGGGGGGGGCACATTTTTTTTTATTCTGGCGTTCCCCTTAATATCCATACCAGACTCAAAAGGTCTGAAATGGACTGGGGGGGGGGGACGACCACGGTTCCCAGCTATGAGTAAGCGTCAATTTGTGACGTGAAACGCGTTAGCCACCCTTCCCTGCATGCACACTATCTGCATTTGTTGTTTTGGATTTATGGATTTATTTTGAATTTGGATTTTTTACCTGAAATTTTGGAATAAATAACTGTCTATACAGAGTGCGGCAGTCCAGGGTTTCTTTTTCTCCCATGCATCAGTGCAGAGCCAGCACCTGTGTGAGTGACCGGGCGGAAGCAGCTATTTGGTGAATTCTCAAGCTTTTGAGCGGTACGTTTTTCCTTTCCACGGTTCCCACTGCTACACACCCAGTCACACAGCATTTCCTTCATGCACTGCAATGCAGAAAATAAGTCCTTGGCTTGTTTTTTGATGTTTTATCAGGGGTTGATAACTTGAATGGGGTAGGGAATTATGGGATGCCCAACTTAAAAATGTCCAGAACTATGAACAAAGGGACAATTTCTCCCTATATACAAAAAGTCTACTTTTCCTTCCTCCTGCACAAACTTGGTTTTCACAATAAAGTACCTGCTGCTTACTCTTGAGGGAACTAACAGTTTTATTGTTAGCTGAGCAAAGGCCCATTACAGGCAGGAACTCTCAGTCCCTGGACAAAGTAGTGCAGAGAACAAACAGTAGCACATTCCTCCTTCTGCTTGTGGCCTCTGATCCCAGCTCCACTTGCTTGCAGAAAATTGCTAGCCCACCTGGCTGATCTTCCTCCCAGTCCTCCTGACTGACTTTCTGCCCCAGTCCTGCTTGACTGGAACTCTCCCCCAGTTCTGCCCGAATGTCACATTCCATGGAGTTTCCTAAGGGCAAGGACGAAGACTAAGCCATCTTCAGAGAGAACTGTTGTAGCTGACAGTCTCTCCCCTTGTGTTGTCCCTGCTCAGTGCTGAGCTCTACTCACTGTCTGTCTTTGCTCTGTCCCACTGCCTCTCCTGAAGGTTCTCCTCCAACTGCCTCCTGTGGTGGGATCCTTCTAGGGCAGTGGTTCTCAACTCCTGTCCTCAGGGCCCACTAACAGGCCAGATTTGCAAGATAACTGAAATACATCACAGGTGATATCATTTGCTGCTCAGTGATTGCAGTTTTGTAGTCTGCATCTCCCCAAAGTAATACTTAAAATCCGGCCTGTTAGTGGGTCCCGAGGACTGGAGTTGAGAACCACTGTTCTAGGGGGTTCCCTCAAGGGCCACGACAGCCTCTCCTCAACACTCCACTCCATCTCCCACCCAATTCCCCTGTTGGAATGGCCCATGTCTATTCATGGACTTGTCTCTGCCCCCTGCCAGCCTGCCTCTGGGGATTGGCAGAGGCTCCATATATATTCATGGCAGCTCCTCCTAACCCCCGCCCTCTAGTTCTAGATGGTTCTCCAACCTTCCAGACACCAGGGGGAGGCATCAGCGACCTACTAGGATGAGTCATCCAGCCCTGGCCTCCAGTAACCCTGACCCAAAACATGCTTTTTCCTACTTTCAATCTAGCAGCACATATTAGAGCAGTGGTTCTCAACTCCTGTCCTCAGGACCCACTAACAGGCCAGATTTTAAGTATTACCTTGGTGAGATGCAGACCAGAATACTGCAATCCCTGAGCAGCAAATTATATCACCTGTGATGCATTTCAGTTATCTTGCAAACCTGGCCTGTTGGTGGGCCCTGAGGACTGGAGTTGAGAACCACTGCATTAGAGGGTGCTACACTAGACGTGTTCAACTCGTTTTGGTCCAAATACAAATTCGGACATATTTTTAGTTATTCAGGGATTTGGATGTTTTCAAATCTTTAACTGAAATAGTAACGAATAGTAATGAATTTAGTTGAAATCCGTTAAAATTTGTTTCCTTTATTCGTTTTCTAACGAATTCCAACTTTTCAGAACAATTAGAATTCGGATCAGTCAAAAAAACGATCGACCGATTGGAATTCTGTGTGAAAAAATAGCTGGTTGTTAAGCCAGTGATGCTGTGTAAAGTAAAAGCAATCCTAGCGGCTGGATTACTTTATTTTTGCCAAAAGAATTGCATTAGAGAAACTGCTGCGCAAATACCATGTGACAAAAAAATTACAACACCCACCATTCTATTTTCTAGGGCCTCTGCTAAAAAAAAAAATATGTCATGTTTGGAGTTATAAGTAATTTTATAGTAAAAAATACAGATTTTTACATGTAAACAAAAAGTGTCGGAATAGGGCTTGTCCTAAAGCGGTTGTAAACCTATAATAAGGCTTACCTGTAGGTAAAATGAATACCTCCTAAACATGCAACGTTTAGGAGATATTCACCCTGCATGCAGCCAGTGACATCACTGGTGCATGCGCTCTGAAGATCTGGCATACTTTGCCGAAACTTCAGAGCTCCGTGTCGAAACCGAGGGCTCCTGCGCATGCGTGGGAGTGACATCATCGCAGCTCTGGCCAATCACAGCGCTGGAGCTCGCGAACACGGAAGAAAGACAGGGGGAAGATGTCAGCCCTCTCAGCAGTGACTTTACAGCGCTGGGGGGCTTAGTTCCAAGGTAAGTATTTCATATTCTGCTAGTATGCGATGCTTGCACATTATGCCATTGCCTTGTATGTTTTGTTTTTTTAACATCCGCAGTTTTCAACTGCTTTAAAGCAGTAGCAGCCTTTTAAAACAAAAAACAGCAAGATAATGGCATAATGTGCAAGTATGCATCACATACTAGCAGATAATGAAATGCTTACAACTATAACCTCCAGCAGTGCGCTGTCACCACTGACAGGGCTTCCATCTTCACCTGGGTTTGCATGCTCCAGCCCTCTGATTGGGCAAACTGTAAAGACGCCACTCCCGTGCGCATGGTACAGAGCTCTGAAGGCACGGTGTACCATCAGAATCACCAGGTTTGCTCATCTGACA
Source organism: Rana muscosa (assembly GCA_029206835.1). Taxonomy (NCBI): domain Eukaryota; kingdom Metazoa; phylum Chordata; class Amphibia; order Anura; family Ranidae; genus Rana; species Rana muscosa. The sequence continues at coordinate 83,374,789 of CM055128.1, forward strand.
GAACTGCAATCAGAAGAAGGCGGCAGCGGACATCTTACTACACCCAGCTACATCTTTGAATTTCAAAGTAATTTTAGCAATAAAGTGAACGTATATAAATAAATATAGTATGTTGATATCTGTGATGCTGTTACATTTTGAAAGAAGCTGGATGCCAGCAGTAGGAAGGTGGCGGAGGCCATGTTGCTACACCCCGCACTGCTCAGTGCTAAATCTTTAGGTTTTCAAAATGTAACATACAAACAGCATCTCAGGTGTCAATATACTATATTTATATATATACACTCGCTTTATTGCTAAAATTACTCTTAAATTCAAGACGCAGCTGGGTGTACTAAGATGTCCGCTGCCTTCTTTTGATTGCGGGTGTTCTGTCAGATCACCAAACCTGGTAGTGGTGGAAACCATGCTCAGCTGACAGAACGTCACTTCCGTTACAGAAGCTGATGGATCGCCGATTCTGACGGAGCACCGGCACGGGTAGGGATGCATGCGATGCGAATATCCTTTGACTGTACCTACAGGGAAGACTTACCTGTAGGTACAAGTTTAACAAAAAAAAAAAAACTTTACTACCACTTTAAAGTGGTAAAAGTGAAATCGTGCCGTTCAGCATTAGTGCAAACAATCCAATCATAAACCAACAAAAATATTTTAGTTGTTAAAAGTAAAAATCCGAAAGGGATTTATTTTTGTACTAGATGAATGCTCTGCTTCCCTGTAGTTGTTAGGACAGGACTCCGGTTCCTCTGGGTAGAGTACACGGGGCTGAGTGTGGTCGGTGCTGAAACAAAATACAGCAGACAAGTCCCGCTAGTGGCCCCTATTTTGGTCCTGGACCCGCCCCCGGAAACACATGGCCGTATTGTCTTGAGATCTGATCTGTCATCCAATCATATGATGAACGGAAGCGGTAACAGTTCAGCTCTGACCTATCGCTCCTCTCCCGCACACATCTGATGACAGACTCCTCCCCCCACAGACATGTGGTTCCGGGAAGTGGAATTGCTTCCGGGTGTTGGTAGGAGTACACGTGTTGTGGGGAGAGTTCCGGATGGTTATCAGCAACATGTCCGATCTGGATCTGATCAGAACTATCGATGATGATGAGGAGGTTCCGGAGGAGCCGGAGTCTGAGGTGGAGGAAGAGGTAAGATCGGAGGGTGTGAAGAATGCTGTCCCTAATGTATGCAGTGCACAGGGGCCCCAAAGGGATGGATTGCAGAGGGAGGGGGAGGTGCACAGTTGAGCATCGCAGAAAGAGGGGGCGCAGAGGTGAGCATTATAGAAAGAAGGGTACGGGGGTGCGGGCAGAGGTGAGCATTGGAGAAGGAAGGGTGCGCGCAGAGGTGAGCATTGGAGAAGGAAGGGTGCGCGCAGAGGTGAGCATTGGAGAAGGAAGGGTGCGCGCAGAGGTGAGCATTGGAGAAAGAAGGGTACGGGGGTGCGTGCAGAGGTGAGCATTGGAGAAAGAAGGGCACAGGGGGTGCGCGCAGAGGTGAGCATTGGAGAAAGAAGGGCACGGGGGGTGCGCGCAGAGGTGAGCATTGGAGAAAGAAGGGCACGGGGGGTGCGCGCAGAGGTGAGCATTGGAGAAAGAAGGGCACGGGGGTGCGCGCAGAGGTGAGCATTGGAGAAAGAAGGGCACGGGGGGTGCGCGCAGAGGTGAGCATTGGAGAAAGAAGGGCACGGGGGTGCGCGCAGAGGTGAGCGTTGGCGAAAGAAGGGCACGGGGGTGCGCGCAGAGGTGAGCGTTGGAGAAAGAAGGGTACGGGGGTGCGCGCAGAGGTGAGCGTTGGAGAAAGAAGGGCACGGGGGTGAGCGCAGAGGTGAGCGTTGGAGAAAGAAGGGCACGGGGGTGCGCGCAGAGGTGAGCGTTGGCGAAAGAAGGGCACGGGGGTGCGCGCAGAGGTGAGCGTTGGAGAAAGAAGGGTACGGGGGTGCGCGCAGAGGTGAGCGTTGGAGAAAGAAGGGCACGGGGGTGAGCGCAGAGGTGAGCGTTGGAGAAAGAAGGGCACGGGGGTGCGCGCAGAGGTGAGCGTTGGAGAAAGAAGGGCACGGGGGTGCGCGCAGAGGTGAGCGTTGGAGAAAGAAGGGCACGGGGGTGCGCGCAGAGGTGAGCGTTGGAGAAAGAAGGGCACGGGGGTGCGCGCAGAGGTGAGCGTTGGAGAAAGAAGGGCACGGGGGTGCGCGCAGAGGTGAGCGTTGGAGAAAGAAGGGTACGGGGGTGCGCGCAGAGGTGAGCGTTGGAGAAAGAAGGGTACGGGGGTGCGCGCAGAGGTGAGCGTTGGAGAAAGAAGGGTACGGGGGTGCGCGCAGAGGTGAGCGTTGGAGAAAGAAGGGTACGGGGGTGCGCGCAGAGGTGAGCGTTGGAGAAAGAAGGGTACGGGGGTGCGCGCAGAGGTGAGCGTTGGAGAAGGAAGGGTGCGCGCAGAGGTGAGCGTTGGAGAAGGAAGGGTGCGCGCAGAGGTGAGCGTTGGAGAAGGAAGGGTGCGCGCAGAGGTGAGCATTAGAGAAGGAAGGGTGCGCGCAGAGGTGAGCATTGGAGAAAGAAGGGTACGGGGGTGCGCGCAGAGGTGAGCATTGGAGAAAGAAGGGTACGGGGGTGCGCGCAGAGGTGAGCATTGGAGAAGGGTACGGGGGTGCGCGCAGAGGTGAGCATTTTAGAAGGAAGGGTGCGCGCAGAGGTGAGCATTTTAGAAGGAAGGGTGCGCGCAGAGGTGAGCATTGGAGAAGGAAGGGTGCGCGCAGAGGTGAGCATTGGAGAAGGAAGGGTGCGCGCAGAGGTGAGCATTGGAGAAGGAAGGGTGCGCGCAGAGGTGAGCATTGGAGAAGGAAGGGTGCGCGCAGAGGTGAGCATTGGAGAAGGAAGGGTGCGCGCAGAGGTGAGCATTGGAGAAGGAAGGGTGCGCGCAGAGGTGAGCATTGGAGAAGGAAGGGTGCGCGCAGAGGTGAGCATTGGAGAAGGAAGGGTGCGCGCAGAGGTGAGCATTGGAGAAGGAAGGGTGCGCGCAGAGGTGAGCATTGGAGAAGGAAGGGTGCGCGCAGAGGTGAGCATTGGAGAAGGAAGGGTGCGCGCAGAGGTGAGCGCAGAGGTGAGCATTGGAGAAGGAAGGGTACGGGGGAGGAGCAGAGGTGAGCGTTGGTGAAAGAGGGGTATTCCTAGTCCTTTTTTTTTTTTTTTAATTGAGACCCCTTTTACACACAGCGGTAAAGCGCAGCTAGTTTTAGTGGTGCTTTTTGGCCGCTAACGGGTGCTTTTTACCCCCGCTAGCGGCCGGGAAAAGGGGTTAAATGTGCCCGAAAAGTGGCGCTGCGGAACTGCTTTCAGGCGCTTCTGCAGCGGTGCACAATAATTTCAATCGGCAAGGGTAGGGGAGGAGCATTGTATACACCGCTCCTCCACCGCCCCAAAGATGCTGCTTGGAGGACTTCCTCTAACGTCCTGCCAGCGCACCGCTTCAGTGTGAAATCACTCGGGCTTTCACACTGGGGCTGCAGGGGAGGCATTTTTTCAGGCGCTATTTTTGGCCCTTTAGCGCCTGAAAAACACCTCAGTGTGAAAGGGGTCTTAATGGTTTCATTGCTAACAAGTGGACAAGCCCTCAGACAACATTATTACCGGTGTGTATAGTGCTGCATATGGTGAGTAGGATGATAAAACTGAAATCGGGGGCATTGTGTCTCAAAGTATCAAAATAAACACAAAATAAATTACTGTAATATTATATAAAAGCACAATAATGAATCCCTATTGCAAAATTTGGACTGTACACTGATTACTGTCGCTGGTATCCCAGCTAGAAGCGTTCAATCAGATTGAGAGAAATAGAGAGGAACTGTCATTTATCACCTTCTCTTTAGAAGATGCTATCCCACCGGGCTGGCACACTGACTGTAATACTGGATTCCCACCTCTGCGTCATGCCGCATGTTAAAGCGTATTTGTACTGTGCAAAAAGAAAAACAAAAAATTGCCAACCATTGGTGTTTGAGGGGGGAGCTGCACACTGAAGGTTTTTTGTCTTCATGCATTTTTTTATGCGTGCGCCTGCTATGGCTCTAAAAGGGGCCAACCGTACCGGTACGTCGTTTTGCGGTAACGAACCACTTTGCCGTAAATGTGCGTGAGCCGGTCGGCGAGTGGTTAAACATAACAAAATAGAAAATTATGTAGAATTAGGAAAAAGTGTATACCAAGACAACGCTGCCTTGGTATACATAGCTTCCAGAAAAGCTATCTACGGTGGATTGTTTTTCAGAGGATGATAAAACGAAGTTTTGATGATAAAACCAGTTCAGCTGATAATGTACATTTATAGCAAAGGTTCCTGGGGGCCCAAAACTCTCTAGCTACAGTTTAACTTCTGCTAGGTTATGACAGCCCAGTGCATGCACAGGCTGCTATAGACCACATAATCGTATGAGCCAGGGCTATGCGGACTATTGTGCCCCCCCCCCCCCCACCACCTGTCAGTCCTGGCTGCTGTTGAGAGTGAGGTGGGCGCGCACAATAATCAGCTGTGGCTTTTGCCCACCACTGCCACATTTGTAAAGACACGGGCACCTTCATTGTGGCCTGTAGAATCTTCAGACAGGGAATGCTGTAGTACCCCTGCACAGAAGATATCTGCAGGTGTATGACATCGTAGCCATTAAGTATGATAGCCAGTCGCATAGCATTTTTTTTATAGGACAGGTCAGCAATGGCAGGTTTCATTTATAGGAGGTCATTGGTAAACACTAACTGCTGTATATCTTGTATAATAAATTGAAGAAATAGAGCTGTATGGTTCCAGTAACCCTGGACTGCTAAATACAGCGAACGCTGAAGGGGGTGTGATGATTACTTTTCATTGATTCCATTCTATAACAGGAGCAGCCAATTGTCCTCGGAAAGAAGAAGCAAGCCAACCATAAACGCAGTGAGGACTTCAATTCAGATTTTGTATTTGCGGAGCGGGATGGAGGACAGGGAGATGACAGCTGGGTGATGGATGATGTTATGAAGCAGCTTAAAAAGGTATGAATAAAAGATATCCCCCTCCCCTGCCAATTGCATATGTAGATGATGAGGCCTTTGTAAATCTCCTCACTGCTTTGATCTTCTTTCTAATCTAGAGAACCGCAACGAGCTTAGATGAGAAGATTGAGACGGTGAGAAAGAAGAGGAAGAACCAGGTCAGTAGCTGTGCCTAGTTTTGTATTGTCTTCCCAGGATCAGCATTCTGATGTATTTCCATTTCCTACAGGAAAAAGCAGGGAAAAACACTCAACAGTCAGAAAAGGAGGAAGATGTAAAGAGGGAGGAGGAGGAGGAGGAGAACGATGAGGTGAATAATGAGGAGAGCGAGGAGGAATTCTCATCAGAGGAGGAAATTGTTCTAACTAAAGCAGGTAAGGTTCTTCACTGGTGCCTTTTTCTCTAGCCTCACTTTTACAATTAAATGGCTGTTGCAGGAAGATTTTGCTCCTAAAACCTTGTTCACACAGGCATACTACAGTGTACATCCATGTTCCTCCGCACAGGAATGCACAGGTGATCAGTGAATCTCTGTGCTGGCAGACCTGTTGATTTCAATTGGGACCCAGTGGCTGCATGAACACAACCGCTGCTTCCAATGTGACATCTGTGAGACTGCGGATGCACGATCCTGAATGCAGGCAGTTTGCATTGGGGGCCATGCAGCTGCTTGGTCCCAATTGGCATAAATAGGACCTCCTGCATGAGGATGCACAGAACGTGTCCTGCAAACACAGCTCACATGGGTGTATGTTGTAGTGCCCCCATGTGAATGAGGCCTTATAGGCAGATTAAAACCTGCCCCATCTTTTTTGCCACCAAAGTCCCTGTTAGGAACATCCTAACTTTCCTCCACTTTACTATTAACCTCTATGTTCCCGTTTGGGAGAATTTCATTGAATTCCATCCTGACCCAGTGGTATGACCACTAGTGAACAGAAATCTTCCCAGTGGTACAATCTAGCCATTACCTATAAAAGTATTTGTTTACTTTTTTTTATTCAAATAATAAACATGTTGTACTTGGGTTTGCACAGAGCGGCATCTTACCTCCACATTTGGGGTCCCCCACAGGCGCTGTCTGTCTGCTCCTCCTCTTACTCCGAGTGTCCCCATAGAAAGCTGTGTGCTGTGGGTGCACTCATGCAGGTGTGTACTCCTGAGTACTGAGCAGCCCGGCCCTGCTCGCTCCCTCACAGGCTTTGATTGACATCAGCAGAAGCTGAGGGCTCCTGCTGCTTCCTCTGTGTCCTGTGAATACAGGAAGAGAGCGCAGCATTGCTGCGGACAGGCACAGCACTGGATCAAAAGAGGAGCCATGTAAATACTTAAGGGGCGGAGCTTATCATTGAAGGTTTTTTTTTTTACCTTTATGCAGAAACCTTATGCCTTTAGAACCACTATAAAGTTTGCAACTTAAAAACACACAGGGAAGTGCATAGGTTTTAGCAGGTGGCAAATGCAGACTTTTTTTTTTTTTTTTTTAATACATTTTTATTTATGGATGATTAGAGACATCATAATCAAAGGCAAACATAAATCCATATGCTGGAAGAAAAACAAATCTAGAACATGAATAGAGTCAGGAAGGTAACAATGCTAGAGTCAGTAGAGTAAACGGTAGCCTAGTACATGTAAGTAGGGAGCGAGAACAAGGGTTGAAATCTTGAATCTCTTGAGATAATTATCACTTAAAGTGGTTGTAAAGTCGGAAGGCTTTTTATCTTGATGCATTCTGAGCATTAAGATAAACCTGTGTGCAGCAGCCCCCCTAATACTTACCTGAGCCCCAGCGATGTGCACAAATACCTCGACCATCCAGGACTCTCCCTCCTGACTGGCTAACTGATTTGGTTAACAGCGGAAGCCAATGGCGCCACTGCTGTGTCTCAGCCAATCGGGAGAGATGGGGGCGGGCCGAACAGAGGCTCCGTGTCTTAATGGACACACGAAGCTGCGGCTCGGTTCGGGTGCCCCCATAGCAAGCTGCTTGTTGTGGGGGCATTTGACAGGATTGACAGGATGGAGGGCCCAGGAACACCAACGAAGGACCCTAGAACAGGAGGATTTGTGCTGCTCTGTGCAAAACCACTGCACAGAGCAGGTAAGTATGATCTGTTTATTATTTTTAAAGAGAAAATAAAACAAGACTTTAGAATCGCTTTAAACTCAAAGGTTTCCCCCCCCCCCTTCATGACCGGGGCATTTTTTTCTATTCTATTTTATCTTACTTTATCTTAATTTAACTGGCAATTGTGCAGTCATGCAACACAGTATGGACATTTTTAACTTTATATAAAACAAAATTCATATAAATAGAGCTTTCTTTTGGTCATTTTTTTTTTTTATCACATAAATGAAAAAAGACAGAACATTTTGATGAAAAAACAATGTCTTTTACTTTGTCATATATAAAAAAAAAACAACATATTTCTTCATGAATTTAGGCCAAAATGTATTCTGCTACATACCTTTGGTAAAGGGTGGGGGAATCCCAAGAAGTGTATATTGGTTGGATTTGTGATAAGTTATAGTGCCTGCAAACGATGGGGGGTGTGTGTGTGTATGTCTATCTATCCATCTATCTATCTATTTATTTATTTATATTATTATTATTATTTTATATATATATATATATATTTTTTATAAACTCGTTTTTATTCTGGTAATGGCAGTAATCAGCGACTTTTATAGTGGGACAGCGCAGCAGACAATCTGACACTGGGTGGGAACTGAGTGGCAAGACATCAATGGTGACACTAATACAGCGATCTGTGATGATAATGTACACTGGCTGGGAAGGGGAGGACATTAAGGATGAGCTTCGGCATGTTCGCACACCCCACGTGCAGAGCCCACCAGGAAGTCTGCGCTGCGCTAATCACAGGCAGTGAGACATTGTCCCGATGCGCGGCTGCAGAGAATCGGGAAATGTCTCACTGCCCGTGATTGGCGCAGCGCAGACTTCCTGGCGGTCTCTGCACATGGGGTGTGCGAACACGCCGGAGCTCATCCTTAGTAAACCCTTTGATTGCTCCTTGATGTTCACTATGTGCCTAACAATGTCAAATGTGTGTACCGTGTGCTACTTTTTAGTAGACACAGGGCTCTGTACTGTAATTCGCTAAGCCAATCTGCAGGTCCCAGCCATAAATCATTGACCAGAACCTGCTGACCGACTTGTGCTGTACTGAATGACAGCACAGATGGGGCGTGCGCTCCTTACCTGGAAATGCTGGATTTTGTACATGTGTTTTGATTAGGTGCAGAGCGGCCGCCCGTCCGCAGTAAAAAAGCAGTGGCCAGTCCACAACTGGATAAAGTAGTATACAAGTGCACTTATCTTCATGACTTTTGTGTGTTTTTCTCATTCAGATACGCTAAGAGTTAAAGAAAAAAAAAAGAAGAAAGGAACTGGGGTAAGTTATTTGCATAAATGTGACCCAACCTGTCTCAACTTTTCACCTAATCAAATTAAAGACTGACTCGGCAAAACCTTTTTTTGTTTTTGTGTTTTCTTTGATAGGGAACAGATTGGACATTGTCAGGTTTTTGCTGTCTTTGTCCTTATTAGAGATCTCCTCTTATTGCTTGGCATTATAACCAGAAAAGATGTTGGTGAAATCTGGCCAACAAGAACCTAGACCGCAATAAAAACCTAATCTGAGATTTCAATGGTTTCCATGCTTTGTAATAACTGAATTTAGTAAATGTCTACATTTCCACAAGCATGCCATCTACTGATTGTAAACCAGTTATAACCCCTTTCCACCCAGCTCCAGCGTCCCTTTAAAAGGTTCTGAAGTGGAACAGAATGGATTAGCGAACATGTGACCACTGTAATTCGCTGTCACGTTATCGGGAGCTAGTCCAGCCCCAGCTACCGTTTGTTAGTGGGGGACAGACAGCTCAATCTCAGTGCTGTGTGCAGGCTCTCCGCACAGAGACATTGGCTGCCCAGTGACCCATATGTGCAGCGTGTGGACATAAAAGCCCACTCTTTTGCCTTTGCACATGTGTGTTATGTGGGTGGCAGCAGGTTAAGTGTGTGTGTGTGTCCTTTATACATACCAGTTAAATGTTTTATTCATTTATGTTATTTTCATTTTCAGAAATCTGGGTTTTTTGAAGATGCTTCTCAGTTTGATGAAAGCTTGACTTTCCAGGACATGAATCTGTCTCGACCCCTGCTAAAGGTACTAGTAGGCGACACCATTTAAAACTGAATATACAGATGCAGCATTAAATGCAGAATTGCATTTTTTTTTTTGGTTTATCATCTGTAATTTGCTATAGAATATTTAAGTTTTATGGAAGCAGTGGCATACAAACAGGAGTACCAGATGTCACAGTAGCTTGTGGGGGGTCCCATAGTTTGCTTCTATACTACTTTTCCGGTAGGTGAATGGCATTGGTTGGGGACTTTAGGTACCAGGTGTATGTGCCTCTAGTCAGGAAATTCTTGCTCTCACTGTGTCCTGGGGAGCGATGACAATTCCAAAAATTTACAGTAAGTATGGAGAGAAAAGCTTCCATTGGGAATACCTATTCTGCAGACACCCCTAATGGGTAGTTTGTCTCACTTTGAAGAGCTTTCAGTTCCCCTTCCTGTTGTGTCTTTGGAACAAAAAGTGGAGTGAAAGTGCCCCAGTGGGACAAGACGGCACAAAAAACAAAAATAAATTGAGTTTTAACCATTTCGTACTCTACCTCCGCAGTACCAAACCTGTGGACCACGAGAAAATTGTGATGGTCTCCAGGGGTTCTGCCGCAAATCAACATTGTGTCCGATGTATACCGCTCAATGTTTCCAGGGTTGTTCTCAATGCATGCTGACAGTCAATACTGTCAACATGCGTTGATACCCAGAGCCTCCTCTGTAGTTCTGGCTCCTGTGAACTCCCAATGGCAGCGGTGATCAGAATGTGGTATAGAGCACTGAGCTCGAGCACATGGCTGGGTAAGGAGGTGAGATACAATGATGTGTCTCTGTAAGGCAGCAGAGGGTAGAGAGCCGTGTGTGTGTGTGTGTGTGTGTGTGTGTGTGTGTATATATATATATATATATATATATATATATATATATATATATATATATATATATATATATATATAATATGGTAGGGCTGGGCGATTTTTTTTTTCCCCCCAAAAAAAATCAGGGATTTATTTTTATTTATTTTTTTATAAAAAAACTCGATATTCGATTTTTTTTTTTTTTTTTCTTATATTAAAGTGCATCAACAAACAAAATTGCAAAGGCAAACCCTTTCTCTAACTGTAAAGTCAGTGTGCAACAAACACACAATATAATCCAGCGCTCATGGAACATACATTATTAACTATTGAAAACTCTTGAAACTCTGTGTGTGATTCCTTCTGTCCCAGCCTTGCTGCGATCCTGGCTCTGCATCCTTTTGGGTTGGAGGGCCCTCCACACGCTGGTCTGCCTGTTGTCCATCATTCAAGGTACTGTGCTCACACTGAGATCATGCCACAGGCTTTGTTTTGTCTTTTTTAACCCCTCCTTGCTCCACGGATGTCACTGCAAGTTTAACAAGTTTGTCACCACTGGCAACTGGAGAGTTAAGATTCATTTGCCCTCTGCACATTTGGGATTGGATCCCTCTCTTTATTGTGATTAATAAATGGACTAAGCTTTTTTATCAATTCTTCAAGAGTTTTCAATAGTTAATAATGTATGTTCCATGAGCGCTGGATTATATTGTGTGCATGTTGTGTATTTTGTACTTCTGGGTACGGATTTTTTATATTTTTTTTTCTTTTATCCACCAATTTAGCGCTTGTGACCTTTTGTTGTTTTTTGCAGTGTGCAACAAAGATTGTTAAACATCCAAATTATTAATACTGTATTTGGATTTAGCTAATAAAACAACAAAAAATCCTGAGGTTACTCTTAGTTGAATTGAACTGTCCATGCCTCACTGTACCCGTGTCTCACTGTGCCCGTGCTTCACTGTGCCCATGCTTCAATCACTGTGCCCGTACCTGATGCAGATTTTCATGGTATACGGATTTTACTGCTACACCGGTGGCCATTCCAGTATTCAAAAGCCTCCTCCTCGTCTGTGATAGGCGGAACACTCAATTTCCCAGCATTCAGTGTTCCGCCTATCATGGTCATCCTCATAACACAGACGAGGATGAGAGGATGTCCGTGAAAGGCTGGATACTGCCTGCTGTGAAATTGAGTATTCCGCCTATCACAGACGACGAGGACTCGGGAGGCACGGCTTTTGAACACTGCAATGGCCGCCGTCTGTCTGCATGACACGCTGATCAGGTAGGCAGACGGCGGCTGCAGCGAGGTAGATGTAATTGGGGTAACGCTGCCCAGTGCCATTCTGGATACGCCCCCTGCAGTCCTGCTACGGAAACTTTGAAGGAAAAAAAAATCGATTTTCTTCAAATGTGAATCGATTTGAGCTCAAAACTCGATTCAAGATTAAAATCGATTTTTTTTTCCCAGCCCTAATATAAGGCATGTAGAAATCATGTTTGTGGTCCCGAGGACCAAGGGATTCAAAATTTATGAGTTTAGTGGAACATGAGGTCCAAAAGGTTGGCGACCACTGCTCTACATAATGTTAGGAATAAAAGTTATAGCGTTGGATAACGTTGGTCTGGGGAAATTGTACAGGATGGAAGCTCAGGGGCCCCTGGCTGTCACTGCTGGGTCTAGTCATGGTATGCTAGCCCGCTGTTGCATAGTGTGACTTGGTGGATTTACTAGTGGCCACTATGTTGATGAGTCTTCCTGCTTTTAGGTTTTACTTGATTGTTTTGTCAAAAGCTATAAATAAAACTTTTCAAAAAAAAAAAACAGACCCAATGGGCCAAACACAAACTATATACAAATCTTCAGCATTGGCTCCCTCTCCCTCCCTCCAGACCCCCACCCATCAACAGGAAAAATACAGTTATAAAGTCACTTTAACTCATTCACAGTCATATGTTGTTTGGAAATGTCACATAATCGCAACCATATTCAACTCTTACTGCAAGTGCATGTATAATGAGTGCCACTCAATCCGCCACCGTAAGTTCACTATTCAGCCAACCGCCCCATACTTTATCAAATTTCTGAGGTGCGCCCCTACTAGCATACGTAGCTTTGTACAGCGGTACAGCTCTATTCACCACCCCCTTCCATGCTGACACAGTGGGCGGATTGGGCTTTTTCCATGATAACACTATCAGTTTCCTGGCGTAATATATGAGAATCGTCAACAGAGCACGAGTCGCTCTCCTTGGGGCTAGATTGTCTACCAGACCCAAGAGGCATACCTCAATTGAAGGCTGTACCTGGATGGTGGTCACCCCAGCTATGCAGTCGGCAACCCCTCTCCAGAACCCTTGGATGAATGAGCAATTCCAAAAGACATGCATGAAATCGGCCGTGGGGGAACTGCACCACCAGCAACAAGGAGACTGTGTAGGGAATATCTTGGCCAGTCTAGCCGGCATAAGATAGATGCGATGCAGGAATTTAAATTGGATGAGATGGTCCCTGGCAGAGACCAATCTAGTAAAATTAATGTCCCATACATCATCCCAGTCATCCCTGTCCATCTGGGGGAACACCTCACCCCACGCCGCCCTACACTTTGCCAGGAGATCACCTCCCTCACTGAACAACTGTTTATATATTGTAGACAAGGCCTTGTCTAAAGTGTCCTCTCTCAGTAAAGACTCCATATCACTAGTTTGCATGGTGATACCAATATCTCCAAATTGGGCCTTAAATGCATGTCTGAGCTGAAGAAAACGAAACAAGTGCGTATTGGGCAGATCAAACTTGGCTTTAAGGGCGTCAAACTGTAAGAGTTTCCCACCCCCCACTATGTCCCTCAGAGTCTTAATGCTATATTTAGTCCAGGTGACTGGATCGGGGTGCTCACAAAAGTGTGGTAGCTGAGGATTCTTCCAAAGTGGTGTGTAAGGAGAAATTTCCGAGGCGCCACCCACCTTATTCACTGCCACCCATGCCCTACAGGCGGCACGCATGGATATCGTGCGCCTATACGGAGCCCTGATTCCCCGAAGCGGGAGATGCTTCAATGCCTCATACGAACCCACAACAGCCGCCTCCAGCGTATTAGCAGTGTCATCCTCAGGTAGAGTGAACCACCTGTGGACAAACACCAGCTGACCAGCTAAGAAATACCGGTGGAAGTCCGGGACCGCCAGTCCCCCTTGTTTCCACGGCAGTTGTAACACCCGGAATTTAATTCGAGGGCGTCGTCCCTGCCATAAGAAAGTTGTTATGAGACTATCTATTTTTTTTTAAAACATATCTCGGTATCCAAACAGGGGAATTCCGAAATCTATACAAAAACAAAGGTAAAAATTTCATTTTCACTAAATTCACCCTACCAATGAGCGTCAAAGGTAAGTTTTGCCATGCCTGTAGCCTGGCTTTCAGTTTAGTCAAAAGTGGATCGACATTTAAGGCAATAAAATCAGACACGGAATTAGAAATGTTTAACCCCAGAAATTTGAGCACCTCCACCCGCTGTAAAGGACAATCAACAGGAATCTCGCACCTGGGGGATGGCGTCCTGAGTGATAGAATTTGGGTTTTTCCCCAGTTGACTTTCAGACCTGAAAAACGTGCAAAAGAATTCAGGATATCTAGTGCTGCCGACAAGGAATTTCCGGAGTCCCGCAGAAAAAGAACCATGTCGTCCGCATAGAGTGCCGTCTTTTCGTTCAAGTCACCCACCATGATCCCCCGCACCTCCGCAGAGGCCCGCAAGGCCGCAGCCACGGGTTCAATCATGATGGAAAATAGACCCGGGGACAAAGGGCAACCCTGGCGAGTGCCCCTCCGCACTGAAAAAAATTCCGACAACATATTGTTTAACTTAATGGCCGCTGTAGGGGAATGATATAGAATGTCGATCCACTTCCTGAAATGAGGCACGAAACCGAATACCTCCAGCACCACCCTCATGTAATTCCAGTCAACGGAATCAAAGGCCTTCTCCAAATCCAAAAAGACCAGTATCCCGCCGCTTTAACTGTCCGGACCCAACTGCGTGTGGGTGAAAACCCTACGCAGATTGATATCCGTGGCTTTCCTGGGCATGAAACCTGTCTGGTCAGGGGAAATAACATGGTGCAAGACCGACATAAGTCTAGTAGCCAACATCTTAGTAAGTATTTTGAAGTCCATATTCAGTAAAGAAATGGGCCTATAAGAAGAACATAGCATTGGGTCCTTGTCCGGCTTGGCCAACAGTACAATATGAGCCTCATAAAAGGAAGGGGGGAGGCCCCCCTTCTGAAAACAGTCGGCATACAATTGCAGTAGTCTAGGCACCAGGATCTCCGAGTAACGACGGTACCAGTCAATTGGCAGACCATCAGGACCCGGAGCCCTGCCACCAGGAAACGACCCAACTGCAGAGACCACCTCCTCCTCCCTGAACTCGGCATCAAGAAAATTACGAGATTCCTCTGGCAGCTCAGCCAACCGCAGGGCCCCCAATTTGACCCCAAGGTCACCCGTGTCATAGGGATCTATAGGCGAGTACAGAGACTTATAGAACGATACAAACTCCCGTACTACGTCCTCCCTGTCTCTCAACAGGTGTCCAGACTGGGACATTACGCAAGGCACCACCGTTGGGGACGTGTCCCCAACCGTCAAAAAAGCCAATAGTTTACCGTTTTTATCCCCCTGTTCAAAAACACGCGCCGCACTCCTTTGCAGATGACAAGTAGTCGCCTCTCGGTAATGGAGAGAAACGTTCCTCCTTGCAAACCGCAACTGAGCCAACGTGTCAGGAGAAGGTGAGTCCGCATGAGCCTTAGCGCACTCCTGCTCCCTGTCATGGAGTTGTTTTTCTACACTATTCCGCTCAATTCTCAGGGCTTTTATAGGTTTTACTTGATTTTTAAGTCTCCAGTAAAAATAAAAGCTGCTGCTAGACATAGTGAGCAATTGCTAAAACCATAATGGAAAACTATGCTAAGTACCATTGATAACCATTTGAGCGACTTTTTTTTTTTTTTGGAATTGAGCATTTGCCTTGAACTTTCCTATTTCTGTACTGACCTATTCCTTTTTGAAGTTTCCAGCTCCAGGTTCTCATCTTTACTATCATTACACAGTGAGTCACTGACCTGGACAAGTATCCTGGTCAGGATTCTGAAGTTCACTCCAGGCTTGTTTTTTGCCAGTTACAAAGTTATGAAGTGAGTACAGTGGAACCTTGGGTTACGAGCATAATCCGTTACAGAAGAATGCTTGTAATCCAAAGCACTCGCATATCAAAGCGAGTTTCCCCATAGAAGTCAATAGAAACGAAGATAATTTGTTCCACGTTGACTTCTATGGCATGCAATACTGCATGTGGCCAGAGGTGGGGGGCTCCAGAGATACTCGGAGACCACTCGGAAAGGCTCAAACACTCGGGAACGGAGTGTTTCCGAACGGCTCTGAGTGTCACCGGCGCCCCTGCACCTTTGGCCAAATGCGGTACTGCACACCGCTTTGGCTTGAATACTGCTAGTTTTGTGAGACGACGCTCGCAAACCGAGTCAGGATTTTAAATAAATAATTGCTTGTATTGCAAAACACTTGTTAACCGTGTTACTAACAATCTGAGATTCCACTGTAGAAGATTGACAGCTGTGTGTATAAAGAAACCAGAGTTTGTTCTAGGGCTGGGAAAAAAAAATCGATTTTAATCTTGAATCGAGTTTTGAGTTCAAATCGATTCAGATTTGAAGAAAATCGATTATTTTTTTTATTTTTTTTCCTTCAAAGTTTCCGTAGCAGGGCTGCAGGGGGCGTATCCGGAATGGCACTGGGCGGCGTTACCCCAATTACATCTACTCGCCGCAGCCGCCGGTGTAGCAGTAAAATCCGTATCCCATGAAAATCTGCATCAGGCACGGGCACAGTGAGGCACGGGCACAGTTCAATTCAACTAAGAGTAACCTCAGGATTTTTTGTTGTTTTATTAGCTAAATCCAAATACTGACTTTGCAGTTAGAGAAAGGGTTTGCCTTTGCAATTTTGTTTGTTGATGCACTTTAATATATTAATAAAAAAAAAAATCGAATCGTAAATCGAGTTTTTTATAAAAAAAATCGCAGATTTTTTTGGGGGGGAAAATCGCCCAGCCCTAGTTTGTTCCCTTGATTAGGATTCCTTTATTACAAATCATAAAGTGTTGGCCCTTAAAATGTTACCATTGAGTTTGATAGCATTTTGGTTTTCATATTCAGCATCCACCTCTGCAAAACATTCTGGGAATTTCAATATACAAATTTTTATGGAAGTTCTTACCTTATTCTGTTACAGGCAATTTCTTCTCTTAACTTCAACCAGCCCACTCCTATCCAGAAGGCCTGCATTCCTATGGGATTGTTGGGAAGAGACATCTGTGCTTGTGCTGCTACTGGGACTGGTGAGCAGAGAGAATGAGGTTTAATAAAGTAAAAATGGCTGTTAAAAGGAAATTCAATGGATTTTCACCTCATGTGACCAGATATGTGCATTGTAACTCACTCCCAAAAGGAGCAAATATAGTGACCATTATAAGTGATATGGTGACAATGCACAAATATAGTCTCATGAGGTGAAAAGGTGCGAATATAGGGACTATTCAGCTCATGAGAAGCCCAGGTAAGGTTACCCGGGGAGTAAGCAGCTACCAAGGCAACAATGGGCAGTAATAAAGTGTTTTGTACTTTATCAGCCTTTATTTATTCAGAGTGGAGGGTTAAAAACATACTGAATATACAGAGACAATAATGACATCTTCACCGGTGCTGGTTAATTGGATCCCACACAGAAGATAAAAGTGTGAGGAAAACAGACAACGGACACGAAAAAATCGACAATGTCCAGACGCCAAACCACCATACACACACACACAGACTATCAGTGGGAGCCCCCGCTTAGCAAAATAGGAAAGGACAATCCAGTGGATTGCAGTGTAGACTGTGTGTGTGTGTGTGTGTGTGTGTGTGTGTGTGTGTGTGTGTGTGTGTGTGTGTGTGTGTGGTCAGGGGTGAAAAATTGCAAATGATTGCACAATGCTAAAAATGTGCAAAAAAGCGACTGTTGCTTGGATCGATCGATTGAATGAAAGTCCCAAGCTATGATGTAGTATGTTGGTATTGTAGCCACGTAAATCAATACTGTGATCACCAGGATCAATGGAAGAATTGGTGGAGGTTGCTACCATCGATTTGCTACTATTGATTACAAGGCCTGAGAAGTGAAACTCCTAGCATGAAATACAGTCACCAAATTCAAAGTAAATGAACTGCTGCAAGATGTCAGTGTCCACTAACTGCTGTTTGAAAATAAAGACCCCCTAACAGGGTAATAAGTGTCTGCATGCACGGTATTGCACAGGTTCCTATGTTCACTGGCACATAGAATGCAGTCAGGTCTAAGCCAATCAGGTGATGGGGAGACCGTTTACCAGGTACAAGTATCTGGAGGTGCGGACCACAGTGAATTAAGGACCAGCTGTCAGGCAAGCCGTGTGTCAGATATTAAAGCAGCCCATTGGGCGATTGCAGCTATGCACAGTTCCTATTAAAGGCCCGTCCAGACGAAGCTACGCCACTCTCCGTTGCGAAACGTGTTGACGTTATAACAGTTGCAGTCACGTGATGCCATTTAAACTATGCCCGCTTCAACAGGCTCTAGGAACGACAGAGGGATGAGACGATGAGAACCACATCTGAACCTGAACGGCATTTGCCGCGAATCGTCCCGCAAGTCAACTTGCTTCCTTGGCTGCCAATTGTGATGTCTTTTCAGCCTGACATGGACAGTCTTTAATACACAGCACTGACTCTCCGACAACGGTGGTGACTATGGAAGACAGGCACTCTGCAGGATGTGGTAATGTAGGATCGCCCCCTTCTCCATGCCTTTCATAGGAACAGCTGTGCATAGCTGCACTCACCCAATGGGCTGCTTTTGATATCTAACACACGGCTTGCCTGACAGCTGGTCCTTAATTCACTGTGGTCTGCACCTCCAGATACTTGTACCTGGTAAACGGTCTCCCCATTGCCTGATTGGCTTAGACCTGACTGCATTCTATGTGCCAGTGAACATAGGAACCTGTGCAATACCGTGCATGCAGACACTTATTACCCTGTTAGGGGGTCTTTATTTTCAAACAGCAGTTGGTGGACACTGACATCTTGCAGCAGTTCATTTACTTTGAATTTGGTGACTGTATATTTCATGCTAGGAGTTTCAGACTTCTCAGACCAGAAATAGTTAGTAGCAACCTCCACCAATTCTATTGATCCCAGTGATCGCAGTATTGATTTACGTGGATACAGATACTAACATGCTAGATCATAGCTTGGGACTTTCATTCAATCATTCCTAGCAACAGTCGCACATTTTTAGCATTCAAACGTTTGCAATATTTCACCCCTGGGGGCCACACACACACACACACACACACACACACACACACACACACACACACACACACACACACACACACATTGCCCTTTCCTATTTTGGCAAGCGGGGGTTCCCGCTGATAGTGTGAGATCTAATTAACCAGCACCGGTGAAGATGCCATTGACTGTTTGTTTGTTTTTAACCCTCCACTTTGAAAAAAATAAAATGTTTTGTACTTTTTTTTTATCAGCCTTTATCACTGTCCATTGTTCCCTTAATGGCCGCTTTCTCCCCTAATAACCTTACCTGGGCTTCTTTTTTGTATGCCCTCTCTGTTTGGGTATGGCAACAACACCCTAGAGGGGTGAGCGGCATAAGGGCTGACACAACTTATATGTACTTGTGGATATACTTTTATAGGACCTGTCGTCCTCTCCTGTTGTATTTATGTTCACCTCATGAGACTATATTTGTGCATTGTAACTACATCACTTACAAAAGGAGCAAACATAGTTACTATTGTGAGTGATAAATAGTGGCAATGCACAAATATAGTCTCATGCCGGGAAAAGGTGCAAATATAGTGATAAGGTAGTCTCACGAGTTAAAAGGTGCACATACTGTACCTCTATCCCTGCCACATGGAAGAAAACCTCTCCACCTGCACATTGATTGGATTGGGTAGCTGATGTACAGTTCTTGAAGTTAACAGACATTCTTAGTAGATAGTTTTCAAAATCTTGGACTCCATAGTTCTTTTACCTTAATCCCCTGACTGTAGGTGATGAGTCCTAGATCGGACTATTAAACGACAGGCTTTGGGAGTCAACTCCCACACCTACCCCCCCCCCCCCCTTCTTTTTTTTTTTTTTCTTCCCCCAACCCCCCCCAGTCTTTTACGCTGTAATTAACATAATTTATTTTAAATTGAACACAAACACATGGCTTTGCTCTTAGATCACATATAGCTGTTTTTTGATACATGCAGCAGATACCCGACATGTACTGTAGTGGTGTTTTGAATAGTTTGTGTATATTCAGTTCTTTGACATCCTTTCGGACCTCGTTCATGTGTGGAAATGTGTTTACTCTTTGGTCCATGGACCGACACAGCTTCTCTATTGACAAAGTGGGTATTATCCGTTAATTAGGAGTGACTAGGCAGAAAACTTGTAAAAAGTGTTGCATCACACCTTCTACAGTACCGCCCAGGGGGCGGACCCTCTGGGTATATCCCCTCAGTCTGCATCTCGCAGATCAGTTTTTTTCTGTCTAGCAAGGAGTAGGACATGGCTCCCTTTGGGCCCATTGGTCCGGGGGATAAATATATTTTTTTGCTACATTTTTTTTGTTTCCTGCGATCTTCGATCAATTGCCGACTGGGTGACAGGCTGGATCCTCGATCCTTGTAGTCTCCCCAGTTTTGGCCATCGAGCGTGTGCCGACCCTAGCTACGCGCTGGGTTTTCCACGACATGCCTGTCGCTCCACGGGTGGCCGGTGAGCCTACGTTCCAGGGCTTGCATCGGATCGCTCAGCTTGGGCTGACCTTACGGCCGAATCGCAGCAGCCTAGCCGGTGAGCGTCGCGCTCCAGGGCATACATATGATCGTCCCCTTGGGTCCAATCACAGCATGCCTGGCCAACAGTCACCTTCCGTGCGCGGACGATCTGTTTGAAATGTCTTCCAGCATGATACATGCAGGATAGGTAAGTAAACTCCCCTGCCTCGGCTGGGTGATTTGGCTGGACATTCCTGGAGAGACCAAGTAAGTGGTTGTGGCCTCTTTCTTCCCTCTCTCCCTGTCTTTCCCTCCTCCATGGGCTTCTAGCTAAAGGTTGCTGGGTGCTGGGGGTCACCTAAGGGGTTCCACTAGAGCAGGACTGGCTGTAACTAACATTTTAAAAGAAATGTCATTTCTGCTTACCTGTATGTGCTTCCTCCTCCATGCTGTCGACGGCCGTTTTGCGGTGGTCCAAGCTCTAGTGACTGCCCGGCGGCCATCTTCCTGTGGTTTCGGCGACATTTTCTTGTAGTTCCACACCCACTGGCCTCTATCGACTGATCGGCGGCCATGTTTGTATTGATCCACACTGTATGCATATATTGCCGTTCAGCGGCCATCTTTTTGTGGTCTACGGCTGCTTTGGCCTCTATCTTTGTCTCGGCGGCCATTTTCTTAGAGCCCACATTATCTTCCATACAAACGTTTTGGCCATTTTGCGAGAGTCTCCGGCCTCTAGGGTGCATTACACTGGGGCGAAAAATTCACACAGGAAAGCGCTGATAAAAGAAGCAGACTGACACAGCAGCGGTGGGACAGCATCACAGGCGCAGCACACGGCAGCATAGCGGTACCCGTCCAGGATGGTGAGTCCTCTGGGTGACCCAGCATCTCTGCAGCGCAGGAGGGTGGCCTATTGATATCTTGCCTGGAGCCCCTGTGGGTGTCGGCGTGTGGTCAGCATGGCATCTGATCCAGATGTCTTCTCCCCTGAAACACCAGATTTAGCAGCTGGTGCCACTGAGGTGTCTATGGACGCTATGTCGGCAATCCTAGAGGCGTTTGCTGCCAGGGTGGAAGCAGCACACAGGAATACAGGGGGTAGTAAACGCCCCAGTCCCCTGCAATCCTCTGGGGATATTTCTGAGACAGAACCAGGTCCAGCTACAGCTCATGGCCCAGATTCTGACGTATCGGCGACTGCAGACCATGACCGATTGGACAGTGAGGATGACTCCAAGTCCAGGTCAGTACGTGAGACGGCTTTGTTATCTGACCTTATTACTGCAGTGTGGGATACGCTAAAGTTGGAAAATACTGCAGAAGCAGCAGAGACTCCAGTCCCCTTTGGGTTTCGTAAACCTGCCCGCACGCACTGCTAAGGTGTTCCCTTGTGTGTCTTATTTTGATAAACTCTTATACAAGGAATGGGAGAACCCACTGAGGGTCTTTACAGCCCCAAAGAGGTTTGCGGTACGGTACCCCTTTTGAGGAGAGTTTTCTGAAGAAATGGACCTCTCCCCCTATAGTGGACCCTCCGGTGTCCAGACTTAATAGAGCCACCACAATTCCAGTAGAAGGGGCTCCTGTTTTCAAGGACCCTGTGGATAAGAAGGCTGAAGCGCTCGCTACCTATACTCAGTGGTAGGCTCGGCAGTACGCCCGGCATTGGCGGGGGCCCTAGTGTCTCAGACACTTACTGAATTGACAAAATTGCTACTCCAGGGGTTAAAGGAGCGAGATGCTCCTCCTGATGAGATAACATTGGCCGACCAGTTGGTCCAGGGCCTTAGGTTCGTCTGCGAGTCAGACATGGATACTATTCCCCTGCTGTCAAAAGCTTTGGTTTATGCAGTAGCAATACGCCGCCTGATCTGGCTAAAGGGCTGGTCTGTGGCCCAAACTTCCAAGAAAGCCCTGTTGGATCTGCCTTTTAAGGGCGACAGACTTTTTGGGGCTTCTCTGGATGACATCAAGGATGCCACAGGAGGTCCCCCCCCACCCAGCTCTCGAGTGGGGGGGACGTCTTCGCAAATTCGCGACTCAGTAGACAGCTCTAGTCTCCAGGTGGGTTTGCGAAGTAATCTCCTCAGGCTACAAGATAGAATTTCTCTCTTGTCCACCGGACAAATTCGTCGCCTCCAATCTCCAGCTACTACCGACCCGTCGGGAGGCCCTGTATGGGGCGGTCCAGGGTCTACTGGAACGCGGGTAGTTGTTACAGGAACGGGGTCAGGGTTTTTACTCAAATCTGTTCATTGTGCCGAAGAAGGAGGGGGTTCGTCCAATCTTGGATCTCAGAGCCCTCAATTGCTTTGTGAAGGTACAAAGATTTTGGATGGAGTCGGTTCGATCTGTAGTCACGGCTCTCCATCCGGGGGACTTTCTGGCCTCCTTGGACATCAAGGACGCATACCTGCATGTCCCCATATACTCCAGACACCAGAGGTTTCTGCGATTTGCTATCGGGAAGAACTACTACCAGTTTGTGGCCCTCCCGTTTTTGGCCTTGCCTCAGCACCCAGGACGTTCACCAAGGTGCTCGCTCCGATTCTGGCACTTCTAAGACAGCGGGGTATCGCTATCATGGGCTACTTGGACGACCTTCTTCTGAAGGCCCCTTCAAGCTCAGAATTAGAGGTAAGCGTGTCCATTACTTGTCAGACTCTCCGAGACTGTGGTTGGATACTAAACACGCAAAGGTCAGTATTGGTGCCCACTCAACACCTAGTGTACCTGGGGTTGATTCTGGATTCCTCAGTGGCAAAGGTATTCCTCCCTGTGGAGAAGTTGCAGACCCTTCGGGCTGCAGTACGGCAGCTGACTTCCAGGAATTGGTAGTCACTCCGTTATTGCATGCGAGTGTTAGGCCTCATGGTAGCCTCCTTCAAGGCGGTCCCATATGCTCAATACCACACTCGAGTGTTACAGAAGGAAGTTCTGTCCAAATGGAACAGATGTCCAGCTCTGGATTATCAGATCCGAGTGAGCCACCTAGTCAGGAGATCTCTGGTATGGTGGCTGACCGCACCGGCTCTGTTGGCCGGGAAGTCATTTCTTCCGGTTTACTGGATGGTGATCACGACGGACGCCAGCCTTACAGGTTGGGGGGGAGTCTGGGGTGTTCAGTCGACGCAAGGTCGCTGGACCCCAGAGGAATCCTGCCTGCCGATCAATGTCCTGGAAATCTGGGCAATCAGGCTCTGCCTCTTTAAAATGGTCTCACAGTCAGACAACGCCAGAGCAGTGGCATATGTCAATCATCAAGGAGGAACAAGAAGCTCAGCTGCAGCATTGGAGGTCGCTTGCATCCTGAAGTGGGCAGAGAGGAGCGTACCGGCACTGTCGGCCGTGTACATTCCGGGTGTGGAAAACTTGCAGGCGGACTACCTGAGCCGCCAGATGCTGGACCAGGGAGCAATGGGCCTTACACCCGGAGGTGTTCTAACTCTGCCAAAGATGGGGCACACCAGACGTAGATCTTCTGGCTTCCCGACTCAATCGGAAGGTATTGAGGTTTGTGGCCCGGTCAAGAGACCCATGGGCAGACGCGATGGACATGTTGATGGCATTGTGGGGTCAGTATCGGATAATCTATGCCTTCCCTCCCTTAAGGCTTCCTCTTCTGCTCCGCAGAGTGGAGGCAGAGGGAATTCCAATGATCCTAATCGCTCCAGATTGGCCTCAGCGTCCTTGGTATGCCGATCTAGTACGTCTGGTAGCAGACGTCCCCTGGCTCCTACCACTACTGAAGGACCTGCTATCGCAAGGTCCCATACTCCATCCTGCTTTACGGTCACTGGCTTTAACGGCATGGCTGTTGAGAACCAGGTACTGAGAGACCGGGGCCTATCAGATTCAGTAATCTCTTCGATGAGAAGTGCTCGAAAACCGTCCTCTAGGAAGGTTTATCACCACACTTGGAAGGCCTACATCTCCATGTGTGAGGAAATGAAATGGCATCCGTGTACTTATTTGGTTTCCAGAATCCTGCTGTTTTTACAGCATGGGGTGGACCAAATGCTTGCCTTAAGTATGATTTAAGGGACAGATATCTGCCCTGGCTGTCTTTTTTTTTTTTTTTTATTTTTTTTTTTTTTCAGCGACTCACTCTCTTGTGAGTACATTTGTGCAGGGGGTTCGACATGTGGCCCCTCCGGTCCGTCCCCCGCTACCTCCGTGGGACTTGAACCTGGTCCTCTCGGTGCTTCAGAAGGCACCATTTGAGAATATTAGAGATATATTCCCCTGTTGACACTTTCTCAAAGTGGTCTTTTTGGTGGCTGTTACGTCAGTAGACGAGTCTCTGAGCTGGCAGCCTTGTCCTGCAAGGCTCCCTATTTGATTTTCCACGAGGATAAGGTGGTGCTGCGGCCGCAGCCTTCCTTTCTTCCGAAAGTCGTTTCGGCTTTTCATCTCAACGAAGACCTTGTACTTCCATCCTTGTGTCCACATCCGTCGAATCCTAAGGAGTTGGTGTTGCATTCCTTGGACGGTGTCCGAGCTTCGAGAGTATACCTATCTGCTACTTCCCTGTTCCGGAAGTCAGACTCACTGTTTGTTTCGGTGGCTGGTCCCAAGAAGGGCCAAGCAGTCTCGTAGGCCACCATCTCTATGTGGATCCGACAGATA
The DNA here is from genome assembly GCA_029206835.1 of Rana muscosa. Taxonomy (NCBI): domain Eukaryota; kingdom Metazoa; phylum Chordata; class Amphibia; order Anura; family Ranidae; genus Rana; species Rana muscosa. The sequence goes on from CM055128.1 coordinate 83,399,368, forward strand.
GTAATCCAGGCTTACGCCTTAAAGGGTTAATCGCCCCCCCTTCCCGGTCACAGCGCATTCGACCAGGGCAATAGGTGCCTCTTGGGCTTTCCGACATCAAGCGTCTGTTTCCCAATTATGTAAAGCGGCAACTTGGTCGTCCGCTCACACTTTCACAAAATTCTACAAAGTTGATGTAGGTGCATCTTTGGATGCCTCTTTCGGCCGCAAGGTTTTGCAAGCGGCTGTTTATAGTTGCAGCTCCTCCATTGGAGGCGTGCTGTTTTGTGTTTGGGGTGAAGTTTATTTTTATGCTGTTACCACCCCTCGTTTTTTCTCTGACACTGCTTTGGGACGTCCCACTTTGTCAATAGAGAAGCTGTGTCGGTCCATGGACGAAAGAGTAAATAGGATTTTTTACTCCACCGTAAAATCCTTTTCTCTGAGTCCATGGACCGACACAGCACCCACCCCTCCTTTTAAGTTTGTACTGCTTTTTGACGAACTGATCTGCGAGATGCAGACTGAGGGGATATACCCAGAGGTATATCTACCCTCCTGTGCTTTTTTTTTTTTTTTAAATGTATATATGGTGTGGACAAGGCCATAAGGTGGCTATACAATCTGTACAATATTCTGTAGATCTACAATTCACTATGTAGTGCAAGGGCCTCCCTGTTTGGATAGATTAGCTATGTCGTCCCTATATGTTTTTGTACGTCTTAAGTAAATTCTATAGAGATTTTGCATACAGATTGTATAGTGTATGGGCACCTTCAGATTTACCAAAACTATAGAAAATGAAGAGGACACACCTATCTATACAATCAATCTGTACCCAGTCTTGCAGGCACTCAACACTACATTGTTGTTTGTAGATCCAGAGAAGATTTTACAATCAGATTATGGTGAGCTGAAGGCTGCATTTTAATCAGGATGTATTATTTGTATTACTATTATGCAATTTTTGGACACCAGAAGCTTGGACTACTCTTCTTCTTTAATTGTCCCCCTGACCTTTTTGGAATAAAGTCGTATCAGGACCTTTTTAGCAGTGGTGTGGTGCTTCAGTTTACATTTTATGTTAAGACCCCTTTCACGCTGGAGGCGTTTTTCAGGTGCTTTAGCGCTAAAAATAGCGCCTGTAAAGCACCTAAAATGCCTCATCTGCAATTCGTGTGAAATCCCGAGTGCTTTTTTTACACTGGGGCGCTGTGCTGGCAGGATGTTAAAAACAAGTCCTGCAAGGAGCATCTTTGGGGTGCTTTTAGGAGTGGTGTATACACCGCTCCTAAAGCACCCCTGCCCATTAAAACCTATCGGCAGCGCCTGCAAAGCGGCGGTTTACGGGTCTTTTTAACACTTTATTCGGCCGCTAGCGGGGGTTAAAAGTGCCTCTAAAACGACGGTAAATGCTGCTTAAACTAGCTGCGCTTTACCACTAACGTGGCCGCGCTGTCAGTGTGAAAGGGCTCTAAAGGATCAATCCACCCAAATAATGGCTCTACTGATTCTTGACAAACTCATGACTCCTGACAGTTTGATATATGTTGGGGACTTTGTTGATGAGATCTCCAGGAGGCCCTGAGTTTGTACACCTGCTGTGACTGTTAGGCCCCTTTCAGACAGGGAAAACTCTGTCCTGATCTGCTTACAGATCCCCTTTTGATCAGAGCAGGGTGGACACGGACAGAGCCAACGCTGCTCTATGGGCGGCCAAGTGTAAACTTACTCCGCTGTCTGTGTACACCCAACTACCCTCGGGTCTGATATGCCCAAATGGAAAAGGACTGATCCCCTTTCAATTGTTTCTTTTTTTGAGCAGGCTGGTTTAGACCCAAAGGTAGGTTTCTGTGAACGGATGCAAGTCCATTTACACCAGCTTGTCCTTGGCGGTGAATGGACCGTCCAATCAGGTCTGCCTGAAAAACTGATGGGTGGACCTGATCGGACCCGCTGTGTGAAATGGGCCTTGTAAGAAACTTCTGTTCTGCCTGCTGGATTTTTATTTATTTATTTTGATTGTGCAAAATGCAGAAGGTGGTTGAATGCATATCAATGGGTGGAAACACTTAAACTTCCAGGTGGGCAGTACCAGTTTTATGGTAACATGATTACTTGAATATAGCAGCGGATTCAGCCTGCCAGGCATCATCTATAAATAAAATGCCTTTTGGGTGGACTGAGCCTTCAGAATAAGGGGTGCCGAGTTCTGCTTCAAAGCTAGCAACTGAGTGACTTGTGTTCTTGTGATGACAGCTTTTGTGGGTTGAGGTATTCCTTGATTTAAATGCAACCTTTTATGAGACAAAGTATAGTAAACTTTAGATGATCGCTGTCATCCCAGCTCCTGCACTTTATTCGCATGACACTGGAGTGCAATTTTTTATTTTTTTTGCATAATAATTTTTCTGTGATCTTCTCCAACAGGTAAAACGGCTGCATTCATGCTTCCAGTTCTGGAACGTCTCATTTACAAGCCACGGGAAGCACCGGTCACCAGAGTCCTGGTTCTGGTCCCAACACGTGAGCTCGGCATTCAGGTGCATACAGTCGCCAAACAGCTGGCCCAGTTCTCAGAGGTTACCTGCTGCTTAACTGTGGGTGAGTGCGCTGGATATATTTCTTGAAACCTGTAGCCTGTTTTCTTTAAAATGCAGAAGTAGTTAGTTAGGCTTTAGACTTGGCAGGCAGTGGACTAAAACTGAATGTCCATTTTATTAAATACCACGCGTGGCTCCTCCCCTTCTTGCTTTTATTGGTGAGGACCAATACTGTATTTAAAATGTTCCACATATATGATGGTGGGCACAGTAACAAATAAATGACCCCACTATATTTTTAATAAAGAACTCAGCGAAGTTCTGTTTTAAAGGCTTTTCCACTGGACTAAAGTTAATCTTTCGATCTGTGCCTCTAGTAAGCTGATCGTGGGAATGCGGAGGAAGGATCTCCAGTTGACTACACACACACATTTCACTTTTTCATTCTTATGGCCTCAGGACCCTGAAATTCTCAAACCCAAGGGTTTGCTGCTATGTAATTTGCAATCATGGTTGTGCTCTGGTCCGCAGTTGGCTGGTGAGGCCGCCTATCTCACTTATAGGTCAATAGGGTTTGGGCCTTGGCATGATCATAGATTTTGTGGTTGCAATTTGCACAGTGGGGCAACCTGGGTTTAACTGGCCATGAACATTGTAGCTGAACTCTTCTGAACCAGTGTCACAGGTTGAGTTTCACATGAATTCTCTAAGTTATGCTGGGAATCCCCTTCATTTTTACTTGTATTTTCAGTAGTTTGCAGCCCTTGCTATGCTTTGTCTTTACGGTAAATCTGTATCTCCCCTATATTCTTCTAGGTGGTTTGGATGTGAAGTCACAGGAAGCGGCCTTACGAGCTGGTCCTGATATCCTGATTGCCACCCCTGGGAGGCTCATCGACCATCTGCACAATTGCCCCTCATTCAGCCTCGATGCCATTGAAGTGCTGATCTTGGATGAAGCAGATAGGTGAGTATATGGGAACCATGTATTTGATTTTGCATCACAGCTTGCGCTAATCCTCCAAACAACTTGAAATATATTGAATTTTTATAATTTTACAGCCCATGACAGGGAGAGAGTAATCCTCATTCAAGTACAGTACATGTGCTGACCACATTAAGACCCCAAGGAAATGCACAAACTTTTTTTTTTTTTTCTCAAAGACCAGCACTGTGTGGAAATATAGCACCCATGTATCTTCTTAGGTTATTTCATCATTAGTATAAATTAAATGTAACATCTCAAAGGCGTTTTATGTTGGTTGGTGTTTTAACGTGTAACAGATGAATAACTATCTCATATGGACAGAGAAGTAATTGTTCTCTAAATTTTCTGTGTAGGATGCTGGATGAATACTTTGAAGAACAGATGAAAGAGATCATTAGACTTTGTTCTCACCAGCGGCAGACACTGCTCTTCTCTGCAACTATGTCCGAAGAGGTGATGCTGTAATCTAAGTCATATTTAAAAAAAAAAAAAAATGCAATAAAAGGTTGTTATAGGTGGAGCTGGAAGGCCTGATGCTACCCCTGGCTTCTTATGTCTGGAATACATTATATTTTAGATATCTCCCCTCCATAGTTAATAAGTTTGGTCCTGTCTGCCTGGGAGTTTGGGTTGTTTCCCATCAGGATTGTGCTCCAGCTGCTTCCATTACATCTTCTGAAACAAAACCAAGTAGTAATCCAACAGGGAAAGAAGGAACTCCTTCCATTGGCCACAACAGGTGTGGAGACCCAAGAACAGTCATTATCATGTGTCTCCAAGAAGCTGTCAGTTCATATAAATGAAATTACACTTTTTGCATGAACAGACACTAATGATGTACAGGGAGCATTTTGGCCGCATATCAGGTTTTATCTTTTAGTAGTTAAAGCTGAGCTCTACTCAAAAGGGGAAGCTTCGCTTGTTTGAATCTGACCTGGTATCCTTGCCATCCCTGTACAGCAGGACTGAAGTGTGATGGGAAGAAGTAGTACAAGAAGCCAATTGGTTCATATGCATACACAGGGTGCTTGCTATGGGGCACCGAGCAGTTTTGCAGCTCCATGTATCCATTCGGGTACCGAGCCGTGGTTCTGCTCTGCCCGCTGCCTCTCCTCATTGGTTACCTGAGTTTGACAGCAGCGGAAGCCAATGGCGCCACTGCTGTCTCTGCGGATCAGGGGGGAGAGTGCCAACGCACTCGTGGACATCACTGGATCGAGATGGGGCTCAGGTAAGTATTAGGAGGGCTGAGAGGGGCTGCTGCACACTGAAGGTTTTTTATCCTGATGCATAGAATGCATTGAGATAAAAAACGTTTTGCCTTTACAACCATTTTAAGAACTTGCAGGAAAATCTGCTTTAACTGGACTTTGATTTTTCCTGCTTTCCAAGTAAAGAGGGAGGAAAACATTTATTTTATGTAAAATCACAAGATGTTGAAGCTGGCTCTTGTGATTATTAGAATTTATACAAGAAAAAAGTTGGACCTACCAATCTGCTTCCTTATCAGAATTTACCTGTTCTCAAACAGAAGGACTTGGGCTCCATTCACACCTAAGTGTTCCGTGAACATGTGAAAAACGCATGGAAATAGTACCTTAACTGGCAAGCTTCTTTGGCATGCGTTTTTGCGTGTAGCACAGAAACTCGCAAAAAACACATGTTCACGAGACGCTAGGTGTGAACCTAGCATAAGGTTTGGCAGGAAAAGTTGTGGATTTAATATTTGACTGCTTTTTTTTGTTTTTTGATTTGTTTTTCGATTTGTTTTTCATTGAAGTTTCTCTGTTTAAATTGCCCGGGTTTCCTTGAAGACATATGAGCCTATTGACATTTGCATTCCTTTTTACAGGTTCAAGATTTGGCTGCTGTGTCTCTCCGCAATCCAGTGCGTGTCTTTGTAAATAGTAACACAGATGTGGCCCCATTTCTGCGCCAAGAATTTGTGAGGATCCGACCAAACCGCGAAGGGGATCGGGAAGCCGTTGTGTGTGGTATGTAAAGAACAGACTGAAGTGATCAGTCATTACACTACTTTGTTATATATGTTCTATATTTGTTAGGCCAGGAATAACATAAGAAAAAAATTTGTTGAGTTGTCAGCTGTATGTATTGTACTCCAAATCTACAGCCAACAAGTGGAGTAACCTACTCTACGGAGCTCAACAACTAAAGCTGAGTTTTTCACATGCAGGTGGCAGACTACCAGTTAGTACAATTTCCATCAGAGTTAAAGAGTCTGAAGGCAAACTGCTTTTGTCATGTTCCTCTAATGCTGTAGTTGGGCCTCATTCACACATGATGTACAATACTGTACACTCATACAGTGATGTGTTTACTTACAGAGTGAGATTGGGGACACACGCACCTACATGGATGTCATATCAACGGTATTTGTACTCCCTGCGTGAACAAAGCCTAAACCTGTGTCTTTTCTAGGATCTAAATACTCCATTGTGTCTGCAGCATTTATCCCAACTACCATTTTCAATATATCCCACTCCCTTTGTTTATGTTTTTTAAATTTATTTAAAAAAACAAGTGATGACTGCCATGTCAGAGAGCAATACAAAATCATTACTTTAAATCTAAAAAAAATCGAGGTATTCTAACCTACCATGACCTTTCTTTTAGCTCTCCTGACCCGTACCTTCAAGGATCACGTTATGCTATTTACACAAACCAAGAAACAAGCACATCGAATGCACATCCTATTGGGTCTGATGGGTCTTCGAGTTGGTGAGCTTCACGGAAATCTTTCACAGACGCAGCGTCTGGAGGCCCTCAGGTAACAAGATTCTTCTTTAAAGCAGAACTACACTGCATCTGAGTACCACAAACCAAAAACACAATTTTTAATACATTTTTATTATTCAAAACAAACTCATCCATCCATGTCTCTATGCTTTATTATGCTGAGAAACCACTTTGAAAAACACTCCCCTAGCATTTCTGGCAGCCGCCATCTTGAGTAAGGGCAGATGTTTCATGTAGCATTTACTTCTGGAATCCACCTGCCCTTAGCTCAGGCAGGAGGGTGTGCTTAGCTGAGACAGCCCCTCCTGAAGACTCCTGGGATATGACATAATTTTCCTAGACCTGGAAACCAGGAAGTAACTGAAGAAATGTAAAAAAAAAGTAAGGAAAAGGGAGGGGGGTGTGGTCAGTGACACCATATATGAAAAGCCTCCATCCCAAATATATATCGAAGGAAAGAATATTACTATTACAGTCGGGTCCATAAATATTGGGACATCGACACAATTCAAATCTTTTTGGCTCTATACACCACCACAATGTATTTGAAATGAAACAAACAAGATGTGCTTTAACTGCAGACTTTCAGCTTTAATTTGAGGGTATTTACATCCAAATCAGGTGAACGGTGTAGAAATTACAACAGTTTGTATATGTGCCTCACACTTTTTAAGGGACCAAAAGTAATGGGACAATTGGCTGCTCAGCTGTTCCATGGCCAGGTGTGTGTTATTCCCTCATTATCCCATTTACAAGGAGCAGATAAAAGGTCCAGAGTTCATTTCAAGTGTGCTATTTGTATTTGGAATCTGTTTCTGTCAACTCTCAATATGAGATCCAAAGAGCTGTCACTATCAGTGAAGCAAGCCATCATTAGGCTGAAAAAACAAAACAAACCCATCAGAGAGATAGCAAAAACATTAGGTGTGGCCAAATCAACTGTTTGGAACATCCTTAAAAAGAAACGCACCGGTGAGCTCAGCAACACCAAAAGACCCGGAAGACCACGGAAAACAATTGTGGTGGATGACCGAAGAATTCTGTCCCTGGTGAAGAAAACACCCTTCACAACAGTTGGCCAGATAAAGAACACTCTCCAGGAGGTAGGTGTATGTGTGTCAAAGTCAACAATCAAGAGAAGACCACCAGAGTGAATACAGAGGGTTCACCACAAGATGTAAACCATTGGTGAGCCTCAAAAACAGGAAGGCCAGATTAGAGTTTGCCAAACAACATCTAAAAAAGCCTTCACAGTTCTGGAACAACATCCTATGGACAGATGAGACCGAGATCAACTTGTACCAGAGTGATGGGAAGAGAAGAGTATGGAGAAGGAAAGGAACTGCTCATGATCCAAAGCATACCACCTCACCAGTGAAGCATAGTGGTGGTAGTGTCATGGCGTGGGCATGTATGGCTGCCAATAGAACTGGTTCTCTTGTATTTATTGATGATGTGACTGCTGACAAAAGCAGCAGGATGAATTCTGAAGTGTTTCGGGCAATATTATAATCTGCTCATATTCAGCCCAATGCTTCAGAACTCATTGGACGGCGCTTCACAGTGCAGATGGACAATGACCCGAAGCATACTGCGAAAGCAACCAAAGAGTTTAAGGGAAAGAAGTGGAATGTTATGCAATGGCCAAGTCAATCACCTGACCTGAATCCGATTGAGCATGCATTTCACTTGCTGAAGACAAAACTGAAGGGAAAATGCCCCAAGAACAAGCAGGAACTGAAGACAGTTGCAGTAGAGGCCTGGCAGAGCATCACCAGGGATGAAACCCAGCATCTGGTGATGTCATCGCGTTCCAGACTTCAGGCTGTAATTGACTGCAAAGAATTTGCAACCAAGTATTAAAAAGTGAAAGTTTGATTTATGATTGTTAAGTGGGAGGCACATATACAAACTGTTGTAATTCCTCCACCGTTCACCTGATTTGGATGTAAATACCCTCAAATTAAAGCTGAAAGTTTGCAGTTAAAGCACATCTTGTTTGTCTCATTTCAAATCCATTGTGGTGGTTTTTAGAGCCAAAAAGATTAGAATTGTGTCGATGTCCCAATATTTATGGACCTAACTGTATATGTATATTGATTGTTTCTTATGATTGGCCTCATTTAAAGTCCCTTAAAGTGGGGTTCCACCCAGAAATGGAACGTCTGCTGATCTGGTTTGCTCCTATTTTGCAGACGATTTAAAGATGAGACGATCGATATACTGGTGGCTACAGATGTTGCAGCTCGGGGGTTGGATATTCAAGGAGTTAAAACGGTGAGCTTAAATGAAGAGCGCTTGTATGATATCCTCAGGATGGTTAAAATTACTCTTTGTAATTTTGTGGGCCTTCAAACAAATAAGTGGAACCAGTGATATCTCGGTCACCTCTGCAGCAATGATCGAGGGCAAACCATTTTCTACAAAGTAAAAGTGATCCAAGCAGTTGTACAGCCCACCAGATCACTTTTACAGGTGGCAGAAGGGGGTCACCCGTGACCCGACCCTACCGCCACCTTTACAGGGCTCTCCCATCTCACTGAGGAGCTCGGTATAAATCCAACTGCTAGTATCTGATGCTGTACAAAGAGTGAGAGGAACTGCTGTTGTTACTCCCCCTCTGATGTCAGAAACCATTACTTGCATGTAAAGCATCTGATCAATCTCGATTTGATCAGATGCTTTTGTAGTCAGAGGAGATATGAGGTCTTACGGAACCCAGATTTTTCCATGAAGAGGACCTGTCACAGCCCATGCCATCAAAAGTGATGTTGTTCATCCCTTGTGTCAGCAATAAAGTTAAATGGGGAGAAGGAAAAAAAATTGAAGTGCCCCCACACGCATGTAGGTCCTGCAGGCATATGCAAACAGCGATTGCACCACACATGTGCGATATCGTCACAAACAGAGTGAGAGCAATAATTCTAGCGCCAGACCTTCTGTGTAACTCCTAAACTGGTAACCTGTGAAGGCTTTTTAAAGCGTCTCTAATGGAAATTTTGAAGTACCCTAGTACCACAGGCATATGCAATTTTAAAGTGTGACATGTTGGGTATCTGTTTACATGTCATAATCAATTTTTTTTATATTATACAAAAAAAATGTATTGTGTCTTGTATGCACTGAAATTCATGAGTGTTTTTTCCTGAAAATTCTGTGTTTTGATAAACCGTTGCGCAAATATTGTAAAACTGCAACAATCGTTTTTTACTCCAGGGCTTCTGCTTAACCACTTCCATACCACAGTATGTCATATGACGTCCTGGAGATTGGGGGGGGATATCTGAATGATGCCTGCAGCTACAGGCATCATTCAGATATCATTGTTTGCAGCCGGTGATTCTGCGCACCATCAGAATGATCATGGCGGCTTGATCGTTCTTATAGTCGGCGGGAGGGGACGTCCCGGTGCTTCTCCGGGCTCTCCCGTGCCATCGGGGGCCCGGAGAACGAATCGTCCGGCGCCGGATGAGGACCATAGAGATTTCCGGTGACCAGATGGTCACCGGTCATCTCTATGACAGTCGGAGGCCCGGGCACGACATCATTACGTCACGCTCGTGTACCCGGAAGTCAACAAAACCGCAATCGCGGCTGAAAGCATGAGATCGGTGAATTCTTTTCACGATCTCATGCTTTCCAGCCTGGAGGAGAGATGTGGGGTCTTATTGACCCTGCATCTCTCCATAAAGAGGACCTGTCACAATGATTCCTATTACAATGGATGTTTACATTCCTTGTAATAGAAATAAAAGTGATAAAAAAATAAAATAAAATGTAAAAGTAAAATAAAAAATGAAATATGTATTTTTTTTAAACGCCCTGTCCCCAGTAGTTTGCTCTCAGAAGCGCACGTAAGTCCCGCCCACATATGTAAATGCCGTTCAAACTACACATGTGAGGTATTGCTGCGTGCGTTGGAGCGTGTGCAACAATTCTAGCACTAGACCTCTGTAACTCTAAACTGGTAACCTGTAATAAAATAAAGCGCCACCTATGGAGATTTTTAAGTACCGAAGTTTGCCGCCATTCCATGAGTGTGCGCAATTTTAAAGCGTGACAAGTTAGGTATCCATTTACTCGGCGTAACATCTTTCACATTCTACAAAAAAAATTGGGCTAACTTTACTGTTTTTTTTTTTTTTTTCAAATCATGACACCGTTTTTTTTCCCCCAAAAAAAGGCGTTTGAAAAATTATTGCGCAAATACCCTGCGAGATAAAAAGTTGCAATGACCGCCACTTTATTTCCTAGGGGGTCTGCTAAATAAATATATATAATGTTTGGGGGTTCTAAGTAATTTTCTAGCAAAAAAATTATGATTTTTTACATGAAGGAGAGCAGTGCCAGAAAAGGCCCGGTATGGAAGTGGTTTAAAATAAATATTCATACAATTTCTCATACAACATCTGTTACTCCTTCAGGTAATTAATCTAACTATGCCCGCCACAATGAAGCACTACGTTCACAGGGTTGGCCGTACAGCCCGTGCTGGCAAGGCTGGGCGATCTGTTTCTCTGGTTGGCGAAGAAGAAAGGAAAATAATGAAGGACATTGTTAAGAAAGCGCAGGCCCCCGTGAAGGCCAGAGTCCTTCCTCAAGGTGAGAAGCTTGGTGACATTTCAGCTGAATGACAGTCTCTTGTAATTTATGTAACCTTATGGGTGTTTCCCATCAGATGTGATCTCTAAGTTTCGGGACAAGATCAAGAACATGGAAAAGGAGATTTATGCAGTGTTACAGCTAGAAAAAGAGGAGAAAGAGATGCATAAATCTGAGGTTCAGGTGAGAGGAACTTATTTGTACTGGTGTCTCTGTCTCTTTACCTCTGATTGTGCCAAAATTTGATCTGTGCTCTATGCTTGCTTCACTGTTATTAGTTGTTGTTCCCAGCTCTGTGGACTAAACATATCTCCCTCTTATGTTATGGAGAGTTAGGGGGAAGTGTCCAGTAGTCTTTTTAGGGTTCTCCACAACATGGTAGGGAGATGTTCTGTAGTTGTAAAACTATTTCTGTCCTAGGCTGACAGTGTTGCTTTTCCATAGGTACGGTATGGTGAGTGTTGTTAACCTACAAGAAGTGTCTTATTAGCAGGATCACCAGGTAACAAAGCCTGACAAAAAAACAAATGCAGCGACCACTGGACTGGAAACATGCAGTATACTACTTTTTATTTATTTTTTTACGTTTTTTTTTTTTTTTTCTTGGGTTTAGATACACTTTAGGGCCAGTTCACACCATAGAAACGCAATCCGGATGCGTTCCAGGTGTGAACTGGTCCTAAAATTGGTCCTAAAGCCTTAAAATGGAAGTAAACCCTCCTTCTTTTTAGCCACGGAAGCTGCCATCTTGGCCTCTGCTTAATGTTCAACTGCCATGATGCTGCGCATGTGATCAGTTATGACACCAGCCATTGGATGGTTTGACAGTTTGGTTGAGAGCACAACCAATCTGACCACTACATTTCTGGCACGTGCCGGGCATGGGGCTGCTTTAAATAATATATATATTAAAAAAAAAAGATGGGTTGACTTCCATTTTAAGTTTTTTTGTTTGTTGTTTTTTCACCTTAATGCATTCCATGCATTAACCACTTAACGGGCATTTTTACCCCCCTTCCTGCAGAGCTAATTTTCAGCGCTGTCACGCTTTGAATGATAATTGCGCAGTCGTGCGATGTGGCTCCCAAATAAAATTGACGTGTTTTTTTTTTTTTTTTTATACCACAAATGGAGCTTTCTTTTGGTGGTATTTGATCACCTCTGCGGTTTTGAAAAAACACTTTTTTTTTTTTTACTTTTTGCTATAATAAATATCCCAATTTGTTTTAAAAAAAATATATAAATTTTTTTCTCTGTTTAGGCGGATACGTATTCTACATATTGGTTTAAAAAATCGCAATAAGCGTATATTGATTGGTTTGCGCAAAGGTTATAGCGTCTACAAAATAGGGGATAGATTTATGATTTTTTTATTTATTTTTTTACTAGTAATGGCGGTTATCTGCCATTTTTTTTCAGGACTGCGATATTGCGGCGGACAGTTCGGACGCTTTTGACACCATTTTGGGACCATTCACATTACTGTATAAATGTGACTGGCAGGGAAGGGGTTAACACTAGGGGGCGGGGAAGGGGTTAAATGTGTTCTCTGGGAGTGATTCTGACTGGGGGAGGTGACTGATCTGTGTTCCCATGTATAAGGGACACACCATTGGTCTCCTCTCCATGACAGGATCTCTGTGTTTACACACAGAGATCCGTGTCCCTGGCTCTGTAAATGCCGATCGCGGGTTCCCGGCGTACATCACGGCCGCCAGGCACGCGCGTCGGCACCCCCGTGACCTGGCAGCACAGTTTTTCCCCGATGCGCACCTGCGGCGGCACGCAGGGGACTTGTAAACAGGAGGACGTCCAGGGACGCCCTCCCGGCAGATGAGCACCGCGCTGTAGATATCTTTCGTTTATAGCGCCAGTGCGAAGTAGTTAAAGTGGAGTTCCGCCGAAAAACTTAAATTTAAAGTCAGCAGCTACAAATACTGCAGCTGCTGACTTTAAATATAAGTTGAGTTGAGTTGAGAGGTATCTTAATATAGCGCGGTCTTGTCCCGACGCGTCCCGACACTTACCTGTCCTGGGCGCCCGCAATGTCGGCACCCGAAGCCAATCTGTCCCTCAGCTCTCGGGTGCTGCCGCCACCATCTTTGGTGAGGGAATCGGGAAGTGAAGCCTTGCGCATGAGCGCCTCATCATTGGACAGATTGATAGCAGAAGGAGTTGTTGGCTCCCGCTGCTGTCAATCAATTGGTATGTGTCGTCGTCGTTCCCACCCCAACAAAACTATTAAATGAATAGCCACTTTTCTATGCTTGGTATTGCTTTGGTTTCTTTTGAAGTTGCAAATGTGCATTTTTGTGTGGTTTTCAGATCAAGTCGGTACAAGATAGACTGCAAGAAGGAAATCAACCTCAGGGTCTGGAGAGAAGCTGGTTCCAGACCAGGGAAGAGAGGAAGAAAGAAAAGTGTAGGTGGAGGAATGGGCCTGCAGTGGAGGGTTATAACACAAAAATAAATAAAATTGTAGCATGTTTAGACTTGAATTGGCCTTGGGTGTATAAAAATTTCAGTAAAGCTACTTGTTTGTATTAGCAGTTGCAGCTAGTTGGGTGACATTGTCTTTCTCTACTGCTGCTAAACCAAGGCTCGCCAAATCTCAGGTGCCAGGTCACCATGGCAAGCAACAATTGCGTCCCGGCGCCTGGGCTCCCCGCCAGCCCATCCACCGCTGGCACCAAGCGCAAGCAACTCTTACTGCCCGACTCCCCAAACATGCAGGGGACGGGTAGCCGATCCAGCTCCAACCAGTGGCTGAACTACCAGGGTTGCAACGGTCGCACTTGCGGCTGAAACCTGAAGTATCGTCATTGGAGTGGGGCCCCAGAACGGCTGTACCAACCTTTAGCACTGGGCTCTGCTCCTGTCAGCTGCGCCTGCCTTTCTGTGGTCTCTGCCTTCCCCCCTGCCAGGTGCCTTCCCCCCCGCCAGGTGCCTTCCCTACCTGCCTCAGTGATCTCCTTTGCATTCCAGTCATTGGTTGTGGGACTACCGGGTGTGCTAGCAACAAACACACTAGATGGGAGAACAATAGCCCTGGAGCCTCCGCTTCTCCACCTTCCAGCTCCGCCCCTCAACTCTGGCTCTCAGCTTCAGACACTTATTGGCTTGCAGCTGCTTCCGAGTCCCACTGGTAAGGCAATCTATAGGTAGAGGCGCTGATATCCAGGGACTGTGAGCTAATGGGGGTTGCTGACTGCTGCTGACCAGACGTCGGCACCCCCTCCCATTTAGATCAGGGTCCCCCTATATCGGTATCACCCCCCCTTAGAGACCTACCATTACATCAGCATCCCCCCCCCCACCGTCTGATCTAATGGTGGATGAGAATATAAAGGGACTGATCTGAGTACCTCCATATTAACAACCCCTCAATTGTGTCAGAGTGCCCTTTTAGGGATCAACGTTTGCCCATCTCTGTCTCTGGAAACAAAGCCTTGCCAGTCAAAAAAAACTGGCTCTTGGTTTCTTTAGCTGGCTCTTGGATTCACTGCAAATTTGTCAAGCCCTGAGTTAAGCAACACAACTTCACCAACTCCCTACCCCCAGTCCATAATGGAGCTGCAGCATCTGGATGACCTTCTCCTCTGCTCACAGTTCTCCATTCTTCTGCATGATTGTCAGCACATGCAAAACATGATTGGCCCTGCTGGTCTACAATATTTTTGGACATGGCACATGATTGGCCAGTAATGCCACCGGCGCATGCACACTATGCTCTGAATGATGCAAACATTCAAGTGTGCCATCCATTCAGAGTTCTGTGCCTCGATCGTGACTCCCATGCACATGCGTCTTTTTTACCGCTTTATGACCAAGTCACATTCAGCTGCTCTCATTGGTTTTAATTAAAAAAAACACTTGGGGGGCTAATTTATAGTGGAGAGTAGATATTCCAATCCAGTCTCCTTTATGTACCACCGTGCTAAGCACACCACAGCCCATCTCAGCCATAAAATTGGTCCACGGTGTGCTGCCAGTGAAGCTCCCATGAAGTCCTCTCTACAGAGCACATTCATAAAGCACGTTGTATTTGGCATAAGTATTCAGACCCTTTGCAACACTTGAAATTTAGCTCAGGTGTGTTCTGTTCTCATGATCATTGCTGAGATGTTTCTACACCTGGATTGGAGTCCACGTGTGGTAAATTAAATTGGACATGATTTGGAACGGCACACACCTCTCTATAAAAGCCCTTAAGCTGGTGGTACATTATACAATTTTCTTATACAATTTGCTTTTAGATGTACCTTCAACCTATGTAGTATAAGGGCCTGCCTGATTGCATACAATTTAAAACTGTTTAGGTTTGACCTCATATTCTATGGTTTTGGTAAATCTAAAGGGAAATTGTACAAGAAAATGGTATATATGTATTGGAGCAAAAGCCACAAGGAACTGCTTGCAGAGCTCAGAGACAGGATTATTGGCAGTCACGGATCTGGGGAAGGCTACCAAAAATTTCCGCTGCACTGAAGGTTCTTAAGAGCACAGTGGACTCCATAATTCTCAAATAAAAGAAGTGTGGCACAACCTGGACTCTTCCAAGAGCTGGTCGTCTGGCCAAACTGAGCAATTGGGGGAGAAGGGTTTTGGTAACCAAGATCCTGGACTAGAACCTGATAGTCACTCTGAGCTCCAGAGATCCTGTGTGGAGATTGGGAAAGTTCCAGAAGAACAACCATCACTGCAACCCTCCAGAGTGGCTAGACAGAAGCCTCTCCTCAGTGCAAAACACATGAAAGCCCGCTTGGCGTTTGCTAAAAGTTTTTTTTAAGCAGTATGTTGTTTCAAGCTGAGGTGCTTATTTCTATTTCTTTTTCAATCTGCCAGTATCCCATGCTCTTCAGGAATTTGATTTTGCACTGCGAGGAAAAAAAAAGAGGAAGAAATTCATAGCAGATATTAAAAAGAAAGACATGACGGTAAGACAGAACAAGAGGACTGTTCAGTTTCCTGAATTCCATCTTTGCTTTTCTGTGACCTGTATTCTCTCTTTACAGGCTGAAGAGCGCTCTCAGTTTGAAGTCTTGAAGGCTCAGATGTATGCGGAGCGTGTGGCCAAGAGAGACCGCAAGCCCAAGAGAGCGCGGGCAATGCCTGTGGAAGATGAAGCCGCAGGTAAGCGCAAGTAGTGGTAATAGTGGGAAATGGTAACCTATTTTAACTGAAAGATGCTTGTTGTGACAGAAACGGGGAAACTGAACCAGCTGTCATTGCTGGCTGCCTCTCATGCTTCAATATTTCCCCCTTCCCCATTCTTTGCCAACATCTCTCTGCTGGCTTCTTGATCATAGTGTACATCCCTGCATGTGCAGTTGGGGCTCATAGACTTTTTTGTGTGGTTGGTGGACAGATCAGATCTTATGTCTACCAGCTCCATAGATGCCTCTCAGGCTAACCTGTGTGAGTGCAATTGTTAAATCAAAAAGCCAGCAAGAAGGATGTAAACAATGCTGCAGTTTAACCCCTTCCTTACTGGGCACATATACCCCCTTCCTGCCCAGGCGAAATTTCAGCTTTCAGCACTGTCACGCTTTGAATGACAATTGCGCGGTCGTGCGACGTGGCTTCCAAACAAAATTGACGTCCTTTTTTTCGCACAAATAGAGCTTTCTTTTGGTGGTATTTGATCACCTCGGCAGTTTTTATTTTTTGCGCTATAAACAAAAATAGAGCGACAATTTTGAAAAAAAAAACAATATTTTTTGATTTTTGCTATAATAAATATCCCAATTTTTTTTTTTTTTATATATTTTTTTCCTCAGTTTAGGCCGATACGTATTCTTCTACATATTTTTGGTAAAAAAAAATCGCAATCAGCGTTTATTGATTGGTTTGCGCAAAAGTTATAGCGTTTACAAAATAGGGGGTAGTTTTATGGCATTTTTATATATATTTTTTTTTTTATTAGTAATGGCGGCGATCAGTGATTTTTTTCGTGACTGCGACATTATGGCGGACACATCGGACACTTTTGACACTAATTTGGGACCATTCACATTTATACAGCGAACAGTGCTATAAATATGCACTGATTACTGTATAAATGTGACTGGCAGGGAAGGGGGTTAACACTAGGGGGCGAGGAAGGGGTTAAATGTGTTCCCTATGTGTGATTGTTACTGTGGGGGGAGGGGACTGACTGGGGGAGGTGACCGATCTGTGTCCCTATGTACAAGGGACACAGCATCGGTCCCCTCTCCCTGACAGGACATGGATCTGTGTGTTTACAATTAGCGGACCTCCAGCTGTTGCAGAACTACAAGTCCCATGAGGCATAGCAAGACTCTGATAGCCACAAGCATGACACCCACAGGCAGAGGTAGTTTTGCAACAGCTGTAGGTCCGCTAATTGCATATCCCTGATTTAGGCGATTTCTTACAGTTGGGTCACAGACATTGACTCCAGTTTCTGACCATGTGTTCCTCATTTGTTTTTGTTCAGTTTTGTTTTTAAGGCATATGGCTTTTATTTATTTTTTATCTTGACACTTTTGATGTCTTCATTGGTTTGCCACTATGCTTCCCTTTAACAACCTTCCTATTTGATTTGTACGAACGAAAACCATTAACACCTAAAGAGGAAAAAAAAATAACAAGTTTTTACAGTGGGCTAAATAAAAGCAATCATGGACTGTAGATGAGAGGGAGATTCAGCGATGAATTCCGAATCTGCATTGAGCAGGGTGATGATGCTGGAACATCTAGTATTGTGATTTGGAGGGGGAGAATGGGCTATAGCTGCTTTGTGTAGTGTGGACAAAAGTCTAAGGTCAGCCATAGACGGAGCGATGGTTACAGGAAAGAATCGCTTGAATCCCTCCTGCTGAGCCATTGTGTGCGCCCCCCCTCCACTCACATCAGGAGAACAGCTATGACAGCCGCTAGCAATAATTGCCTGTAAAATCCGACAGGCTAATTGTACTCAAGTTGATCGATCAACTTGGGTACATTCAGCCTGCCCGTACATGGTTCGAATCTCGGCCGGTCCCTGCTGAACCGACCAACATTCGAAACATCGATGGCTGGCTTAAAACTTTTTGTCAAAGTTTCTTTTTAAAATGGCTGGCTGTGTTGGAACAAGAATGCAGATAAGGACTTTGGACATATCTCCAACTCTCCTGATCAAGATATTGAAGCCACTAGATCACAGTTACAACCAGGCAACTTGCATTTTTTAGAAGCGGATGAGCAATGCCATATATCTTTAGGAAAATGAACAGATGGTATTGGAAACCTTTTGCAACATTTCCTTTATTACCATTTTCCATTAAACTGGTATTGAGTCTTCTGTATCTGACAGTTTATTTATGCATACATTGGAGAACGCAGCAGCTCAGTCTCAGATTGCTTATACAAGTGTTTCTCAACTCTAGTCCTCAAGGCGCCCCAACAGGTCATGTTTTCAGTATTTCTATTATTTTGCACAGGTGATTTGATCAGTTTCACTGCCTTAGTAATTACCACAGCCGTTCCATCTGAGAGAAATCCTGAAAACCTGACCTGTTGGGGCGCCTTGAGGACTGGAGTTAAGAAACACTGGCTTATACAATGACCACAGGACAGAATAACATGGTTGTGTATTGGGGGTTTAGGTGTTTTCCGGTACAATATTTTTATTTATTTAAAGGAAATGCAGTACAAGAGTCATTTACGCAGGGGGACTTTGTACAGTCCATATGTTGCTGAAAATTGCTAACACCTTGAAACGGCTATTGTCGAAGGGTGGGTGTTGGCATGACAGAATGAGCGATATTTTAGAGATTGAACAATTGGGCCACATGGCACAGATGGCTTAAACAACTTGCTGAGTCAAAAGGTATAAGAACGTTTGCTTTCCGGCTTCTTGTTAGTACTTTCCAAAGTAGAGAAGATTCAAGTACAGAGCAAAAAAAGAAAGGGGGGGGGGACTGGGGGCAGGGGGAATCCCCCATGCCCTGGTGCCATAACTTGCTGGATGTAGTGTAGGGGAGATGGCCAAGGTTCTTATTTTTTAGGAAATCAGAACGGGAGTCATGCACTAGGCTTTTCATTTGATCGGTGGTCAAAAAGTCTTTCACTGCTACAAATGATACTGTGGGTTTCTTCCAGGCCTTGGCTATGGTACGCTTAGCCGCAAGAAACAAACAGGTGGCTTGTTTCTGTTGGTAGGAAACTAGACCCTGGACCAGGCAGTGCAATAGGACCAGCTTTGCATCCTTGCAGATGGGTAAGAGAAATAAGGTATGCAGGAGTCCAAAAATCCCAGGCAGAAATCTGGTTAGGCTCGGGCAAGTTGGCCACAGTCCCTGTAACACCTATCACTATACAAAGGATTTACATGTGCTATGGGACAGTACCATGGCTGAAACCCAATACCTTCCTTTATAAGACTTTATATACTACCTCCAGCGTTGTAGTATTGAATGAGCATTTTGCAGTAGTAGACCAGGCATAGAGAAACACTGGATGTTACAGGTAGAGTTAAGGTTGTGAAGGTAAGAGTGAGCGGAATTTGCAGACATCCTATACCAGTGATGGCGAACCTTGGCACCCCAGATGTTTTGGAACTTAATTTCCCATGACGCTCATGCACTTTGCAGTGTAATGTAGTTCCAGAACATCTGGGGTGCCAAGGTTCGCCATCACTGGCCTATGCAGTATGCAATATAATTCTCCTTCCCTCGCAGGTGTGCTTTAAAACAGTATGTCATAAGTGCTGGGGTTAAAAGGATACACAAAGAATGAATTTAAAGCCATCACTTTCTTTCCCATTCCCAATCGTTGGGAAAGTTTAGAACCCCTGTCATGTTTTTATTGCCATCTGTGTCTTCACTAGTGATGGGGAGATTCACCCCTCTCTATTTGCCCAGTTGACCACTGGAGTGAAAGTGATGGGAAATCCAAACTGAAATAGAAGGGAACTCGTCTTGGTGACCACTAAGCGGGGATTTTCATTACTGTGAAGAGATTTCCTCTACTTCCTGTTGTGTCCTCAGAACATGGAAAAGGGAAATGTCCCCAATGGGGACACAGGTGCAAAAAAAACAACAACTTACAATTAACCTCTTGCTAATCTACAACTAAAAACCTGTCGCCCTGTAATACAAGTTGCTCTAATTTCAAATCATGGCAGAGCCCTCTACTTTTTGTTTTTCAGCCAAACCATCAAAGCCAAAGAAACAGAAGAAAAGCACAGTGTTTGACGAGGAACTAACAAACACAAGCCGCAAAGCCCTGAAAAAATACAGAGCGGGGTAAGTCCCTTCTCATCCATCCATCCTGTGATGAGGAAGTAGTGGTTCATGAAGTCACGTGCAGCACTGAGGGTTTATTCATATAGGCACAATTGATCACCCTTTGGCAGAGGTTGATAATAGGAACTGCAGTAATGAAACACATCCAAACCAACGCAGTTTCAACCAGATGAAAAAAGTCTATAATGTTGGACAGCATTCCCATTAAAACGCTACAGTATGCATTTTTTTTTCTGGACCTTACAGTAGGTTATGCACAGGACTGCTGTACTACCCAGCAATAGAATAATGCTGGGAGCATTTGAGGGTTTGTGAATTGCCTTGCACTTTAACCCTTAGCTCAGCTAAGATGACCATGCAGGCACTGGTCATTCGAAGGCATTGTAGTGTGAAAGTGTTGTGGCCACAAACAGTCACATTTAGAATCTTTCCAGTTCATGTTTTCTGTAATTGTAAAGTGGAAATCTTCCTGTTTGTGCTCTTTTCTTTCTCGTACATCACGGGACACAGAGCGGCATAGTCATTACTATGTGGGTTATATAGATACCTTCAGGTGCTGGCACTGGCAACTTCCAAAACCGGAAGTACCCTCCCCTATATAAGCCCCTCCCATCCGGGAGCGCCTCCGTTTTTTGCCAGTGTCTAAGGTGTTGGCCAAGAAGTAACATGTGTTTTTCACTGAGCTTGCGTACAGGTTCTTTTGGGCCTCAGTAAGCTATTCCGGATCCGACCAAAAAAGCTTCATAGCTAAACGGTCGGTACCCGGGCCTTGCAGAGAAGAGCAAGGTTTTGCCTGTAATGCCTCTCTTAGGAGGGCTGGACCCTGGGATCCAGAGCTCTGGTCATACCCACGACCAAGATGTTTTCTGTGCAGGGTGCTATACAGGTCCAGGGGAGTGGAATCCTTGGGAACCCGGTCCCTGAAGGTTTGATTACAATGCCTGCCGTGATAGGTGAAGTTTGGGCTTCTGTGGACCAAACAGAGTCCTGCGGCGGGGAAAAGGTAAGTGGGGGCCCCTCAGGAACTTGGTTCTATTGAGGGGACCCCCAAGCCTAATATGTCTTTCTGCCTGTTGCCTAACGGTATTCCCGCTAAATATCTGTGCATGCCTGTAACTACTAAAAAATGTAATATTTTTAATAGTGGTCAAGAAAAAAAAATAAAAAATATAGACTGCGGTACCTGTGTTAATCCACTAGAGGCCGCTGTGGAACGTTTCTTGTCATGTGGACTAGTTTCTTTTCATCAGAGCAAGTCCAGGCAGATGGTGAGTTCTCTTGTGGGAAACTGCTTCCTCTGCCATGTTGCAATGCTCGTCCATCCCCCGGCCTGCGGCAAAAGGGGCCCTGTCTCTTGTCCCTAGTTTCCCTTTTCAAAAAAGAGCGCCGAAGGCGCGCGCGTGCACGCACCTCTATATATAGAGGTGAGCTGGGAAAGGGGGCGGAGCTTGGGGGATGACGCTCTGTGCGCACCGCAGCGCTTCTGCGCATGTGCGGGCGTCCCAGCATGTTAAAAAGCACATATATGTGTTGTGAGCTGGCTATGGAGTGCAGAGACAGAGCTGGCAACATTTTAAAAAAGGCATACAGCAAGCGGTTGATGCAGGCATCCCCATAGAAAGGCACATTAGTAGACACCAACTGATTTTATAGCAGCAATTGTGCTAGACTATTGTCAGTAAGTGGTGTATTTCGGCTGGAATACCTCAGCTTTGGGCTTAGGAATATGCCGTCTAAAAACTCCGGGACTAAAAATCCCAGGAAGCATAGGGGGTCTCCATCGGGCTCTGAGGATCTTGGGCATGCTTCGGCTGCACCAATCTCCCCTGAAGAATCAGAGGTTAGTGACCGTAGAGCACCCTCAGGAGTACCTGGTACTGTGGCTGTCCTCAGTTCACCTGCTCCTGTGTATGTAACAGGAGGTTTTTTCCTCAGCTCTGGGAGGACTGGAAGAGAGATTGTCAGCATTGATCGCTGCTTCCCTGTCACAGGGAAAAAGCGCTCGATCTCCGAATCCTCCTTCAGAGTACCTGTTAGCAGAGCAACAGTCCCATACAGGGATCGACCTACCTGAAGGGGATCAGGATGAGGTTGATTCTGTTGTAGAGGAATCAACAGTGGAAGAGCCATTCTCAGCATCACATGCTGAAAGATTATGGGTTCAGTCCCTGACTAACATGGTCCGATCAGCATTTAAAATGCCCCTTGCGGAGCCATTATCCACTTCTGTCTCCTCGTTGGGGTCGCTAAAAGCTCCCCAGACTGTTTGTTCCTTTCCGATCCATCCTTTACTGGAAGGGCTCATTTACCAGGATTGGGAGCATCCTGATAAAATATTTACTCCTCCCAAGAGATTTCAGGTGATCTATCCCATGGAGGATAAGTTCGTCAAAAAATGGAGGGTCCCTACAGTGGACGCAGCCATCTCTTGTGTGAATAAATCACTGACATGTCCAGTGGATAATGTCCAAATGTTCAAGGACCCAATAGATAAAAAATTAGAGTCCTTATTAAAATCTGCTTTTGCTACAGCAGGCTTGGTGACACAACCAGCAGTGGCAGCTATTGGGGTCTGCCAAGCAGTGAAGGATCAGTTGAAACAGGTCTTAAGGGACTTGCCAGATCAGCAGGCTCTTGCCCTAGCTGATCTACCTAGAGCCTTATGCTTTGCGGTGGACGCTATAAAGGATTCAATCCATCAGGCCTCCCGCCTTACGCTGTCTGTAGTACATATGCGCAGGCTTCTATGGCTCAAAAACTGGTCTGCTGAAGCTCCCTGTAAAAAATTGCTGGTCAGCTTCCCATTTCATGGTGAACGCTTATTGGGGGAAGACCTGGACAAATATATCCAGAAAATTTCCAGCGGTAAAAGTACACTTTTGCCGGTTAAAAACAGAGTTAGAGGTCCCTCTTTTAAGAGGCCTGCTTCTCCAGTCCCTAGGACATCGGCTGTGAAACAGTTCCGACGGCCTCCTCGGTCAAATCCCGGAGGTAAAAATCAGGGACAATTGCAGGGTAACAAGAAGCCCTGGATCAGGAGAGGTACAAAACCTCCCCCAAAGTCATATGCATGAAGGGTTGCCCCCACTCAATCGGGTGGGGGGAAGACTTCAGTTGTTCACAGAGACCTGGCGGGACACGATCAGAGACAGATGGGTGCTCTCCGCAGTAAGTCTGGGATACAAATTGGAGTTAAAAGACTCCCCTCCTTCCCACTTTATAAGGTCAAACGTGCCAAGGGATCCCCAGAAGAGAGGATCCCTCCTGTTGGCACTAGAACAATTATTGCTCCAAGCAGTAATTATAGAGGTTCCCCTGGAAGAATGGGGGTTCGGGTTTCTACTCAAACCTCTTTACAGTCCCGAAGCCAAACGGGGACGTGAGGCCCATATTAAATCTAAAAGGGCTAAACAAATTCCTACATATCAGGACTTTCCGGATGGAGTCGATCCGATCGGTGGCCACTGCCCTACAAGGGGAGGAATGGTTAGCCTCGATCGACATCAAAGATGCTTATTTGCACATTCCCATCTTTCCAGCCCACCAAAAATTTCTACGCTTTGCGGTAGAAGGGCGCCATTTTCAGTTCAGAGCCTTACCCTTCGGTCTGGCCACAGCACCACGAGTGTTCACAAAAATTCTGGCCCCATTATTGGCCAATCTAAGAACACGAGGTGTAACGATAATGGCATATCTAGACGACTTGTTGCTGATAGACCACTCAGTGGAAAAACTAGAAGTGGTTGTTCACGAGACAATCGAGTATCTGGAATATCACGGTTGGATTATCAACCGAGACAAGTCAGCCCTAAAACCAGTCAAAAGTCTGGAATACTTGGGGCTAAGGCTGGATTCAGACCAGAGAAAAATTTTCTTGCCTCAAGAAAAGGGGTCGTCTTTGAGAGATTTGATCCACCTAGTGGGTACAAAAAGACAGCCATCCATACGCCTGTGCATGAGGCTGCTGGGAAAAATGGTGGCATCATTCGAAGCAGTACCCTACGGTCAATTCCATTCAAGGAATTTGCAAAGGGCCATACTGTCAGCCTGGAACAAAAAAGTTCAGGCCCTAGACTTACCAATGTCCTTGTCCCCTTCCGTTCGCAAGAGCCTCCGTTGGTGGTTGGTTCCCCAGAATCTGGAAAGAGGGAAATCCTTCAGTCCGATTTTTTGGAAGGTGGTCACTACAGATGCCAGCCTTATAGGCTGGGGAGCAGTACTGGAGCAATGGTCTCTCCAGGGCAGATGGTCGGATGCAGAAAAGGCCCTGCCCATCAATCTCTTAGAGATACGAGCAGCCCGGTATGCCCTAGTAGCATGGACATCCAAACTCCAAGGGTCCCCTGTCAGAATTCAATCGGACAATGCCACGGCAGTGGCATATATCAATCATCAGGGTGGCACCAGGAGTCGTGCAGCCCAGAGGGAAGTAAATTGCATCCTGAAATGGGCAGAAAGATATGTCCCAGCCATATCTGCGGTATTCATTCCAGGAGTGGAGAATTGGAAGGCGGACTTTCTAAGTCGCCAACAATTATGCCCAGGGGAATGGTCCCTTCATCCCGAGGTTTTCCGGACAATATGTCAGCGGTGGGGAACACCGGATGTAGATCTGCTAGCATCCAGATTCAACGCAAAAGTGGACAGGTTTGTCTCTTGGACAAGAGATCCCCTAGCTTGCGGCTCGGATGCCCTAGTGTTCCCTTGGGATCAGTTCAAGCTGATATATGCATTCCCACCGCCACAATTGTTACCGCGATTAATCCGCAGAATCCGGGTAGAAAAGAAACCAGTGATTCTGGTGGCTCCAGCAAGGCCCCGAAGAGCACGGTACGCGGAGATTGTAAAGATGTCTGTGGGGAGTCCTTGGACCCTCCCACATCGTCCGGACCTGCTTTCGCAAGGACCGATATACCACCCTTCCTTACCAGCCCTAGGTTTGACGGCCTGGCTATTGAAGCCCACATTCTAAAAAAGAGAGGGCTCTCTAATGCTGTGGTATCTACCATGATCAATGCCAGGAAGCCGGTATCCAGGCAGATCTACTATAGAATCTGGAAGGCGTACATCGCCTGGTGTGAAGCCAAGAAATGGCATCCACGTAAGTACGTAATAGGTAGGATTCTGGACTTCCTACAATGGGCTGTAGATAGGAAGCTTGCCTTGAGTACTATCAAGGGTCAGATTTCGGCCTTGTCAATATTTTTTCAAAGGCCCTTGGCTTCGCATTCACTAGTCAAAGCCTTTATACAAGGAGTGATGCGTATTAGCCCTCCGGTTAATATTCCCATATGTCCATGGGACTTAAACCTGGTTCTGTCGGTTCTACAGAAACAACCATTTGAACCATTACAGCATATTTCCCTGGTTCTTCTCACCAGGAAATTGATTTTTCTAGTAGCCATTTGTTCAGCTAAAAGAGTGTCGGAATTAGCCGCTATGTCCTGTAGGGAGCCATATCTGGTTATCCATAAGGACAGAGTAGTGTTACGTTCTCATCCAGCCTTTCTTCCTAAGGTGGTATCGAGGTTTCATTTGAACCAAGATGTGGTTCTTCCTTCCTTTTTCCCCAAGCCTAGTTCGGTAGAGGAAAAGTTATTGCATTCTTTGGATGTAGTAAGAGCAGTTAAAGCTTATCTAAAAGCCACTGCTCAGATTCGCAGAACGGATACTTCGTTTGTTCTGCCGGAAGGCCCCAGAAGGGGTCAGGCAGCGTCAAAATCTACTTTAGCCAAGTGGATTCGACAGGTCATAATGCAAGCCTATGGCTTGAGAAGGAGACCGCCTCCGTTCAAAGTTAGGGCGCACTCCACGAGAGCAGTTGGAACTTCATGGGCAGTGCATCACCAAGCCTCCCTGGCTCAGATCTGTAAGGCCGCAACATGGTCTTCAGTACACACGTTTACTAGGTTCTACCAGGTGGACGTTAGAAGTCAGGAGGATGTCGCCTTTGGGCGCAGTGTGTTGCAGGCCGCAAAAGATCCTCATGTCTGATAGCGCTCAGCTTATGTATGGTGTACCCCCCCCCCCCCCCCTCATTGGGCATTGCTTTAGGACATCCCACATAGTAATGACTATGCCGCTCTGTGTCCCGTGATGTACGAGAAAGAAAATAGGATTTTTATAACAGCTTACCTGTAAAATCCTTTTCTTGGAGTACATCACGGGACACAGAGCTCCCACCCCTCTTTGGGGACACTTATTGCTTTGCTACAAAACTGAGGTGCTCCTGGATGGGAGGGGCTTATATAGGGGAGGGTACTTCCGGTTTTGGAAGTTGCCAGTGCCAGCACCTGAAGGTATCTATATAACCCACATAGTAATGACTATGCCGCTCTGTGTCCCGTGATGTACTCCAAGAAAAGGATTTTACAGGTAAGCTGTTATAAAAATCCTATTTTTATAGATCTAACTTAGTTTGTGTAAATAGTGTGGTTTGAAGTCCTTTTTTTTTTTCTTCTTGCAGTCCATCTTTTGAAGACCGAAAACGTCTGGGAATACAGCAGCGCAAAAAAGGAAATTTTAAATCAAAGTCACGGTATGTTTGGAAGGAAATATAAGATTGTAATCTTTTTAATATTTTAGTTCTTTATTTATGGGAAAAGTTTTATGTTCCACCCATGTGGTGCTTTGTGTTACTTTTGCCTTCCAGGAGGGAACAGCATTCTTTTGATATTGATGAACCCTATGCAAGGGTCATTATAGTGGTTGTAAAGTCAGAAGGTTTTTTTTTTATCTTAATGCATTAAGGTAAAAGGCCTTCTGTGTGCAGCAGCCCCCCTAATACTTACCTGAGCCCCATTTTTATCCAGCAATGTCCACGAGTGCCGCGTCCGTTCAGGACTCTCCCTCCTGATTGGCTGAGACACAGCAGCGGCGCTGCTGGCTCCCACTGCTGTGTCGGGAGTCAGTAGAACATACACAATGTGGGGAGGTCACCTGACTTATCGGCACTGCTGATGCAAGACCATGAAAGCGCTCTGCTGTGTGCTAGGACTCTCTGCAAGCACAGCCTGCATATTTTTTGTAAAAAAAACAAAACGCAATAAGCGTTTATAGGTTTGCCCAAAATTATAGCGTCTACAAAATAGGGGATAGTTTTATGGCATTTTTATGAATTTTTTAATTTTTTTTACTAGTAATGGCGGCAATCAGCGTTTTTTTTTATATATATATATATATATATATATATATATATATATATATATCTATCGTGACTGCGATATTATGGCGGACACATCGGACACTTTTGACACGTTTTTGGGACCATTGTAATTTTACAGCAATCAGTGCTATAAAAATGCACTGATTACTGTGAAAATGACACAGGCAGTGAAGGGGTTAACCGCTAGGTGGCGAGAAAGGGTTAAGTCGGTACTAGGGAGTGATTCTTACTGTTGGGGGGGCGTAACTACACGTGACACGTTTGCTGTTCCCCCCGTGATTGGGAACGGTCATCAGTGACATGTCACTAGGCAGAATAGGGGAATGCCTTGTTTACAAAGGCATCACCCTGTTCTGCCTTTGCCGATCGCAATCGCGGGCCGCCCGGGAACGTGCTTACGAGGCAAGTGGCAAATTTAAAGGGACGTACAGGTACGCCCATTTGCCTGCCCGTGCCATTCTGTCGACATACATCTGCGTGCGGTGGTCAGGAAGTGGTTAATGTCAGACTATATTCGTATGTTTGCAGTTTTTCTATTACCTTTTATGGCTATGTAAAGTGATTGATGCACACCCCCCTAATTGTGATCAACAGATAACAATTGATTACTTATTTTTCAAGTCTGTACACTGCCTCTGCTTAGAGGCAGTATTAAAGTGAACCTGTTATGGAAATGAAATCATAAATTGGTATCCACTAACCGCATCACTAGGTGACTCAAGAAAGCTCTAAGCTTTGAAGAGACACAAAATATGATACATTGTCAAAGTACATTTCTGGAATGGCTCCAACTTGGACCTCTTGCGGTCCCAGCTGTTAGACAATGTTTTTAATTAATTGGCCCACGACCTTTTATATAACTGGTGCTGGATACATCAGTCATCCTTTCGTTTGAAAGCTGTCAATCCCAGCGGTCACTGACAGCCCTGGTCCTACCAGATGCTTAAGAACCAATCATGTGATCACTATTGTTAGCTACTGTATGACCTAGTGATCACATGTAGGCTGGAGGCTTACTTGACAAAATAAGCTTTCATCCTGCAGATGCCAGTGCAGCCTGATGGCAGCGTTTATCTGTCCAATCTTGTAATTGTCCGATTAGAATTACATAGTTTGGTTTAAACTGGATGGACTTGTATCCATGTTCAACCTATTACAGTAATATATATCTTTTTGGACATTTTGTCAGCCTATAATAAACCCAGTGTGTGAAAACTTCATAATGTACAAACTAGGGCTGCAACTAACGATTATTTTCATGATCGATTAGTTGGCCAATTATCGTTTCAATTAATCGGTTAATAACCTTTAAAAAAAAAAAAGGTAATTTTGCTGTGATTTGCATTTTTACATTTTTTTGGGCCGTTTTGTTGTTGGGCAGATTCAAAGACACAAATTGCCCCAAAAACGCATTACATGCTTTTCTACAGCTTCTCCATTGAAGTATATTGAACCAAAGAAACAAAATAGCACCGTTTTGCATAAAAAATAAAAAAAAAAGTCCTTGCCCTTTCCGAATACGCAGCAGCTGAAGAAATCATGGATGTGAGCGTGTCCCATAGGAAACCATGTAAATGAACTGTAGTGTGTTTCTGCAAAAAGCACCAAAAAACAGAGGTGTGACCCAGGCCTGAGATGTTTAATAACATAATGGGGTTAAAAAAACTAAAATTAGTACAAAAAGAGCAAATAAATCGCTACTGTAAGGGGTTCATTTTTTACTGTGGGACAGTGAAAGTAATATTTACAGTAGCGATTTGCTTTTTTTGTACTAAAAAGGGCTAATTTTAGTTTTTTTTAACCCCATTATGTTACTGGCCGATTAATCGATTATGAAAATGGAAATCGAATTAATTTCATAATCGATTAGTTGTCGATTATTCAATGAGTTGTTTCGGCCCTAGTACAAACATTTATATAGTTATGAAAATTAGTCATGCAGCTATTGTCAGGTTAATTGATAGTGCTACACTTGGGGATCTGACCTCCAATCAGGAAATGGTTACTAGCAAGGCTGTTGTAGGTAAAGGTGCCTTTTTTTTGTAACTGCAGCGGTGGAGGTCGGAAGAATCGGAATCATCTGACACATACAGGTTTGTTGGGTTCTTTGCTTGACCAAACTGCCACCTGCTGCTTTGCTATCAGACCTTGGTGGCAGTTTGCAACATAGCCTTGTGTTATGTCAAGGGAGTGTATTGTGCAGGGCAAAGTATCTGCTATGTGAGGTTCATCTAGTGCACAAAGCTTGTGATATTGCCTCTGTGGTTGGCACAGCTCTGCACTTTGCTTGGCATAATAAATGGACATTAATGACAAGTGACAGTCTTTTTAAGTAGTTTTACGGTCTTGAAATGTAATGGGGAGCGTGAAGCCCTTTTCCACCAAGAGATGTCTGCACTGAATTTTATGATGTGTTGAGGCTTAGCTCTGATCTGGACAAGAAAATGATAGGAAAAACATAAACGCCTCTTCATCCTTCTTCCTAAGCTACTGTAGTACTGGTCTATGTTCGTAAACCATTTGCATTAATAGGATAGTGCTTTTCTTTAACCTGTCCATTGTTACACCTGAGGGTAAAAACTTAGTAGTTCTGGGGTGTTTTTTTTTTCCCTAATAAATTACTTTTTCATTTCAGGTATCGCAGGAAGTGATGTCGTCATGTTCTGATTTCTGCAAGACATTCTACAAAAAGACTTTATCTGTACTAAATATTTCATGTATCTGGAGGTCAAGCACTATCCAACACATCAGAGTATTCCAGTACAAGTGATGTATGTACTGGTTCTGGTCAGCAATTAAGTAATGAAAACAGGACAGCCCCAGAACTCTGTTTTAAAAAAAAAAAAAAAAGTGGCCGATTTACAATGTCTATTTTCTTGATGGGTTCCCTATAAGCCAGAAGATGGTTTCATGAACACAGCAACCAGTGGATGAAAGAACTCCATATTGTATTTTTGTTTGCAATGTGAACTAATTTTTATTAAAAAAAAATCTTTTGAAATTCTTGCATGAGTTTCATTAGCAAGGACATTGTCTTTGTTGCATGAATACCTTATTCACAGCCACCTTTTACTGAATTGCTGGAGGTGTAAATGACTGACCAAAAATGCAGATTTTCCTATTTATTTATTTTTGAACACTAAGGAATACACAGCACTTGTTTTGCGTGCATAGGCACGCTACAATTAATGGGCTGTATTATAGCTCAGACCAATTCTCCATCTGTCCCCTGCCATATCTGCGCTGAGAACCGAACATCGCCGATGGCCTCGGTTCTCACTCCTCCCCGAGAGGAAAGTTGCTGACTGTCAGTCAGTGTCTTTCCTCTCTGCTTCTCCACGCTCATTGGAGCGCTGATCAGTGGAGGAGCGGGGAGAGGCTGTCTCGGCGGCTCGCTGAGACTGCCATCAATCAGGGCAGCTGGCGGATCCCGACTTGGAAGTCGTGATGACGCGCTGCCCCGACTGATGGCAGTAATGTCAGCGGAAAGCAGACTCCAGACCACTCTGCGCTGAAAACGGGTCACAGGAGTGCAAAACGAATTGCACTCGGGTGACCCAGAGGAGAAGCACAGCCTAATCTCAGGCTGGACTTCTTTAAAAATCCCCATAGGCGACGCTTTAATTTTTTTTACTGGTTACACGTTTTGAGTTCTCGGAGGAGGTCTCGGGCTAGAATTATGCTCTAACGTTCGCGAAGATACCTCACGTGTGGTTTAAACTGTTTTCATATGTGGGCGGGACTTGCGCGCACACGTGCACTTTAAATATATACATATTTCTCTTATCGTCAATGGACTGACACAGCTGGATACTGTAAACGTGTGTGTATATGTCCCTGCTCGCAGGAGAAGATCTAGGCAGAATGTTAGATTTTAAAACATTCTAGAACAAACCAGAGCTGAACTTCCGGACATTACCCTCCCACCTGCAGCTAGCAGACCTCAGTTTTTTTCTGCCTAGCAGAAGGAGAAGACGTGGCTCTCTCAGGAGCCAGTCTCCTGGAAGATTTTACTTTAAAATTTTATTCCTTTGGGAATTTTATTATTTTATTTTTGAGACCTTCAATCAACTGTCGGCTGGGCAACAGGTTGGGTACACTGGTATCCTCGTAGTCTTCCCTGTCCGACCATCGAGCGTGCTGATCCTCGCCTTGTGTGCGTGAGACTCAGTTCACGACATGCTCCAGGGGTGGCCGGGTTGCTTTCATGCTCCCGCGGTCCTCTCAAGATTGAACAGTACTTGACTGACTGTATCTCTCGCGGTGGACCGGGCCGACAGCTACGCAGTACGACTCTGTGATAGGTCTGTCTGAAACAAGCCAGTGGGTCCCTGAAAGGGACGGGTAAGTAGTCTCTCCTACTGCAGGTGAGTACATGCTGGCTGTGTTTCTGTGTGTGGGGGTTTCTTCCTGTCTCCCCCCTGTTATGCTGCTCTCTGCACCCTGTACTGGTGCTGTGCTGTGGGGTGCTTGGGGGTCACTCTGGCCTGGCTGGGCGCTCATGTCTGCAGTTTTTTCTGGTGTGAGGTGATTATTGCGTGCGCCATTGGCGCGCATTAGAGCTTTGAATTTTGCGCTCGGTGGCCATTTGGCATTCAGTGGCGCAGTTATGGCTGCGGCCGGCGGCCATTTTCTTGTGGCCGCCGCGCATTTTTCTGGCGGCGGCGCGAATCCCCTCACAATCTCCTCACAGACTGAGCGGTCCTTAAGGGTTGGTGGGTCCTCCCGGGTATCCACTCCTCAGCGTAGCCAGTAGGTGGACTGTATATTCACTGTATAGTGTATAAGGTCTCAGAGGGTGGCGTTATGGAGTCTGATACACCTGCTCTCCACACTTGCCTGGGGCAACTGGCAGTGCTGCACAGTTAAACATGTTCATATGTTTCCTGCACCTGCGGTCCTTATGGACCAGTTGTCAGCAGTCCTGGAATAATTCCTGTCAGAATGGAAGCGGTGTGCGAGCAAAAGGAGCTATAAGCCCCCTCCCCCCACAAAAATCTTTACTGAGGGAGTGCTCGGAGTCAGATATGGGCCTAGCTACTATGCTCAGGACCCGACCTCTGAATATTTAATGTTTATGAACAGGACATTCCCTTGTGAGGAAGACTCCAGTTCTGTGTCAGTGAATGACAGGGCGCTTGTAAGTGATCTCATTGATGTGAGGAACACTCTCAGGCTGGAATTTCTGTGACAAGCTTTTCTTTTACACAGTTTCCTCACTGTTTTCCTCACACTGCCTCAAGAGCAGCATGGATGAGGGAGGACTTTATTAATTTATGTCTGTAGTCCCTGTGAGCCTTATGTGTGATACCTGAGGTAACATTTCCCGCCATTTCCTGGGGAATGATTTGAGCTCTGACAGACACACGGTCTGAGGATCAGAGGTTACCTGTTACCTGCATGCTGCTTCGGCAGCACAGTCAAGCAGGTTGGAATGATACAGAGAAGATTATGCGCCTCTGCGCCATAATTTAAACTCATCCTATACCTCTACACTGCATACATTCACAGTGTATGTATGTGTTATTGGTCTCTGTGTCTGCGTGGCTGTCCCCACGTTCCAATGCTGTGTTTCAGTGCCATACATGATATAAACGTACAAAATATGTTTATGCACGACTCCAGATACATTCACAGTATATGTATGTATTATACTCTCTGGGTTGGGGGGGGCTCCGGTGTCCTCCCGCACTCTCATAGTATGTGCGCTTCAGCTCTCTGCACAGTATAGACATGTTCAATATGTTTATTGCACATATTATACATGTTTACAGTATGGGTATACTGTTTGCGTGGGGTTCCTCCGGGTACTCCGGTTTCCCTCCACGCTCCAATGGAAATGCACAGCATAAACATGTGCAATATGTTGATTCACATGCTATCATTCCTACACGGTATCTGTAGGCTGTCTGCGTGGAGTTCTTCCGAGTGTTCCGGTTTCCTCCCACGCGCTGACGGTATGTGCGCCTTTGGCCTTCTGCACAGTTAAACATGTTCAATGTTTATCACGCATGCTATAATACCTACACGGTATGTGTAGGCAGTCTGTGTGGTTTTCCTTTGGGTACTCCGGTTTCCTCCCACACTCCATTGGTATGGGCCAGTGTTTCTCAACTCCAGTCCTCAAGGCGCCCCAACAGGTCATGTTTTCAGGCTTTCCATTACTTTGCACAGGTGATTTGATCAGTTTCACTGACTTGGTAATTACCACAGCTGCTTCATCTTACGGAAATCCTGAAAACATGACCTGTTGGGGCGCCTTGAGGACTGGAGTTGAGAAACACTGGTATGGGCGCTTCGGTGCTATGCACAGTCTAAATTTGTGCGATTGGATATCCACATACTAACATACCTACCCGGTATGTCTTTGCACTCTGCGTGGGTTTCCGCCCACGCTACATGACATGCATGCCTTTGGAGCAATACACGGTGTAAACATACACATTATGTCTATACACTACACTAAATACATTTACAGTAGCTGTAGGTATTGCATTCTCTGAGTATGCGTGGGGTACTTCGGTTCCTCCCACGCGCCAACAGTGTGCGCGCCTTCGGTGCTATGCACACATGGGCTTGTGCAAAATGTTTAGCACACATACTATAATACCATACACGGTATGCGCATGCAGTCTGCATGGGTTTCATCCGGGTGCTCAGGTTTCTCCCCTGCGTTCCAATGGTGTGCGCATTCTCAGCGCTATGCACAGTATAAACATGTGCAATTTGTTTATTCGCAGGCTAACATCCCTACACGGTTGTGTACGCAATCTGCGTGGCTGGTTTACGTCCAGGCCCCGATGATGTGCGCGCCTTCGTCGCTGGCACAGTATATACGTGTTTAATAGGTTTATCCACAAATACTAAACTACATACGCCGTATGTGGTGGTATTATGCTCTTTGTGGCTGGGTGGGTTTCCTCCCGCACTCTCCATTTGTGCGTTTTGACGCAATACATAGTATAAACTATGTGTTTGCACAATCGGCACCTATCCATGGGTAGCTGCTGGATGGAGCATTGTCGCAAGGATCCCTGGTTTCAGGGGTATCACTTTCCTCCTGCTTTCAGTGATGATCAGAAGCGCTGGCTTGGACTGTGTTCGCCAGGTTGGGGTTAGCGTTACGCCCGTTAGTGGCTGCGTCTCTGGCATTTTTTATAGCTCAATGACTGGGCAAAAGCCTCTGCTTCATCCATCAGTCGTCTAGCAGGTGCACTACAACTGCTTTAGCCTTTAGGGTCTCTGCCCGGGGTGGGTTTGCGCCACCTGTGGAGGCTGAGGTACTAGTCCTCTGACCGAGTTTCTAGGGAAGTTCCGTCAAGTTGCCTTTATTGGCCAACATTTGAGGCACCCTGTACACTGGGGCCTCCCTTCTCCGATACATTGCGGAGTCTCTTTGGGATTTTCATACATCTCGCTGCAAGACGGTCCTGTCGGCCGTGTGCATTGCAGGCAAAGGGTCCTTGCATCCGGAGGTGTTTCCACCTTCTTTACCGGAGGTGGGGCACCGGAAGTGGACCTTGTGGCCTCTCGACTCACTTGCAAGGTGGCAAGATCGTGGTCAGGTCCAGGGACCCCTGGGCGGACGCGTCAGACGTGTTGGAAGCCTGTGGAGGCAATATCACCTGATCTATGCTTACCCTCCGCTACTGTTGTTGCCTCGCCGGCTTCGCAGAGTAGGGGCTGAGGCCATTCCAGTGCTCCGGAACGGCGACATTGGTACGCCGATCTACTTCGGCTAGTCGCAGACATTCCTGGCGACGGCCTATTGGGGTGGACCTTCTGTCTCATGATCCCATACTTCATCCTGCTTTACAGTCCTTGGCTTTAATGGCATGGCTGTTTAAAGCCAGGTGCTGAAGGACCGAGTTCTCTCATATTCGGTCATCTCTTCTATGTTGTTGACACGGGAATCTTCCTCCAGAAAGATATCTCATCGTACCTGGAAGGCTTACATCGCTATGTGCGAGGAACTTGAGTGGCATCCTCGGGTGTATTCCGTTCCTAGGATTTTGCTGTTCTTACAGCGTGGTGTGACCCAAAAGCTGGCCTTGCATACCTTCTTTGAGGGTCGGATTTCGGCCCGGGCTGTCTTTTTCAACGACCGCTACCGGGCCAGTCCTTGATTAGCACCTTTTGTGCAGGGGGGGGGGGGGTTCGCCATGTGATTTCCCCCCCCCCCCCCCTGTCAAGCATCCTCTCCCTACTTGGGATCTGATTTTAATGCATCTCGGTTCTCCAAGAACATCCCTTTGAGAATATCAGAGAGATTCCTCTCTTGACCTTGTCCCGGAAGTTGGCCTTAGTGGC
The DNA here is from genome assembly GCA_029206835.1 of Rana muscosa. Classification (NCBI taxonomy): domain Eukaryota; kingdom Metazoa; phylum Chordata; class Amphibia; order Anura; family Ranidae; genus Rana; species Rana muscosa. Next base: position 83,434,963 of record CM055128.1, read on the forward strand.
CATTGCTTCGGTTAGACGGGTGTCTAATTTGGCGGCCTTGTCCGGCAAGTCGCCTTACTTGGTCCTCCATAAGGATATGTTGGTGTTGCGCCCACGACCATCCTTCTTTTCTAAGGATGGTCTTGGCCTTTCACCTCAAGAAGGACATTGTTCTTCCGTCCTTGTGTCCTCACCCATCGCATCCCTGAGAGTTTGCGCTTCATACATTAAGATAGGTACACTCGTAAGGCTTGTACCCGTCTGCTACTGTTTCCATTCGGAAATCTGTGTCTGGTCCAAAACAGGGCCAAGCGGTGTTGTCTGCCACCGTCTTTAAGTGGATCAGGCAGACCGTCAAACAGGCCTATGCCCTTAAGGGGTGGGCGCCTCCCTTTCCGGTTGCGGCGCATTCCACCAAGGCAATTGGTGCTTCCCGGGCCTTCCGACATCAAGCGTCGGTTGCACAAGTGTGCAAGGCGACGACCTGGTCGTCCGTTCATACCTTTTCAAGATTTTATAAGGTTGATGTGGCTGCATCTTGCGATGCTCCCATCGGCCGCAAAGCATTGCAGGCCGCTGTTTAATGTCGCAACTCCTCTGTTGAGGAGCTCTGCTTGTTTGGAGTGAAGTTTTGGTTGTTCCTTTGCTACCGCTCCCACCCTTCTGATACTGCTTTGGGACGTCCCACACGTTTACAGTATCCAGCTGTGTCAGTCCATGGATGATAAGAGAAAATAGGATTTTTGTACTCACCGTAAAATCCATTTCTCTGACGTCCATGGACTGACACAGCACCCACCCTTCCTTTTAAGGTTTGTACTGCTTTGTTACGAACTGAGGTCTGCTAGCTGCAGGTGGGAGGGTAATGTCTGGAGGGACCGCCCCCCTGGGCGGGGCTGTTCAGCTCTGGTTTGTTCTAGAATGTTTTAACATCTAACATTCTGCCTAGATCTCCTGCGAGCAGGGACATATACCCACACGTTTACAGTATCCAGCTGTCAGTCCATGGACGTCAGAGAAATGGATTTTACGGTGAGTACAAAAATCCTATTTTTTTTTTTAGTTTGAAACCTAAAAATAATGGGAGTTCATGGACGGACACAGCATCTTAATCTTAAAATTAGGGTATTAGCCTTCTATCAGAGGACTAGGCAGAAACATGTTAATGTGTTTTAAACAACATCCAAACTGTACAGTACCGCCCAGGTAGGCGGTCCCTCTGGGTACAACCTCTCTCCTTGCATGCAGCAGCTCAGTCAAAAAGCAGTACAAACATAAAAAAAGGAGGGGTGGGTGCTGTGTCTGTCCATGAACTCAGAGAAAAGGATTTTACGGCGAGTACAAAAATCCCATTTTCTCTCTTCGTTCATGGACGGACACAGCATCCTAATCTTGACATTAGGGACGTCCCCAAGCAATCAAACCAACTTCACCCTAAACAAACAGAGCTCCTCAACCTTAGGTAGAAACAAAAGCTGTGGACGCAGCACCGCCTTATCCTTGTGGAGGAGTAAGTAGGGAGACTTGCAAGACAAGGCTGCCAACTCATAAACCCTCTGGTAGAGGTAACAGCCACCCAAAATCTACTTACCAAGAGTGCCAACAGTGTACCAGATTCAATCCCACGAAGGTAGCAGTGATTAACCAGAGGGGCCACATGTCAAAACCCTTTGGACAAACGTACTCACCAGTGAATAAACCGCCAAGAGTCGCGGAAGAACCCAGCCAAGGCTGATATCTGCATCTCAATGGAGCGAAAAGCAAGTCTTTTATCCACTCCACGCTGTCAAAACAGCAGGATCCTGGAAGCTGAATATGTACGTGAACGCCAATCCATCTCCACACCTAGAGATGTAGGCCCTCCAAGTGCGATGGTAAATCATCCGAAAAGATGACTTCCGTGCCCTCAGCATGGTGGAAATCGCCGAAACCGACGGATTACAGTCACTTAGTATCTGACTGTCAACAGCCATGTCGTGAAGGCCAGTGACTGCAAGCAGGATGAAATGTATGACCTTGCAATAAAAGGTCCTCTCGCATTGGCAGCCGCCAAGGAACATCCGCCACCAGTCACACTAAAGCGGCGTACCAGGGACGCCGGAATCAATCTGGGGCAATTAGACTACTTGGAATCCCCTCTGCCTCTACTCTGCGAGCAGATGAGGAGTATTTTCAGGAGGAAGGCATACATAGCCGATACTGTCCCCACAGGACCACAAACGTGTCTGACGCGTCCTCCCAGGAATCTTTTGATCCTGGCCACAACCTCAAAACCTTCCGATTTGAGTTGAGAAGCCAGGAGATCCCCATCTCCGGTAGAGGAGTCGAAAAACACCTCCGGGTGTAGAGACCATAGTCCATGACCCAGCAACTGACGACTCAGAGTCCGCCTGCTAGAGTTCTACGCCCAGACTGTATGCGAGCGATAGAGCCAGCACATTTTCCCTGCTCCCGCAGGATGTGAGCGATGGCATGCTGCAGCCGAGCGACTTGTACCCTCGATGGACAACGCCATGGCGGTGGCATATGTCACCCAACTGGATCCTGACTGGACGTTCCCGCAGCCTCCGTGACCAAGTGGAGGGGCACCGCCTGAATGTCCGAAGGAGCACCCTGATCGGCAGGCGGGGTTCTTCCTGCATCCAGCGACCCTGTGTCGTCCAACAAAAGAAATTACTTCCCGGACTGCCACCGGATCAGGCAATCCCTGACTAACCGGCTCATCCGGATTTGACAATCCAGGGACAATGGAGATGTGTCCCATGTCGACAGGATCTCCGTTTGCAAGACTCGTGTGGAATTGACACACGGGACCGCCTTGAAGGTGGCTACCATGAAAACCCAGGACTCGCATGCAAAAATGTAGTGACCACCACCAGCGTGACGCCCACCGCTGTACCGCAGCCTAAAGAGTCTGCAACTTGTGAAGGGAGAAAAAAAAACTTGCCTTTTTGAGAAGTCCAGATCAAACCCAGGTATTCCAGGTGTGCAGTCGGCACCAACACCGACTTCTGGAGGTTCAGTACCCAACCAAAACTCCCAAAGAGTCATGCTGGTGATTGCCACATCCTCCCTTAATTCTGAGGCGGAAGCTGCTCTCAGACGGAGATCGACCAAATAGTCCATGGTTGCGATCCCTTGTTGCCTCAGCAAGGCCAGGATCGGGGCGAGCACCCTGAAGAAACTCCCGGTGTCAGGCCAAAAGGGAGAGCCACCATTTAGTAGTGCTCATCCCAGACTGAAAACTGCAGAAACCTCTGATGCCTGACGCATATGGGGGCTGCAATAAAATGCATCCTTGATGTCCAAGGATGGTAGCAAAAAAAAAAATCCCCCGGATGTAGTGCAGCGACCACATAGTGACAAGCTGCCATCCTGAACCTTTGTGCTTTCACAAAGCTGTTGAGGGTCTTGAGATCCTGGACTGGACCCACCCCACCCCACCCACCTAGGACTACAAACAGATTGTAGATTCCTTAAAAAAATTCCGGCACAGGTACTAACCCCTGCGCATGAGCAGGTCCTGCACTGCCCCAAACAAGGCGGCCCAGCAAGCCAGAAGGGGGATGAGGGTGGAAGGAAAAAAAAACTGTTTTTGGTGGACAAGAGGAAAAAACAAACTCCATCTTGTACCCAGATGAAACCACTTCACAGACCCACTGGTCGGAAGTAGGGAGGTCCACCGAGCTGCAAACTCATGAGGGCGACCCCCCACCCCATAGTCAGGCGGGGGCAAAACCTCCATGTCGCCGCAGATTTGCTTGCGGGCATGTTTTGCTTGCGAGAAACAGGGATAATTTAGTCCCTTTAGCGGGTGCCTTGTCGGCCTGGGAATGCTTACCTACGGGCCCGGCGGAAGGGAAAAAAAAAACGCGGACCCTGGCCTATGGCGTGGCTCCTTACCTTTTCTGAGTTTGTGGGAACACCGAGCTCTCACCCCAAACAACATTTTTAATAATGTCATCCAGCGAGGTTCCAAAAAACTCTAACCCCAGCAGAGCAAATCCGCCAGAGCCTTCCTGAACGTCTGGTCCGCAGACCAGCATCCCAGTCAAATCATGCGGCGTAGCCCCACCGCACATACTGATGGTACTGGATAGCCAGGGAGCTGTATCTAAGGCCACATTGCAGACATACTTAATGCCATGCACCACCTGGTCTGCTAACATGCAGACCGGGGAAGCCTGTTGCTATCCAAATCACGGTGCAGCAAATCTTGCCCATTAAGGGAGTATCAGTGACCCCAGGGCCGTGGCCACAATGCTGACCCCAATACCCTGAACAAGGGCCGGGTCCTTATAAAAAAAACAAAAAAAAAACAGGGGTCCAGTCCACCAGATTCATGGTAATTCCCTGGATACCAGGGGGCCCCATCGGAGGAGATGTCCTTCATCAGGAAACATTCCTCAAAGGGACAACAGACAGCCGTGCGATTTTTTTTTTATTATTTTTTTTTGGAACGCTGCGGCCGTTTCTATTCTCAGCATGTAAACTTATCCAATAAGCTATGTAGGGAAACCTCCCAGCAGTGTGGGCCAGCTTGTGGGACCCAGAAGGGACTGACACCTTAATAGATGCCCTCGCCGTAACCTCCATTTTATTGGGGAGCCTGCACGCGGTGATAAGTGCTCCAACAAGCGCCTTCTATCGCTGACCCAGAAGCAAGCGAGAACGCAGTTCCACACAGTCCGAAGGGCCTGGTTTGCATCCTCTAACAGGTCAGAGCAGGGGACATCTGCCCACAGCAAGGCCCAAGTCTGAATCGGAACTCTTCCCCGAAGATGGTGGGGGCGTTTTTACCCCCCCCCTGCACCTGCACACCGCTTCTACCCTGGTAATAAGGGACTCCAGAACCACCGACAAGGTGTCCATACGCACTCCAGGTACGGAGCACCGGTTGCCACCACAGGGATGTCGGGGAAAGAAACGCCAGCTTCTGACGCCATGCAAACCCACACTTGCCTGACACCCATAGGCACCAAGGCAAGGCAAAAAAATCCCCCCCTCTCTGCGGTGAATGAGCTGGTGATTTGATATATGCTGTTTTTATTGTGATTTCTTGTAAGTGTAACTTTTTAGGGTGTGTTTTTTTTTTTTTTTTATATATAAATTTAAAAGCAGAGAACACTATGGTACTTATGTTTTTTGTTTCATGTCCTTAACCCCTGGAAATATAAGTGGAATTGATTATTGAAAAGCGAGTGGAGGAAGGTGTTTGGAGACAATTCAAACGTTGATTACCCACACAGAGGTGCAGTCTGGGGATTGTAGGAATTACTACCATTGGTAAAGTGGATTGATCGTGGTGGACACAAGGAGTGATCTGTCTGAGTTTTATACTCATCCTTGAGGTGAGCAGGCATTTTAGCAGGTGGTGGTGTTCACTGAATATTGGATCCATTTAAATAGGATTTTACACAGCGGTGACAGTTTTAGAACCCTACATATGAACTATTTATTTTTTTTTTTCACAAATTGTTTTATTGAATGTATAATTATTTGTTTATATAATGTTTATAGATACGCAGCGCTGCCCTATTTTTACAAAATTAAAATGCATACATAGGTCACACACGCATATGTAAAATGTTTGCACCACACATGAGGTATCAAACATTTTAGCGAGAGCAAAAAAAAAAAAAAATTCTAGCACCAGACCTGCTCTAAACTGATAACCTGTAAAGGCTTTTAAAGCGTTGCCTATGGGGAGTTGTAAAGGCAGGTTTAATGCCTTAAGATAATTTATTTTATTTTTTTTAAACTTTGCAGCAGCCTCCCCTAATTACTTACCTGAGCCCCATCTCTCCAGCGATGTTCACAACTCTCTTGATTGGCTGAGACAAAGCAGCTGTGCCTTTGGCTCCCACGGCTGTCAGTCAGCCAATCAGGAGATGGGCGGGGCCCCTATGTCCAAATGGACACCCGGAGCTGTGACTTGGGTGCCTCCATAGCAAGCTGCTGCCTGTGGGGGCACTGAACAGGAGGGAGGGGCCAGGAGCAGCAAAGAGGGACCAGAGGAGAATCTGAGCTGCTCTGTGCTTAATTAAAGACACTTTTTACAATCACTAAATACTGTACGCATCACTATTCCATAAGTATGTGCAATTTAATGTGTGACATGTTATCCACTCAGTGTAACCTTTTTATTTTATTTTTTTTACCAAACAAATTGGTATTGTGTTTTGTATAATAAATCCCCCCCCCCCCCCAAAAAAATAATTGCAATACCCACCATTTTATTTTCTAGAGCCTCTGCGCAAAAACAAAATGTTTGGGGTTTCCAAGTCATTTTCTAGCAAAAAATACACACAAACGTAAAATCATGTCCTACCTGCGCAATGGTTTTTGCATGGAGCAGCCCAGATCCTTTCCCCTAAGGCCCCTTTCACACTGGGGAGGGCAGGTGCGGTGGCGGTATAGCGGCACGATTTTTAAACCCGCTATATCGTCATATTTACTGTGATATTCGGCCGCGTGTGGTTTTAACCCGCGCTATCGGCCGAAAAAGGTGTTACAGCCGCGGTTTGCGGGCGGTATCCCATTGATTTCAATGGGAAGGAGAGCGGTATACACACCGCTCCAAAGATGCGGCTTGCTGGAGATTTTTTTTCTCCTGCCAGCGCATCGCCTCAGTGTGAAAGCCCTCGGGCTTTCACATTGATAATACTGCAGAAGTATTTCAGACGTTATTTATGCGCTATTTTTAGCCCTAAAATACGCCGCCTCGGTGTAAAAGGGGCCATAGAGAGACAGACATCTGAGCTCTCATGCACATTGGAGAATCAAGATCAGGCAAGTAATATATAATATATATATATATATATAATGTCGCGGCCTCACCCCATCTCCTTTGTCTAAGGGTATGTCACACGACAGGGTGAGATGCGCTGCGGCCCATGTCCTCCCCATAGCTGTGGGTGAGGTGAAGGCCAGTACCAGATATTTCCTCGGGCCTATGTGCTTTTGTATAGAATCAAGTCCCGCTGTGTCAACACTTCCCTCTGCTCCCATTAACCAGAGTTCCACACACCGATCACAGTCCAACTCTTGTTTTATTGTACATCTCACAATAAACAGTGCTTCAGTAGCCAACTGGTTGCGACTTGATAACATTTTGATACGGGGAATGAGCAGGTCGAGGCACTATCCTGGTTTTTCAGCTAAACCACTGCGATCTCGCCAGTGGTTACTATAGCATTAGCTAGAAAGGACTTAGAACTTGAGTGTCTCTACCAGCAACTCAAGAGAACGTAGATAGGAGTACCTTCGCTGCGCTGCGGCCCCTGTCAGGGGAAGATGTCCCTCCAAGGGAGTTACCAGAGGCCCATCCGTCACTGGGTTGATGCTGCTCCAGACTCTCCGAATGGGTAACCTCCCCGTCCTCCTCACCTCAGACATGGGCCCCATCCACCTCAGGGACCCTCGGACTTCTCCACCCTCGCGGGACCCAGTCGAAGTCACTGGACCCCAGGCCTCCTAGTTTAGTACCTCACCCCAGGCTGAAGGTGCCTGGGATGGACTCCAACTCCATTCTGGTCAGGCCTAGGGTGCCTGGGCCAGAATCCGGAACCGCCCGCACCCAGGCCTAAGGTGCCTGGGCGCGTGAAGAAGATCCTCCTGAAGACCTTGTGGTTAGGGCACCTCCCCCTTTTATCTCCTCCCCTCTACACCACGGCAGGTTCCCCGCCCTTGCTGTACCATCTCCGGAAAGGGACAAAAAGGGTAGCACTGTAACGGCCAATCTACCTTGAGCCTCCACATACCCCGCCACCCAGAGGCCAAGGAGATTATTACACCGTCCAATCCTCCACGAACACAAATGGTCCACTATTCCCATACTTACACACCTGAGTGTCCCACCTAAATTTAGAGACCCCGCTACATACTCCCCCCTGTGATTTGACGCTGGTCCCCAGCGTCTGGTGCAAACCCATGTCTCCCATGGAGTGGGGACACAAGCTTAGCCCCAGAGGCTATCCCTAAAATTTTTGAACCTCAACCAAGACCTGCTCAAAGGGGAAAGGGAACATAAAACAATAAAACTTTTCCCTAAAAACATCTATCATGTACACATATACATATACAATCCCTCCCTTCACTGTCTAATGCCGCGTACACACGATCATTTTTCCCGTCGGGAAAAATGACATTTTTTCCTTTGGACGAGAATAACGATCGTCTGTGGGCTTTTTGCCGTTTTTCCCGACGGGAAAAACGGCATTAATCACGATGAGAAAAATTAGAACATAGGGAAACACTGCCACGGAGCCCACACACGGTCGTTTTTCTCGACAAAGAAAAAAATGACGGGAAAAACGGTCGTGTGTGGGGGAACATGCCGTTCCCTCGTTTTTCATTTTTTTTCATGTCGTGATTCACGGCGGTGTTTTCACCGCCGTGAATCACGATCGTGTGTACGCGGCATAAGAACCACCCCATACTCAGCAGTCTTGACAGACGAATCTCCTGCAGAAGAGAAAAAAAACACACAAGAAAAACCACATCCTGTGTAAAAAAATAAAATAAAACAGCCGTAGCACAACACTGCCACCTGGTGACAGTGCCGCGGTAATGACACTTGGTGCAATCTTCATTCCTTCTGCGTCCCTACACTAATTCTACCCCCAAAGTCTGTCTTTGAGCTGTGAGAAAGAGAGAACAACAAAAACTGCTCTCATTCCTCCAAAGAGTAGAAACAAAAGCCCAAAATAAAAAAACTAGGGCACAGTTCGGATGCTCCGGCAGGAACACTTCTAGAATATTGTAGGAAAGGAAACAACAAGTGAGTCTCTTCTCACAAATAGAACTTCGGGTCAGGCAAGGAAAAGGGCTTCAGATGTTTATCAAAAACCTCAATCGAATAGTCAGCATCCTCTCCATCTTTCCTACAGATGCGCACCTTGTCTGCGTGGATATGGCGGCCCCAGATCCAGTCTGCTCTGCAGTCCCTAAACTTTTTCGACACGGGTGGCAAACAGGACAAATATCTTCGTGCATGGGGTACTTTGAGTTTTTCCCAAACAAATTCGTCATACCATCTCTGGCGTATGACCTCAACTTCAAAAAGTAAGTCCCGAGGCAAGTAAGGATATTCCCACCCATACTCACGGGCGACTCTCTGTGAGAAAAGTCGTTGCAATCTGGCCAAAGGGGGCATGGCTTCCCGCTCACCTTCTCCGGGTTGAACGATGGCCTCCGGGTGTCGAGGTACTTTCACTACCTCTGATGGCTTTTCCCTCGGTGCTCGTAGTGATGTGCGTTGCATCCCTGCCACCAAGACGGGCGATGTTGTAGATTGTGGGAAGGTAATTTGAGGACTAGACTTCCTCGTAGACTCCGGGGCTTGTACCCGGGGCGTGCTGTCTCCTATTGACATAGGGGAATCCTGCGGTGCACGTAACATAGGTAATGGGCGTTTGTCCCAGCCCTTCCGGTGAAACAGTTCATCAATCTCACCGTCATCTCCACAATCTGACAATGACTCTAGGTCGGAAGTGTCATACATCTCGGCGGGAAGGTAGTCTCTGGTAGACGTGGTGCTACCCTCCCTTGCGGGCTCCACCGGCTGTGGACCCCCGACACCTCCAACCACCACCACAGTCCCAGCCCCTGGGTGGGACTGTGGTGGTGGTTGGAGGTGTCGGGAACTCCATTCCGGTCAGGCCTAGGGTGCCTGGGCCGGAATCCGGAACCGCCCGCACCCAGGCCTAAGGTGCCTGGGCGCGTGAAGAAGATCCTCCTGAAGACCTCGTGGTTAGGGCGCCTCCCCCTTTTATCTCCTCCCCTCGACACCACGGCAGGTTCCCCGCCCTCGCCGTACCATCTCCGGAAAGGGACAAAAAGGGTAGCACTGTGACGGCCAATCTACCTTGAGCCTCCAGGTACCCCGCCACCCAGAGGCCAAGGAGATTATTACACCGTCCAAACCTCCACGAACACAAATGGTCCACTATTCCCATACTTACACACCTGAGTGTCCCACCTAAATTTAGAGACCCCGCTACATATATATATATATATATATATATATATATATATATATATATATATATAATGGTGTAGCATTGCACGCTGAAGGATTTCCTTCATGCATAGAATTACTTTTTTGCTCAGTCATGCAACAATGTGCCCAAATGAAATTTATATAATTATCTGAAATTAATAATTTGATCACTGCTGGGTTATTTTATAAAAAAAAAAAATTCACAGCTACAAAACTATACATACAGGTATTTACGCAGCTGATCAGCGATTTATAGTGGGACAGGCAAGCTGGCACTGGCTGGGAGGTACATTGACACGAATAGCGATAAATACGGTCAGTGGCTGGGAAGGGGGTGATCATCTAGGGGACAACCAAAGGGTAACTGTGCACCCAAAAATTTGATATGTGCTGCTTTTATTAACAGATGTGGCTGTTTTTGCAGAGAGGGGAGGAAAAAATAATAATTCTGCTCTGTGCTGGGATTGGACACAATCCGATTAACAGGTCCTGGCCATAAATCATTGGACGGGACCTGCTGACTAAATCATGTGTCCAAAAGCAGGTACATGCATGCCCCAGACCTGGAAGCAGGCTCACAAAGATTACTTACATTGCCAAGCTTGCAGTTGCTGCCTTGTCACAGTACATCTGTGACGGGGCAGAAAGTGGTTACATCTTTGTTTGCGAGCCTGATGGCAGTTTTGTTTTACCCTGCTGCCCACCACCTCAGATTTATTGTTTGGATGCCATGGTGAGGGATAAACTAGCACAAAACATGTTAATTTTTACCAGCGCAGTAACACCAAAAAAAAAAAAATATCCTTTTTTTTTTTCACAATCAAAGGTTTTTATTGAAGCTTGTTACAGATAACAGGTAATAAAAAGAAGCATTCATATTACAAAATTGTTTAACATCCGGGGCTTAATCAATTATCAAGCCCTGGAAATGACAATGGCGTATTATAAAATAAGTATATGCTGAACATATATTAAGAAAATGTGGAGAAAAGAAGTGGGGTGGGTAAAAGGGTAGAGAAAAAAGGGGTAATAGAGGGAAGGGTGGGGATGGGCGGGGAGGTAATGGCAGGATAAGTAGAACATGGAGGTTCAGGTAATGCAGATACAGTAACAGTTCATCTCAAATACATGCTCAATGTGTTATAATTTAGCCTTAGCAAGTGTGGACCTAATGAAGATAGGCACAGTCATCCCAAATTACATAATGTAGTAAGAAAGGAATTAAGCATTAAGCTGCTGGAATTCGGGGGAGTACGAGAATAAAACCCAAGGTTGCATGGTTTCATTAAAATTGTCACTATTCTCTCTTTTCATGGCTGCAATTTCTTCCATTTTGTGTATATGTTTTACTCTATCCAACCAATCTCTGATTTTTGGTACCCGTTTGGTCTTCCAATGAAGGGGGATAAGTGTTTTTGCTGCAAGGAGGAGGTGTCTAGTGAGAGATTTCTTATACTTGTTTATGGTGAGTGTGTTAACATTAATCAGGCAGGCTGCTGCTGTAAGATTTACTTTAGTTTCAGTTATGAATTGGATCCATTTCCTGATCTCATCCCAGTACTCAAGAATTTTTGGGCACTCCCACCATATATGGAGAAAGGTGCCAATATCCTGTTCACAGCGCCAGCATGTATCCGAGGCTGCGGTGGACCATTTCCTGGACCTCTGGGGTGTAATGTACCATTGGGTAAGGATTTTGTAAGAGATCTCCTGATATTTGGAGCTTAGGGAACATTTATGTGTCATAATACATGCCTTCTCCCAATGTTTTGTCGATATCTTCGTTTTAAGGTCACTTTCCCATTTAGCCTTATGTTTCAAGTCATCTGTGTGCTGAGCCTCAATTAACCAGGAATAGGCTAGAGAAGTGGTATGTGCTACTGAGGATCTCTTAAAGCAGAGATTTTCAAGTGGAGACATTGGTAAGCAGTATAATGATCTAAATTTGCTATTAATCAAGAAGTCTCTTAGTTGTAAGTAAAACCAGAGGCAAGGGAATGGTCCCCCCCAATCTGCCCGTAGGGTCTCCAAATATTTAACCTTGGAGTCTGATAGGCATTGGGAGGTCATGCAAGGGATTACATCCTTCAAAGGGTGTCCCGGGATAAAATCAGGGTTGTTGGTGACCGGGGTCAGAGGACCAGGTATGGAGGCAATGTTGTGTTTGCCTACAATTTTGTGCCACACATGAAGGGTGTTTGCTACTAAGGGATGCGTCTGATTCTTGTCTTTTCTGGAATGTAGTGTCCAGGGATAGAAAAGTAGGTTGTTTGGAGTTCAGCTTTGTTCCAGTTGGATCCAGTCTTTGTCCTGTCCATGGCAGTGCCAGTCAAGTATTCTAGTGATGTGGGAAGCTTGGTAATATTTTTTAAAGTCCGGCAGACCTATTCCTCTATTTTTGGGACGTGTCAGCAAGTTGAAGTTGATTCTTGGTTTCCTGTCTGCCCATAGGACACCTCTTTGCGCCCTGAGGAGGCTTGTGGAAAAAGCCTCTGGGATTTTAATGGGAAGTGCATTAAAGAGGTAGTGCAATCTCGGGAGGACCGTCATTTTTAAGATTGAAGCTCTGCCGAACCACGAGAAGGTCTTGGAGGCCCATACCCGTAGCTCTTTAATCAGTGAATTAAGTAGAGGCTTATAATTGTGTTGGTAAAGGGAGTCTAAATTGTCAGTCAGGTTTATCCCTAGGTATTTCAGTGTTTTTTGTTCCCATCTATAATTGTAGTTGTCCTTTATTAAGTTAAGTTGGTCAGGGGGTAGATTAATATTCAGGGCTTCAGATTTAGCTTGATTAATCCTAAAGTTGGATATAAATCCAAACGTCTCGAAGATTTTTTTTAAATTAGGGATAGATATAGCATAAGCGGCAACCTTGTATTCTCTTTTTCCTATCTTAAATCCTGATACATCATCCGTCAGGTTTATTTTCCTTATCAGGGGCTCCAGAGAGATGATGAAGAGAAGGGGGGAGAGGGGACATCCCTGACGTGTACCGTTGTTGATCCTAATGGGGTCAGAGAAGATGTTGTTGACTTTGATCTTTGCACTCGGGTTTTGATAGAGGGCTGAGATCCATGAAAGCATATTTTCATTTAAACCAACATGGGAGCATGTAGCCATCATATAATCCCAGGAGACCCTATCAAAAGCCTTCTCTGCATCAGTGAAAAGCAGTAAACCTCTTGTTTTAGAATTTCGGGAGAAGTGTATTAAATTTAATGCTTTGGTGATATTATCTCGTGCTTCTCTGCAAGGCATAAATCCTACTTGTTCTGGGCCTATAATTTTTGATAACAAGGGTTTCAATCTGTTAGCTAATATTTTGGCCAGGAGTTTCAAATCAATATTCAGTAAGGAGATGGGTCTATAATTTGCACATTCTGAGTGGTCCTTATCCGGCTTGGGTATTACCGCAATGTTTGCCATGAGAAAGGATTTTGAGTTATGGTCATTTGTGGCCAAATAATTGAAAGTGGGTCTAAGGGGCTTAACAAGGAGATGTGTGTAGGTTTTGTAGTACTGTGACGTGAAACCATATCGTCCCGGGCTTTTCCCTGTTTTGAGGCCTTTAATCGTCAATAGAATTTCTTCAGTGGTAATGGGTTCTTCTAATTTAGCCGTGTCCTCCTGATTGAGTGTGGGAATTTTGCTATCTTTAAGGAATTCATAAATTGTTTCCTGTTTCGTGGTTGATAAATGTGGGGGTTTATGTTCTGGAAGGTTATATAGTTTTGAATAAAACTTATGGAAAAGGTCAGCTATCTCAGTAGGCTTGTGTCTGGGGTTACCATCTTTGTCCCTTATAGCATTTATGCGTCCTGCCATAGTAGTGTCTTTAAGTGCGTTGGCTAATAATTTTCCGCCTTTATATCCGTGTTCAAAGTAAATGCTTCTCTTGAAGAAGAGGGCCTTTCTGATTTTAAGATCAAGTATAAATTTGAGGGCGTCCCTGCAGCGCGTCAGCTCTTCTTCTACCTTGATGGAGAGTGATTGTTTGTGTTGTGATTCCAATGTGGCTATCTGCGAGGACAGTTCAGTAATTTCTTTCTCCCTCTCTTTTTTTTTTCCTTGCGCCCCATCTCATAAGTTCTCCTCTTATCACACTTTTGTGAGCCTCCCAGTTATTTAGTGGGTTAGTATCTGCGTCAATATTGGCTTTATAGTATTCATTAATTGCTACATGAATGTCATCTTTTATGGTCTGGTCAGTCAGGAGTGAAGCATTGAGTCTCCAGTTAAAAGTGGGTTGTTTCGGAGGGTCGAATTTCAATGAGATGGCTGTAGGAGCATGGTCTGATAGGGAGATTATACCTATCTCAGCCCTATGTAGGGAGCACAAATCTCTTTGCGAGATCAGAATCAAGTCAATTCGTGAGTAGCGTTTATGTGGAGGGGAGAAAAAGGTATAATACCTCCCAGTGGTGTGTAAAGATCTCCAGTTGTCTACTAAAGATAGGGATCTTAAGAGTGACTTGATTTGTTTGAGGATCCTATATGTTACTGCCATGTGTCCTGTAGAAGTGTCCTTGAGGGGGGAGAGGGGAATATTGAAATCTCCTCCTAAAATGATACAACCCCCAGCAAACCATTTAAGCTCGTCAATTATCTTGCGACAGAATGAGATGTGAGCAGTGTTCGGGAAGTATACATTAGTGAGTGTGATGGGGGAACCCGCCCAGTCGCCCTATATTGTCAATTAATATAGAAACTCCTTTTGTTTTGGCTAGAGGGTTCGTGGCATGGTACATTTTTGTAAAAATGTTGTCTGTGAATGTAGGGACATGTTCGCTCTTGAAATGTGTTTCTTGTAGGAAAACTACTGATGGGCGGGCTTTTTTAAGTTCTCTTAGCAGCTTAGATCTCTTCTCTGGGATATTAAGACCGTTAACATTGTGAGATATCAGGGTTGGGGATTTCCCTAGGTGAGTGTATGCCATGATCTAAATTCAGGGAGTTACTAGTTAGTACTATATCTTGCTATTAGTAGGGTATGGGGAGGGTAAGGAAGGGTGTAGGAATAGTGAAAATGAGAAGGGGGTGAACAAATAGGGGAGGTTGAGTGGGTGCTCGAGTCACACCTAGAAGGTGAAGAGCAAATAAGTCGTCTTTGAAACGAGACGTCTGTGTCAACTCTGAGGGGTAAACGGGAGACGCAACAGAACAGGTTTGGCAGTGGGAGGTGATTACCAAAAATGTATCGCTAAGGTGTGTTGCGTGTGAGGTTATATCTCATAGAAAGTGAGACAAAACTGGGAGACCTGGGGAGTTGAGCAACATAGAATCTTATTGTAATCTTAAACCGTAAAACTGTAAAATAGTAACAACATTTAAAGGACATCAAAAAAAAAAAAAAGGGAGAGGGATGGGGGGGGGGAGCCCAGCTTTCTTACTAGGGTAGATAGAGTAGTTCCTGCCTTGTATGGTATCAACAGTGAGAATTTATAGATATTTTTTATTTTTTTTTGTAAATTATGTTTTTATTAGTTTTTTCACAGTACAGAAAACAACACTCCACACAGCGTGGAGACAGCCAGCCACAAAATTTGCCGGCGTATACAGTCATAAAACAGAACACAAATTATCACATTAAACCTGTGACACTCCCACCCCCCCCCCCAAAACCAACAAATTATACCTCCCCCCCCCCCCCTTGCCTAGATAGGAACACAGATGTCACGGGCCAGCCACCAGATGCGGCCCGCCATGATTGAGAAGTACAGTCCAGTAGCTCCCTGCAAAAACAAGTTAGATAAAGCTTATGAGAACAGTTCTCCCCGCACCCCCAAACCCCCCCACCCTGACACAGGACCTCAGGAAAGGAGACACTACCCCATCCCTACAGTTTTAATAGATCAATCGGATGCCGTATCTATAGTAGCCATCCAACCCCCCCAAACCTTGTCAAATTTAGTCAGTGCCCCCCTACTCAAATAAGTGGCTTTATAAAAGGGTATTGCTCTATTGACCAGCGCTTTCCACGCGTCAACAGTAGGAGCTACAGAACACTTCCATGATAGGATGATGCGCTTTTTAGCGTAATATAACAAAAGCATGAGTAAGGTTCGTATAGCCCTGGTAGTGGCCAGGGGTTCAACCAAATGTAGGAGACAAACCTCAACAGACATGGGGATAGATATAGATGTGACCGACCTAATACAGTCAGCAACGGCCTGCCAGTAGTGTTTAATTGGTGGACACTCCCAAAAGATGTGCATAAAGGTAGCTAAGGGTGCAGAGCATCTCCAGCAGAGAGAGCTCTGCGTCCCATACATCCTTGCCAGTCTTGCCGGAGTAAGATAAACTCTGTGCAGAAACTTATACAGGATCAGTCTGTCCCTACTCGAGACCAAACATTGAAAAGCCGTCCCCCACATGTCATCCCAATCATCTCTGTCCAACCCCGGGGCCACAGCCTCCCAAGCATCTCTGCAGGGTCTGAGTAGGAAAGCAGTTTCCGGGAACAGGTCTTTGTAAAAAACTGGAAACTGGTTTTGATAGAGATTCGCTGCTCAAGATCACTGGGCTCCAGGCTAAGGGTCCCCCCCAAACTGCGAGTGAAAGGCATGCCTCAACTGCAGATACCTGAAAAAGTGGGAGTTGGGTAAATCATACTTTTGTTTCAGTTCATCAAAGGACAATAGGGTACCATCGGACACAACATGGGCCAAAATCTTAATTCCACACCTCGTCCAAACCGCCGGATCCGGGTAGCAGAAAAAATGTGGTAGGTTAGGGTTCCTCCACAAGGGGAGACTAGGCGATAATCTAGTAGAGCTAGGTGACCGCAATCCCTGGACCACAGCCCAGGCCCTCATCACTGAGCGCATGGAGTGTGTCAAAGAGTAAGGAGCCCTCAGGCCCCTGTAGACCAAATGAGACAATGCCTCATAAGAGCCAACACAGGCAGCCTCCAGGGATACAGACGTATCATCCGGAGGAACAGTTAACCAGCGGTGGGCCACCGCTAATTGCCCAGCCAAAAAATATTTATGGAAGTTAGGGACTGCAAGCCCTCCCTCCTCACATGGCTGCTGCAAAATCGCCAATTTAAGGCGAGGGACGCCTCCCCGCCACAAAAAGGAGGAAATCATGGTATCAATGGATTTAAAAAGGGACTTGGGAATCCACACTGGAGAATTTCTAAGGGTATACAGCAATAGTGGCAGAACCTTCATCTTAATCAAATTGATTTTCCCTATGAGGGACAATGGGAGATTTTTCCAAGCCTGAAATTTTTTAGATATTGCAATGAGTAGCGGAGAGATATTGAGATTAACAAAGTCCGTCACAGAGTTAGTGATCTGGAGCCCTAAGTATTTAATTTGGGAGACCCACTGCAAAGGAGCGTCAGGATCAGCCCGGTCAGGGACAGGGTGGGAGCACAGGGGAAGTATCTTAGACTTAGTCCAGTTAACCCGGAGCCCAGAGACTGCAGCAAATTTTTCCAAAAGTGACAACGCCGCCCGTAGAGAAGGCCCAGTATCTCTGATAAACAACACTAAGTCATCCGCATAAAGTGCTGTGGTTTCAGTTAGTGTGCCCACGCAAATGCCCTGGATTTGGGAGGAAGAACGTAGCGCAATCGCCAGAGGCTCCATGACGAGAGCAAACAGGCCGGGTGAAAGCGGACACCCCTGCCTGGTGCCCCTGGACACCGGAAAAGTCCCAGACACCCCTCCATTAAAGCGGAGGGCCGCAACCGGGTGGTCATACAACAACGAAATCCATTTAAGGAACCTGGGGCCGAACCCCATGCGTTGTAGGACATAGGTCATATAACCCCAATCAATGGAGTCAAAGGCTTTTTCCAGGTCAAAGAACACCAGAGCCCCCCCCGAAGACACCCCAGTCCCCAACTGTGTGTGAGTAAACACCCGTCTCAGGTTTATATCAGTGGCTTTCTGGGGCATGAATCCAGTCTGGTCAGGCGATACCAAGAGGTGTATAATTTCCATCAGTCTATTAGCTATCATTTTGGTGAGGATTTTCAGATCCATATTTAAGAGCGCTATGGGTCTATAGGAAAAACAGCAGAGAGGGTCCTTATCGGGCTTAGGGAGTAACACAACATGCGCCTCGTAAAAAGATGCCGGAAGGTCCCCTAAGTCAAAACAGTCACTATATAGTTTTAAGAGTCTGGGGGATAAAACATCCAAATACTGCCTATACCACTCTGCCGGGAGTCCATCCGGGCCCGGCGACTTAGAGTTAGGGAAAGATGCAATGGCAGACGCCAATTCTTTGTCCGTGAAGGGGGCCTCCAGACTGGCCACCACCTCCTCGGACAACTCCGGGATCTGAAGGGGACCCAGCAGGTCAGTCAGGTCCCGGTGGTCATATGGCGGGATAGCTGAATAAAGTTCCGAATAGTAGGATACAAAGGCCTGCATTATGCCCCCACTATCTCTTATTATGGTCCCATCTGGGGAAGAGACACACGGGACGACGGTATGCGCCCTAGTGTCCGCAGAGAGGCACGCCAACAGCCTCCCATTCTTATCGCCCCTCTCAAACAATTCTTCAGCCCTACTCTTGCGAGTGCAGTGGGCCAAGTCCTGAAAATGTACCAGAAGGGCCCTCCTGGCCATTTGCAGCTCAATCAGAGAAGCGGGGGAAGGCGCATTGGCATGCGTCTGTGCGCACAGAAGTTCATGGGCCTGCAACTCCTCCGATTTTGAGTTTTTCTCCATCCTAGCAGCCTTTATGGCCGACACATATGCCCCTCGTGTAGACGCTTTAAACGCGTCCCACACCACCGGCCCACCCGCTGAGCCCTCATTATGCTGCCAATATTCCTGCAAATGAGGTGAAACCAGGGCCTCGACGGAGGGTTCGTCCACCCAACCAGGGTGCAGCCTCCATACCTTCCTGCGGCCCCGAGCAGCACAAGTCATTGCCACCCACAAAGGGATGTGGTCAGAAAGACCCCCGGCTAGATAACGGACCTCCTCAACATGGGGCAAGAGCGCAGGATTGGCAAATGCCAAATCAATACGGGAAGAGGAGGTACTGACGTGGGAAAGATAGGAGTAACCTCTCTCACCAGGATGCTTCCACCGCCAGACCTCCTCCAAAGCCGCCGCGTCTGCCCAAAGTCCCAGGTCAAGGTTCCGCGCCCTATTTGGATTTGAGGAATCCAAGGAGTAATCAAGAATATTATTAAAATCCCCAGCCACAAATAGCCTCAGGGGGCCAAATGCGGCCACCTTGTCCAGGACCTGATAGAGAACCTCGTTTCTAAAGGGAGGGGGGACATAGACATTAACTATTGCAATTAATTGAGACTCAACAGTGAGAACCACAATAGCATAACGGCCACCCGGATCCGTCACCACATGTTCAATGTTACATACCAGTTTCTTATGGATTAAAATAGCCACCCCTCTCGCATAAGAAGAGTAGGTGGAGTGTATGGCCCTCTGTATCCAGTTCCTGTTAAGGGACAGTATCCTAGAACCCATAAGATGGGTCTCTTGTAAAAGGATAATGTGGGGACCAAGGGTTTTAAGATATTGCAGGACCAACGAGCGTTTAAATTTAGAGTTCAACCCATGGACGTTCCATGAGATCAGTGTTAGGTCACTCATCACGTTAAAGAGAATACAATATGGGGGAAGGAGAAGAGCACCAGACAGGGGAGGCCGGAGGGGGGAGAACCTGAACACAGAGAGCCACGGACCACCATATAACAGCAGTTACACAATATGAACCATACTAGGCAAGGTACCCACCCACCTGCACCAGCTCGTGAAGCAGGGCGCAAGCGGGGTAAAAAAAATAACCCCAAACAACAAAAAAGAAAAAGGAAAAAGAAAAAAAGAAAAACAGTCCAAAAAATTAACAGTTCAACATCCCAACGCCCTGTTTGCTCTAGGCGAACCAAACCAAAAACACGCCCGAGAAACTTTGTTCCCAGAAACCAAAGAAACAGTAGTGGATAGTTCAGAGAGTTCATCCACTCAGTAGGGGGTCACTTCCAGCGGACACGTCGTATCATCCAGCAGGGCTCCCAATGATGAACGGACCAAAGACCCCGGGTAGTAGACACGGTGCCCTCCCCCCAAAAAAAAGGATAATTGCAGCTAGATGACCACACAGTATCGGATATTCATGTCGGAAACAACAACCACTTGCCCCAGCAAGGGGACACGCAGTTCCAGAGTCAGGATTCACAACCAACCTGTCACTTGCGCACCTCTCTAGGCAATGGAGTCTAGCCATTCCGCCACCTCCACAGGGGAATCAAAAAATTTTGATGAGCCATGATGAATAACCTTTAGACGACTCGGGTACTGCATACTGTAGACCAGGTTCTTCTCCCTCAATCGCTTGCGGACATCCGTGAAAGAGCGCCTTTTCTTCTGTAAATCCGGAGAAAAGTCAGGATAGAGATGTATGATAGCATTATCATGTTTCAATTCCTGATGCTTGTGGGCCTCCGCCAGGATCAGATCCCTGTCTCTGAAGTTAAGCAGGCGGACCAGAAACGCACGCGGCCATGCGCCGGCAGGCCTCCGACCAGTGGGCACTCTGCAGGCACGTTCCACAACATATACTGGTGACAGGTTCTGCAGGCCAAGGAGTTGTTTAAAGAAAGTCTCTGCAAATACAACAGGGTTGGGGCCCTCCGCACCCTCAGGGAGCCCCACCACCCGTACATTATTGCGCCTGAGGCGATTTTCGGCGTCCTCAGAGCGCGCCATAAGGACTTTAACCTGCTGCTGCAGCTCAGACACGGAGCGCAATGTGGTGGCGGTGCTGTCCTCCACAGCAGATATGCGGTGTTCTGCTTCCGTAAGTCGGCCCCTGAACCTGTCCATGTCCTGCCGAATAAGCCCACACTCGATGGCTAGGGTATCAATCTTACCCTCCACAGAAGCCTTACTGTCTGCAATGGCCACCAGGATCGCCGCGGTGGACTGCTCCCCCAAGGGTTCCGGATCCTCACGAGATGCTGCCGAGGCTCCCTCCAGAGCAGATGTCCCGAGAGCCGCCATCCCTGGGTCCGTCTGTACCGCAATAGAGCTCAGGGACAGGGAGATGGCAGGCAAGATGGCCGCCGCACGAGTGACAGGCGGCGAGAGATGGCCGGATTTCGCTGCTGCCTTCTTAGCCAATTTACGTTTCCCAGTCATGGGGAGGACCGGGGTGTCCCCCCAGACCACAGCCCGGTGCTTGCTGAGCAGGATGGCAGGGGAATAGAAGGATTAAGGCGGATTAAATGGACGGATGGCGGGAGCCTATGCTGCACATGTCCTTCCTCGCTCACATCCCGGCCACGCCCCCCAGAATTTATAGATATTTAATATCATGAAAAAGTAATGTCCTATTATCTCACATGGGACAGGCAGCATATTGTACCATGCAGGCTAATCAGGAGGGGAAGCCTTATAAGCCTAGAAAGATGTTTGTACACATGAAAAATAACTCAAAGCAAATAACAGTAGTCATATGTAGAAGACCCACATTTTCAAATAACAGTTTCTGAGAAATGGTTGTATGTTGACTGGTTACCCCAAACAAGTTCGGGGAAAAGTCTGTCCCCACCGGTAACCACTGTCACAGGTGGGTCTGATAAGGCATATGAGAGCATTCAGTGCCTGTGTGACAAGGTTTATGCTTCCGGATATAAATTTTTGTGTTCCCCTCATATGTCTAGGGAGATTACTCTCGGTACATCTTTAGTGTGGTTATTTAGCATACTCACTGCTCTATCGAATTGGCGAAAGAAGATCTTGTGACAATGTTGCGTGTTCCGGGCATCTAGCCTGAGGTGGTTCCCTGGCAAGTTAGTCCCAGAAAGTCCGGGGAATGGAAAGGGTATTGGCGGGTGGATACATTGAAGTCGTCTGTTCTCCGACTGTTCACTCGTCCTGCCCCCCATAGGAGAGGGGAAAAACCGTGCAAGTTAAACCATAATAAATTCTGTAAAATTAGTCTCCCGTGAGATTTTATTCCTAAGTTTTCAAACATTGTGGGAACAGTGCCCTTAGATTGCAAGTTTTAGGCACGGTGGTTTGGGATAAAAGAAAGTGTTAATTGAGCGAAGTGGAGAGGCTCAACATGTCGCCTTCATGAGCGTGCCACCCCTGCTTACCTGCCTGTCTTTTGATCTAAGAGGTGGTTACCATTTTCTCACAGTAAGCAGGCCAAGATATAATTTCCATTGAGGTGAAGGTGATATCCTTACCGATATGAAATATCAACAAAACAAACTAGACCTCAGTACAGAGGTTTCCATCCTGGACTTCCTGTTAAAAAAAAAAAAGAAGGGGGGGGGGGGGATGTCCTTCTGTTTTGTGAACGGATGCTGTAGAAGTGAATATTGGGTTATTTACTTGAGCTTTGGACTTTTAGCTCCTTTGGAGGAAGAAGGAGGTTCAAAATTGCGTCTGTTGGCATTTCTGCGGTAAGACCCTTGTTGGAAAGGGGAGCGGGTGGGTGTTGATCCAGGTCCAACTTGGTAGTTGTTGATTTCCGGCGGCAGTAGAAATTCCGCATACCAGTCAGGTAGATCCAAATCTTCAGGGATTTTAAGCAGGTGTTGTTTGCCCATGTAAGAGGCTTGAAGTGCAAACGGAAATTTCCATCTATAATTAATGCCTTTTTATCTTAAGACCTCCAGTAATGGCCTCAATGCTCTTCTATTCTTAAGAGTGATCGGTGACAGATCTTGAAACAGTTGAACTGCGGACTCGTTGAATAGGATTTGGTCATTGGATCTCGCTTTCTGTAGGACATCTTCCTTCAGGCCAAAATTGGGTAAGCAACATATGATATCTCTAGGTGGGTTTCCATCTGGTGCTCTAGGTCTTAGAGTTCTATGAGCGCTTTCAAATTCAATAGGAGATTGTTCAGGTCTGTCAAGAAGATTATTGAAGATGGAAGTTAACGCCGGTTTGAGTAAGAAGGGTATTAATCCCACTGATGCACAATAACTGATGTAGAGGTAGCTGTGGTTTAGGTGGGATGGAGTAGGATGAGGCTGGTGTACTTGGAGTAGCAAGATGGCCGCTGACTTCCGAGGTTAGGCCGAAGCCGCGGACTTTCTTGAGGGTGGTGGCTGTCTGAGAATGCCCCGTCCTGTATAGGCCTGCGGTTTCCCCGCTAGGCCAAAAATCGGAACCCCGCCGGTACACCTATGGACAGTCACTTCTAGGGGTGTCTGGTATGGAAAGGGAGGGCTGCTGCCCTGTTGCTCACTGCGCTCCTGAGGGTGGAAAGTCCGGGTCAGCAGGCCGCAAGATGGCGTCAGGCTGCGGTATACCGAAGCTAATGGCAGGGATCCTCAGGCAATTCTCCTCTGCAGGGTGTCCGTCCCAAGTCCTCCGGACCGTGGCAGCTGCTGGACCAGAACAGGGCCACCGATCACCCGCCTCACCCCCGGATCGTGGAAACTGAGAGCGGAGGGCTCCGGGCAGCCAGCAGGCCCCAAGATGGCGACGTCTCCTTGCAGTGCGGATCCACTTGCCGGCCCAAATCAGGTACAGTCTGTCAATTCCGCAAATGAGTAGCTTGAGCTATAGCAGGGGAAGCCCAGGTACTGGTACCGGTGTTTTTGAGTTTCACCGGGGTGAATTAGGGCAGGGATGGTAGTGGATTCACCCTGTCTGTGTGGAGCTCAGCATACACACGTCTTCTCTGCTTTTCAACATATCCTAGCACACTATAGGGTTGATTTACTAAAGGCAAATCCACTTTGCGCTAGAAGTGCAGTCGCTTTAGATCTGAGGGGAAGCTCTGCTGATTTTATCATCCAATCATGTACAAGCAAAAATTTTATTTTCCTCACGTGCCCCCCTCAGATCTACAGCGACTGCACTACCAAGTGGATTTGCCTTTAGTAAATAAACCCCTATATGTATCTAAATCAAATGATGAACGGTGGGGATTTTAAAAAAGGTGCCAAAAGAAATTTCTACAAAAGGTAAAGTGACACACAAAATATATATCTCTCCACACACAAAATGGGGGGTGATTTGTCAATTATTTGTGATCTCACATACAGCACTAGTCCCGAAGCAGCCAAGTGTAGTCCCTGTCAGAATGAGCTTAGCCGTTTTCCAGAGGAAACCGCAATGATGCCCGGTAAGCTTCTATCATTGCAGATTTCAATCACTTTGCGATAGTAAGATAATTTTGACACCCTCTTGCCGTTATCTGGGCCACAGAACAAACTAGAGGTTGATTTTCAATCTTTAGATCTCACACTACATAATCTTCAGTCAAGAGATATCAGTGAACATCTAGATCAGGGGTCTCAAACTGGTGGCCTTCCAGCTGTTGCAGTACTACAATTCCCATGAGGCATTGCAAGGCTAAACAGTTACAAGCAGGACTCCCATAGGCAGAGGCATGATGGGACTTGTAGTTCCGCAACAGCTGGAGGGCTGCAGGTCTGAGACCCCTGATAGATAATAGGCCCTTTAATTTATTCAGCAAGATTTCTGCCAAAATGCATACCGGTAAGCCCATACCTATGACCCTTCTCCCCTCTAAATGCTAGTACGTTGGCTATGGGTGTATGGGTAAAAATTAACCTGACAATTTTATGAATGATAGGTGCTCTGCCCAAAGATGAAAGTGATTCATATGGCACGTTATGCCAATCAATAATTTGAGCCTGTGCCTGTAACATTTACATTGACTCACGATACCTGTTCTGTTAGGGTGGCTGTGTAAGACATACTGAACATATACAGAGTACTGACCATAAACAGTCAGATATAAGGGTCAGAGTGCTAGCAAGACGTGATACCACATCTACAGGCCATACTCCTGCCCATTAGTGCTGTAAAACACACGAAGGGGCTGTCTGCAGCAAAAATGGCACATTATACCCCATTCTACTACTGTATAAACCCTAGGAAAGATTAGTGATCCAAATAAAGGGTTCAGTGTTGCAATTGATATAGCTTCACATATTCAACTACAATGTTAAGACCTCACAGGAAAAAAAAACAACGCATTAAAAAAAAAAAAAAACTTGTAGAGTACAAAAGGCTGTATTGAGGTATATTCATACAAGAAAAAAAAAAACTTAGAGAACCTTCTGCCACAAGGACCAACTCCCAAAAAATACCCATGTAATGACATTTTACATGTAATGACATTTGTGGAATGTCCATATAGCCTGAGAGATTGCATAAAAGATACCTAGGGTAAGGTCACAGCGACCAGATTTTCTCTAAACCATTTACATACCTGCTAAGAACATTAAAGAGGAAGTAAACCCTGATGGTTTACTTCCTTTTTTCATGCAAAGGTAAAACATAATGGGCTAGTATGCCTCGCATACTGGCCCATTATGTGTCACTTACCTGAAACCGAAGCCTATGTCAGATTTGCCTCACTGGCTGGAAGCATGCATCTTCCTTCCAGGGTCGCAGACTCCGGCTCTGTGACTGGCCGAAGTCGGATGACATCACTCCCGCGTGGGAGCCGCCAGTCTGGGCATGACATTTACAGGAAATGGCACGCCGTGACCCTTTTAATTTGGCGTATGCGTAGGAGAAATCCCTGTACAGGGACATTGTAAATCTCTCCTAAACCGTGTAGGTTTAGAAGATTTCCAGCACCTACAGGTAAGCTCTAACCTGTAGGTGAAAGTGTGTTTTAAGGGTTTACCACCACTTTACATTGTCTTGTGCAATAGGTTGTCTCAATGCATTTAAGGTCAGGTAAAACCCTCCCAACTCATACAACCACATACAGGAGGCCTAAACTTGAAGCAGGTTGTTTAACCCATTAGGCTCAGTTTCCACCAGTGCGACTTGTCATGTAACTTTGTCCAGAGTCTCATGGCAAGTCATAGATCACAATGGCACCAGTTTCAATTTATGCGACTCAAAGTTTCAGCTGGCTAGAAAAGGTCCCTGCACTACCCTGATCAAGACTGAAGTTGGATCAAAGCCGCACTTCAAATCACAACAGTGGACAAGCAGCCTCAGAGTCAATATATTAGATCGCATATTAGGAAAGAACCATCATGGTGCCAAAAGAATATGACCCAATAAAAACACAAGCATAAACTCCAAGGTTGTGTATTTAGATATATAGTGGGGTTATTTACTAAAGGCAAATCCACTTTGCACTACCAGTGCACTTGAAAGTGCAGCCGCTGTAGATCTGAGGGGGACATGCAAGGGGAAAAAATTAAAACAGCATTTTAGCTTGCACATGATTGGATGATAAAATGAGAGCTGCCCCTCATTTCAGATCTTCCCATCTGCTCTACCAGTGCACTTGGTGGTGCAGTCACTGTAGTTCTAAGTGGATTTGCCTTCAGTAAATAACCCCCATAGAGTTATAATATACTTAAAGTATGGGGACAGAGGCATAAAGTATTTATCCAATACCCCACACAGAGCAATTCACGTCAGTGCCACAAAGCCAACAATTCGTATAATCACATGCCATAGAGATAGCCGTCTCTGGTTACAGATCCATTATACATCTACAGTATATGGTAGAACATAGGGAGCTCCAGGTGATAGAAGTCTAGGCTCACAAACAGTATTTGCTATGCACTTCAGTTACCCCATAAAAGTTACAGCTTCGGCTCCTAGATATAAAATATTTGGTTATTTGGAACAGAAGCAAAAGCGAGTCTCCTTAAACTACATATTTAACTAGTAGCCGCCCGCCCACCGTTAAATGATGGCGGGGCGGCCCTCGTTCTGGGATGACGTCCCAGAGTGGCCACGCCATGTTGCTAGGACAGTGTTTCTCAACTCCAGTCCTCAAGGCGCCCCAACAGGTCATGTTTTCAGGATTTCCCTCAGATGAAACAGCTGTGGGAATTACTAAAGCAGTTAAACTGATCAAATCACCTGTGCAAAACAATGGAGAGCCTGAAAACATGACCTGTTGGGGCGCTTTGAGGACTGGAGTTGAGAAACACTGTGCTAGGACACGGCGTGATCCCGATCTCTGTAATGAGCCGCGTGACAAATGTGTCCAATCACAGCTGGTCACATGTAAACACGGAGATGCCGGTAATCGGCTCTCCTCACACAGAGTTTGTGGCAAGGAGAGCCGATCAGCGGCAACTCCACACAGGGGGACATATAGGAATGTAATCAGGGCACTGATCAGTGCCCCGATAACTGCATTGCAATATAGTGTCATCAGTGGCCATTAGCGATGCCAGTCAGTTCAGCCAATCAGTGAAGGCAAAAAATTACTTGTCTAATTTTGTAAGTTGGTCTTTTTGTAAAAAATAAAAATACAGCAGGGATTAAATACCACCAAAAGAAAGCTCTGTGAAGAAATTGCTAAAAAGATTTGGGTACATTGTTATATGACCGCGCAATTATCAAAGTGCGACAGCGCTGAAAGCTGAAAAATGGTTTGGCAGAAAGGGGGTAAAAGTTTCCTGTAGGCAAGTGGTTAAACAATGTATAACAGTGTGTGCTATATAAGTGTCCAGCAATCACTAAGACCCCTTTCACACTGAGGCTAATTTCAGGCGTTTTAGCGCTAAAAATAGCACATAAATAACGTCTGAAATACTCCTGCCCCAGTATTCTCAATGTGAAAGCCCGAGGGCTTTCACACTGAGGCGATGCGCTGGCAGGAGAAAAAAAAAATCTCCTGCAAGCCACATCTTTGGAGCGGTGTGTATATGCGTAGCCGCGGTTGGCGGGCGGTATTAACCCTTTTTCGGGCGCTAGCGGGGGTTAAAACCACACCACTAGCAGCTGAATATCGTGGTAAATACGACGGTATAGCGGTGCTGAAAATTGCACCGCTATACCGCCACCGCACATGCCCGCCCCAGTGTGAAAGGGGCCTTAGGTGGGAGACAGACAAAGCCTCCCAGCACATAAGTCCAAATCTAGTGATAAATGACAGTTTGACACCTTTGGATAAGCCCTGAAGTGTGCAACTAAAGCACTCAGAAGGCCAACACCTGCAGTTAATGAGCAATTATTAAACCTGGGTTTGTTCATGGAACCCAGGGGTACGCCCAGCAGCCTGTCCATTGAATGTTGCTAGATCCACATTAGGAATGAGCTCGGTGTTCGAGTCGAACATAGGTTCGACTCGAACATCGGCTGTTCGCGCGTTCGGCGAACAACGAACGATTTGGGCCGTTCGCGCCAAATTCGAGTGACGCGAACGGCCCACAATACACTGCGCCATCGCAGTGTAATCCCGGATCTGTGATTGGCCAAGCATGCACTGTGACCCTGCATGCTTGGCCAATCACAGCGCCGGCAGCGAGGAGAGCAATGATTGGCCACAGGCAGGATGCCTGTGGCCAATTATAACTGAGGGGGTTTAGTACACGCCCCACACTATAAAAGGCCGCCAGCGCGGCGGCCTCGTGTAGTGTGTTCCGGAGCAGGGAAAGTGAAGGATAGGCAGGGACAGTGTCAAATCTTGTCAAATCTATTCTTTGCTAAACCTTGTGTGTAGGGACAGATAAGGATAGGCAGGGGACAGTGTCATATTCTTTGCTAAACCTTGTGTGCAGGGAGAGAGAAGGATAGACAGGGAGAGTGTCAGTGTCATATACTTTGATAAACCTTGTGTGCAGGGAGAGAGAAGGATAGGCAGGGGACAGTGTCAGTGTCATTGTTGCTAAGCCTCCTGCACATTATAGACCTGAAGTTAGCCCGTATTGCTGCTTTTTCCTGGTGTGTTACACCAACAGGATTTTGCGGCACTTACAGCGGGCGGAGTGTGCCTCCTGACCATATTACACCTTATCTTAGCCTGTATTGCTGCTTTTTCCTGGTGTGTTACACCAACAGGATTTTGCGGCACTTACAGCGGGCGGAGTGTGCCTCCTGACCATATTACACCTGAACTTAGCCTGTATTGCTGCTTTTTCCTGGTGTGTTACACCAACAGGATTTTGCGGCACTTACAGCAGGCGGAGTGTGCCTCCTGACCATATTACACCTTAACTTAGCCTGTATTGCTGCTTTTTCCTGGTGTGTTACACCAACAGGATTTTGCGGCACTTACAGCGGGCGGAGTGTGCCTCCTGACCATATTACACCTGAACTTAGCCTGTATTGCTGCTTTTCCCATTTCCCTGCAGGCCATTAGAATGTCTGGAAGGCAAACAAGGAGAGGCAGACAGTCAGGAGCCAATAAAAGAGGGCAAGCAGGCTCTGTGTCTAGAGACAACAGTGCTGGTCGTGGACGCGGTGCATCGCCATCAGCACGTGGCCATGGGACACGCTTGTCCTTCTTTTCGGCAGCTGGACGTGTTGAGCCGCATCATGCCGAAGACTTGGTAGAGTGGATGACCAAGCCCTCCTCATCCTCTCTCACCCAGGCTCAGGGTGCTGGCAAAGCAGCTGCCAAAGCGTCCTCTTCCCTGGTATCAATGTCATCATCAGTCACTCCTTCCCTAGACCAACCATGTCCTCCTGAGGAGTCCCCCGAACTGTTTGAGCACAGTGTTGGGTACATGCTCCAGGATGCCCAGCGTTTCGAAGGGTCTGATGATGATACCCAGCTAGAGGAAGGCAGTAGCGTGAGAGCAGAGAGAGGGGATGCTCAAGAAGGACACCAATCTGGCAGTCATGTTCCAGCAGCTGCAGCATACTGCCAGATTGGCTCCAGTGATGAGGAGGGAGGGGATGATGAGGTCACTGACTCCATGTGGGTGCCTAATAGGAGAGAGGAGGAGGAGGAGGAGGAGGAGGATGAGGAGGCACATCTCCAACAAGGCAGGATGCCCTTGGGTGGCCAGCGTAAGGGCAGCACACCGACGGAATCACACCGCAGAGCTCCGCCTGTGCAGGGCGCTGCCTCTGCCCGTTATTCAAAAAGTTCTTTGGTGTGGGCCTTTTTTGAGTCGAGTGCATCAGATCGCACAGCTGCTGTTTGCAACATATGTCTCAAGCGTATATCGCGTGGCCAAAACATCACCCGCTTGGGCACCACATGCTTGACGAGACATATGTTGACCTGCCATGCAGCTCGTTGGCAAGCCTACCTTAAAGACCCACACCAAAGAACAAAGCTGACCTCTTCTTGCACCGCATCAGCTGGGATCTCCAACCCCACTCTACCTTCAGTCCTCTCTGAAACCTGCTCTGAGAGGAATGAAGGTGTAGAATTAGGTGTGTCACAGACAAGTACTTGCGGGCACTCTGCTAGCAGTACACCGACGTCCGATTCTAGCAGGCAAATTTCCCTGCCCCAGCTGCTGGACCGTCGAAAGAAGTTCACTCCCAGCCATCCACATGCCCAGCGGTTGAATGCTAGCTTGGCTAAATTGCTAGCGCTTCAACTGCTGCCTTTTCAGTTGGTAGACTCGGCCCCCTTCCGTGAGTTTGTGCAATGTGCGGTTCCTCAGTGGCAGGTTCCCACACTTTTTCTCACGGAAGGCGATTCCAGCTCTCTACCGGCATGTGGAAGGCAATGTCTTGGCCTCGCTGGACAGGGCGGTCAGCGGTAAGGTGCATATTACCGCTGACTCATGGTCCAGCAGGCATGGACAGGGACGTTACCTTTCTTTCACGGCCCATTGGGTCACTCTTTTGGCAGCTGGGAAGGATGCAGGACAAGGTGCAGTAGTGTTGGAGGTTGTTCCACCGCCATGCCTCCAAAATGCTACTACTGGTTGTGACACACCTCTGTCCTCCACCCCCTCCTCTTCTTCCTCCATGGCCTCTTCCTGTGCTTTGTCCTCGGAACCAGCGGTGCTCCGTAGGCGTTCAAGGGGCTACGCAAGTACGCAGGCAAAAAGATGCCATGCCGTGCTTGCGCTGGTGTGTTTGGGGGACAGGAGCCACACTGGGGCAGAGGTTCTGTCTACTCTGCAGGGGCAGGCCGAGAGGTGGTTGACGCCACGCCAGCTTAAGCCAGGAATGGTAGTTTGCGACCATGGCACCAACCTCCTCTCCGCTCTCCGACAGGAACAACTGACCCATGTGCCCTGTGTGGCTCACGTCCTTAACCTGGTGGTGCAGCGGTTCTTGGGCAGGTACCCGGGCTTACAGGATGTCCTGAGGCAGGCCAGGAAAGTCTGTGTGCATTTCCGCAGATCTTATAATGCCAGTGCTCGCCTGGCTGAGCTGCAAAAGGAGTTGAACCTGCCCAAGAACCGCCTTATATGTGACATGCCCACCAGGTGGAACTCAACGTTGGCCATGCTGCAGCGGCTGCACACGCAGCAGAGGGCCATCAATGAGTACCTGTGCGACTACGGCACCAGGACAGGGTCAGGGGAGCTCGGGGTTTTTTCACCACGCCAGTGGGGCATGATAAGGGATGCATGCACTGTCCTGGCACCATTTGAGGAGGCCACGAGGATGGTGAGCAGTGACAGTGCATGCATCAGTGACACTGTACCTCTTGTCCACCTGTTGGAACATTCACTGAGTGGAATAATGGACAGGGCACTTGAGGCAGAACAGAGGCAGGAAGAGGAGGACTTCCTTGCCTCTCAAGGCCCCCTTTACCCAGACAGTGTTCCTTCTGTCCCACCCATCGCACAGGAGGAGGAGGAGGAGGATTGTGTCAGCATGGAGGTGGAGCCTGGCAGTCAGCATCATCAGCAGCAGTCTTTTAGGGATGATTTACAGTTCCAAGAAACCAGTGGACTTGTACGTGGCTGGGAGGAGGTGGCTGCGGATCATGTCGTCCTTAGTGACCCAGAGCAGTGTTTCTCAACTCCAGTCCTCAAGGCGCGCCAACAGGTCATGTTTTCAGGATTTCCCTCAGATGAAATGGCTGTGGTAATTACTAAGACATTGAAACTGATTACATCACCTGTGCAAAATAATGGAAAACCTGAAAACATGACCTGTTGGGGCGCCTTGAGGACTGGAGTTGAGAAACCCTGACCCAGAGGACTCCGGACCGAATGCCTCAGCTAACCTACGCTGCATGGCCTGCCTGATCCTGCAAAGTCTGCGGAAGGATCCTCGTATTCTTCGGATCAAGGAGAGGGACCATTACTGGCTGGCCACTCTCCTTGATCCACGGTACAAGGGTAAGGTTGCGGACCTTATCTTACCGTCGCAGAGGATGAGACAACTCCGGGAGGCCTTGCAGAAAGGTCTGTGCAATGCGTTCCCAGAGACTGGGAGGTTACAAACTCCTGGTCCTGGACAACGAGTTGCTGAGGCTTCGGTCAGTCAAAGAAGGAGCGGTGGGGAAGGTGGCCGTCTGACCGATGCGTTCAGACAATTCTTTAGTCCGCAGCCCCAAGGTATGATCGGTTCAAGCAACCATCGCCAGCGTCTGATAAACATGGTGCAGGAATATCTAGGGGCAAGGTCAGACTTGGACACCTTCCCCACCGAAAATCCTCTGGCTTACTGGGTCTTGAGGATGGATCACTGGCCAGCGCTTGCACAGTATGCAATTGAGCTACTGTCCTGCATCCAGCGTTCTTTCAGAACGCACATTCAGTGCTGCTGGAGGATTTGTCACGGATCACAGAGTGCGCCTGTCCACTGACTCTGTTGATCGACTGACCTTCATAAAGATGAACCAGTCTTGGATCACCACCAGTTACCAAACACCTGAAGCTGATATAACAGACTAATTTATTTTCAAATGTCACATCCCTTCAAGACTGATGCTGAGAGACTGTCCTGTTATGTTGACTGACTATCCTCCTCCTCCTCAATGATCCGATTGATGATGATAGCTTGGAAGAACATTTTTGTTTCTGAGTGCAATGCTTTGCAGCAGGGCTCATTGCAACCTCTCCCAGATACTCTAGTTGGAGTGCAGGAGTGTCGTGGCACCAGCACCAGTGGCTAAGGCCCAATTTTTCAGCCCCTGTTTAACTGGGGCGTGTAATTACAATTTTTGATGCAATACTTTGCAACAGGGCTCATTGCTGTGCTCCAAGTACAGTATCTGTGAGGGGTTGCAGTGTTGTGGCACCAGTGCCTAAGGCCCAATTTTTATGCCCCTGTTTAACAGGGGCATGTAATTACAATTCTTGATCTAATAATTCACAGCAGGGCCCATTCCTGTGCCCACCAAGACTAACTGTGAGGCCTTACAGTGTTGTGTCAACAACAACACCACCACCACCACCAAAGGCCCAATTTTTCAGCCCCTGTTCAACAGGGGCATGCAATTACAATTCTTGATCTAATAATTCACAGCAGGGCCCATTCATGCGCCCACCAAGAGTAACTGTGAGGGCTCACAGTGTTGTGGCAACACCAACATGTAAGGGGCAAATTTCAGCTGAGTATATACGGCAGGCCCCTACTTTCAAACATCCAACTTACAAACGACTCCTCCTTGCAAACGGAAGGATACAACAGGAAGTGAGAGGAAATCTACCCCATGGAAGGCAAATTCTCTCCTGTAAGAGTTAATATGGGAAAAAAAAGTGTCTCCTCTTCACTGATGCTTTATCACCAATTCGTTTCAATAAAAACCCCAAATTTTCAAAAAACATTTGTCATTAGGACGGAAAGTGAGGTGAACTGTTCTGAACAGGTGCACACTGCATAGACAGCAAAACAAATGTTACAGGGGTGATAACCCTTCCCTATGTTTTCCAAAAAGCTTAAAAATTGATTTTTTGGCTGGAGCTACACTTAAACAATGTACCTGTTCAAAATTACAAACAGATTCTACATAAGAACAAACCTACAGTCCCTGTCTTGTATGCACCGCCTGTATACGGCTGTTCAGAGTATATAGGGCCTTTTTTATTTTGTGTGCAGGGTTCCCCTTAATATCTATACAAGACCCAAAGTGGCTGGTAATGGGGTGGGTGGGGGTGTGTGTGATGGGATAGCTATGCCATTTTTCTTAAAGATTTTCATCCATATTACCGGGACCAGACATTACATTAAAGCCGCAAGCAGTTTTAAATGGCTTTTTTTTCCTTTAGAAATGTAATTTTGTGCAGGGACAGTTCTAAACACGGGAAACACGTGGCACTTCACAGGCATACTTTAGACACCCCCCCAGGTAGGATATTTAAAGGAATATTTGACTTTTTTTTTTT
This sequence comes from Rana muscosa, assembly GCA_029206835.1. Lineage (NCBI taxonomy): Eukaryota > Metazoa > Chordata > Amphibia > Anura > Ranidae > Rana > Rana muscosa. The sequence continues at coordinate 83,468,901 of CM055128.1, forward strand.
TTTTCACTTTATGCATCATTAAAATGACTGCTCCAGAAAAATGGCCATTTTAAAACTTCTTTTTGCATTGATACATGTCCCCTGGTGCAGAACCCGGGTTCCCAAACCCTTTTTAGGACAATAACATGCATAATAGTCGTTATAATTAGCACTTTAGATTTTGAACGTTCGCATCCATTGTATTTAATAGGGTTCTAAAGTTCGTGCGAACTTTCGGTCCGTTCGCGGGGTCTGGTGCGAACCGAACCCGGGGGTGTTCGGCTCATCACTAATCCACATCTGTTTCTAGTTCAGCCTACTGGCTTAATTGCCCAAATCCAAGCAAAGAAAGTCCCGATTAAACCACAGCAGTCCACTAGGCCAGGCATGTCCAAAGACCGGCCCGCCTGATCATTTTGACATATATATATATATCTTGTGGCCCCCAACAAATCCCTGAGCGCCGGGGGGGGGGACAAAAGATAAATGCTTGCTGCCTTGGAGGAGACAGGACAAGTGTCGTACAGGATACAGGAGTATTTCCTGTTTACAGGCATCCTGTGTAAAAGGAAGTCCAGCTGCCATTGGACAACTGTTCTGTCCAACCAGAAGGCGGGACTTTCAAATAAAGAGGCAGCCGAGAAAACAGGAATTTCTCCTGTATGTCTGTCGGCACTCGTCCCGCCCCCTCCCTGTCTCAAGGCTGCAGATGGACATGAATCAGGCTGCATTCATGGCAATATGGTGGGTGCTGCAGATGGGCACTGACCCTTATTTTGCTTCACCGTTCTTTATTTAAAATGTAAGATTTCTTCCTGAAACTTCTTTTAAAGTTAAGGTGCGTGTTTTAAGCCGATAAATACGGTATATTCAAATAACACACCTAAGCTCATCTCTTCACCACACACAGCCACAAAGGCAAGAGAATTTGTGTTGGGCAATGTATTGGTGCTCTAACGAACACACACTGACCAAATTTTAATGGTTTAAAGAATGTCAGGCAAAATGGTTGGCCCTCGAGCATGTTCACTTCATCAAATCTGGCCCTCTTTGAAAAAAAAAGTTTGGACACCCCTGGACTAGGCTGTCACCTCCCCTTGCTGAAAACAAAGTGCAATTGATGGCAGACATTGAGTAAGCATAGCCCTGCACAAGCATGTGTAGGAAGGAGTTAACAGGTTGCAGCTTCTGCTGATCTGAGTTTGCACAAACCAGCTCTGCAGATTGCAGGTGTAAGGGCCTCTGCCTCCAAATGACCACACTAATAGAGTGGACAGGAATACAAAGCACATTCAGACTTTGTAGGGGGTGTGCAAACACCCACAGCAACCAATACCCCAAGAGAGGACATCCTCCTCAGAGCCCATTCGCACAGGGGCAACACAACTTCCAGCACGACTTTGGGAGGCAACTTGAGCATGAATCACAGCGAGACTCCAGGCAACTTACAAGGCAACTTCACGTTGCCTCCAGGACAGGCGACTTTACATTGGCCAATCAACTCTGTGGGAGGGGTTTGCCTGGTAAACTACCGTATTTAATCGGCGTATAACACGCACCCCTAACTTTAAGAGGGCAGTTTCAGGGGAAAAAAAAAAAAAACTTTCCACAGCCCCCTGCGTATAACACACAGGCACAGGTTACCCTTTATTTTCAGGGTAAAAAAAGTGATTGTTATATGCCAATAACTACAGTATTTACTTCCTGGAAAGTTGCTTCAGTTAAGACAGGGGATCCGACTTGGAGGCAACTTCCATTGAAATCTATGGGTACAAGTCGCCTAGAAGTCAGATTGTAGTACAGGAACCCGTTTTGAAGTCGGATCGACTTCAGTAGTGTGCATTAAGACGGCTCCATTTACTTACATTGAAGTTCTCATGTCGGGCGACTTCAAGTCAGATCCAAAGTCGCCCCTGTGTGAATGGGCTCTCAGGGTAACCACCTTGTGGTAATCTGCCAAGATTATAGCAGGTGTCATGGCAGAACCGAGCACATTGTGTAGCTTTGCCACCCAAATAACGTCTGCTGCAATACTCCTGGGAAGATCAAGGTTCGTCTACTGCATCATCCCCAAAACCTGTTCATGTGCCCTCCCTGTTGCTAGCTCCAGGTAATACCTAACCAACCCTATAGCGGTCCATTCAGGGGGGCCTGTATTCTGTCCTGGCCCAACATAGGTTCCCTTACCCCAGCAGACAGTTTGTTATTTATCAATGCTCTCTAGGAATCCTTATAAAGAAGCTTTGCAGCACTATAGCTGGTGTCCAGGTAGTAGATTACCTGTACTTGCAGGCTGTGCATCTGTCCCTTAGGCCGTTCCCTTTTTGCTCCCATCCCTTGTCCTACGGGGAGAACAAGGTGGTATGAGCCTTTTAAAAAAAAAAGACAGGGTGCAGACTATGCGCAGCAGCCAGCCACCTAAGGAGACCCCAAATGAAGCCGCCCCACCACCTGTAGGGAAAAGGGGGACATACATCCAGACTGCCAGTCCTGCTGGTCTAAGGATAGTGCAGAGAATCCACCTAAACCGCCTGATGGCCCCCTACACCAGGGAGTAAGCAACAAGAACCCCCCCCCCCCCCATTTGCCTCTTACCTTAGGGTTAGAGTCTGCAGGTGTACCAGGCCCGCTTCCCTGCATAGTCTGCTCCCTGGTGACTTACCAGCACAGGATAAAATGGCTTCAGCAATCTTCTCTGTAGCCCTGAAAGGTTGAGCAGTGAGGATTTTGCAGCACCAACAACCACCTGGTCAGTGTTTGCTACCAACATGGCTGCCCTGCAAGCAACAGGACACCATGAGTCCACACTGTCCCCTGGAAGACTCACCCAAGTCAAAATTCCACACTGCCAGTGTACCTGAGCCAGCAGGCATCTGCCAACCAGACTCCCATGGAGAGAGGGGGTCTTCTGGAGTAAAAATTCAAGACTCCCTACCATGGCAGCCTGAACAAGCCAGAGCTACATGCCTCCCCAGGTTCACTGCACCTTTTTGGGATGCTGTAGCCAGGAGGCCCCTGCCACCTAGCATGAGCCTAGATTTAACCACTTAAGCCCAAGACCAATATGCAGCATAAAGACCAGGCCTTTTTGCGATTCGGCACTGCGTCGCTTTAACAAAATTGGCATCCTTTTTTCCCACAAATAGAGCTTTCTTTTGGTGGTGTTTGATCACCTCTGCGGTTTTTATTTTTTGCGCTATAAACAAAAAAATAGAGCGACAATTTTGAAAAAATTGTTACCTTTTGCTATAATAAATATCCCCAAAAATATAAAACATTTTTTTCCCTCAGTTTAGGCCGATACGCATTCTACATATTTTTGGTTTAAAAAAAAAAGCGTTTGGTTTGCGCAAAAATTATAGCGTTTACAAAATAAGGGATAGTTAAAAAAAAAAAAATATTTTTATAAAAATGCCTTAACTAGTAATGGTGGCGATTAGCGATTTTTTGTGACTGCAACATATCGGACACATTTTTGGGACCATTGTCATTTTACAGCAACCAGTGCAATAAAACGCACAGGTTACTGTAAAAATTACACCGGCAGTGAAGGGGTTAAGTGTGCCTAGGGGTGTGTGGCTACTGTACAGTAAGGGAGCGGGGATATGTTGTGTTTACACTAACATCTCCCCGCTCCATGCCTCCGTGAGACGATCGCGGGGATCCCCGCGGCGATAGAGTCCACGGGACCAGCGGGTGTGCAACCCCGGCAGTTATAGGGCCATGTACAGGTACGTGATTGTGCCAGTACAAGCCATTCTGCAGACATATATAAAGTGAGGGGGTCTTTAAGTGGTTAAAACAAACAAAGACAGGAAAAAAAAAAAAAACTTTCAAAGTTCCTGCCTGGCCAGAGTAAACATACTGAGGGGGTGCTGCCTGTGGTCTGTCTTTTATAATGTGGATCAGCAGTTTCCTGCGCTAGGTGGGAGGAGCCTTTAAGCCATCCTGGAAGTTGACTTGGGAAAGAATTCTACCCACCTTCACCACCACTTTAGCAGCAAAGGTTCTCACTGCTGTCCTTGAAAAAGTGTAGAAATACACATGAAGTACCTCCACGTTAAATACTGTAACAAGAGGGCTCAATTAGTATTTCAGCTGACAAAAAAAAAAAAAAAAAAGTTTTACTTTATTAAAAATTTACAAAGAAAAGGTTACAAAACATTTAACTACAACAGTCCCATGACGAGAGCAAATGAGGAAAACCAGATGTACAAGTGAATTCTTCAGGAAGATTGGATCATGGCCTGGTTGGCCTCATGCATGGCGGTGAAGGACCTGTAAAATAAAGATAATTTTCTTAGCGCAAGGACAACTACTTCTCCCAGCGGCTCACATATTTTTTTGTAGACTGAACGAGATGTTTGCCGGCCACCCACAATTATTCCTCACAGAGGCAGGCAGAACAGGGATCTGCTTATGTAAACAAGGCAGATCACCAGTCTAAGAGGGGAAGACAGATCTCATCTGCCTGCCAAGCAGGAAAACAGGTCTGTTTTCCCAGTCAGTCCATCCCCCCCCAGTTAGAAAACACTCCCAGGGAACACACTTAACCCCTTAATTGCCCCCATTAACCCCTTCCCTGCCAGTGTCAGTACAGTAACAGTGCATATTTATCACAGATTACTGCAATGTCACTGGTTCCCCAAAAAGCGTCTGGTACTTTTTTACTAGTAATGGCAGTGATTGATTTGGCTGCCAGTCTCAAAAAAAGTAGACAGTTAGTTACTTACCGGTAATGGTCTTTCTGGTAAGTCTTCCAGGACAGCACAATGAGAGATGACTAGTCCACCTGACAGGAAACACAATCAAAGAGGTTAAAACCCCACCCCTCCCTGTGCTCCTCAGTTTGTGAAAAAAGTACTCCACACTAGTGCACGAGAGTGAAAACAACATACCACAACTATATATTTTTATTAATATACTTAACCAGAGCGGTGGGAAGTAGGCCTGCCGGCCTGGAAGACTTACCAGAAAGACCATTACCGGTAAGTAACTGGTACTTTTCTCAAGAAGTCTTCCAGGACGGCACAATGAGAGAGAAGCAAGTAATTTGCAGGCCTACCTTAGGGTGGGACGACAGCTTGCAGGACCTTCCTACCAAACGAGAGGTCCTGAGGCGACAGCAACTCCACTCTGTAATGCTTCAAAAAAGTGTTCTGGCTTGACCATGTCACAGCTTGGCAGATTTGTTCGACCGAAGCTCCGGCCCTTTCTGCCCAGGAGGTCGCCAGAGACCGAGTGGAATGTGCTTTAACCTTCGGGGCTGTCTTAGCAGCCTGGTCATAAGCTAGGGAGATTGCTTGTTTTATCCACCTAGCTATGGTTACTCTAGAAGCCTGTTGGCCCTTTTTCTGACCAGAAAAAAATTAATAAATAAGTGGCTGGAATTTCTGAAAATGCTAACTCTATCCAAATAAGAAAGCAGACATCGTCTGACATCCAAACAATGAAAGGAAGCCTCCCTTTCATTCTGGGGATTGGAACAAAAAGAAGGGAGTATTATTTCCTGCGTTCTATGAAATTTTGATACTACCTTGGGAAGTTACAGGGGGTCCTGCCTGAGAACAACCCTGTCCTCAAATAAACGAAAAACGGCTCTTTAATTGACAGAGCCTGCATATCACCTACTCTTTTGGCTGTCGTTATCGCCAGCAGAAAGGTAAACTTAACTGTGAGAAGTTTAATAGAAATACTGTCTAAAGGCTCGAACGGAGCCTTAGTTAACTGTTCTAGAACCAAGGAGAGATCCCAGGGTGGAACCTTAGAGATCTGTACTGGAGACATTCTGTCCCTAGCTGACAAGAATCTTTTAATCAACGGGTCCTGGGACAATCTTCTGTCCAGGAAGATAAGGCTGCTACCTGAACTCTTAGTTTCTTGGTAGCCAGCCCCAGATCAACTCCATCCTGGAGAAATTCCAGAATGACCGAAGTTTCCTGTTGGGAAACCTCTCTCTGAACACCAGCGAGAGAAGACCCCCCACACCTTAGCATAAATCCGCCTGGTGACCTCCTTTCTACTAGAGAGGAGAGTGGTAATCACTCTCTGAACAGCCCTTCTCCCGCAGGTTCTGCCTTTCAAGCACCAGGCCATCAGTTTGAAGAAGCTGGGCTCTGGGTGGAAGACCGGACCCTGAAGAAGGTCTGACCGAACTGGTAGATGGAGAGGGGGAGCTACCGACCAGTTCTCCAGAGTGGGAAACCAGGCTCTCCTGGGCCACCAGGGGGTGACCAAAATGAGACAGCATTCTGAGAGGTCCAGCTTCTGCAGGATCCTCGGAATCAGACTCAGAGGAGGAAAGGCATAGGCCAGATGAAAACTCCACACCTGGGCCAGCGCATCCACTCCCTCTGAGCCCCATTCCCGGGTCAGGGAAAAGAACCTCTTTAGCTTTTTGTTTTCCCTGCGGGCGAAGAGGTCTATCTCCGGATTGCCGAACCGTTGGCACACCAGATCGAACACCTCTGTGTTCAACTCCCATTCTCCCTGGAGAATCGGGTGGCGACTTAAAAAGTCTGCCTCTACGGTGTGAACCCCTTTTATGTGAACCGCTGTGATAGAGGGAATCCGGAGCTCTGCCCAGCTCAGGATCTCCAGAGACAAAGCCAGAAGGGTACGCGACCTGGTGCCTCCCTGATGGTTCAGGAATGCCACTGTGGTGGCATTGTCGGATAGAATCTGGACCTATCGGCCCCTGACTCTCTCCTCGAAGGCCTTTAGAGCCTCCCGGACCGCCAACAATTCCCGGAGGTTTGAGGAGGCGCCCCTCAGACGAGCTCAGGGTTCCTGGAACCGAGGTCAAAGTGAGCCCCCCAACCCCAGGCGCTTGCGTCTGTGGTTATCCTGAGAGGGTTGGACTGACTCCACAGACGACCCACCAGTAAATTCTGAGGAAGGAGCCACCACCTCAGAGATTCCTTTGCCACAACTGGGATGGGGACCCTGTAGTCTAGAGATTCCCTTGATCCGTCCCAAGAGGATAGAAGGAATTCTTGGAGAGGTCTGGAGTGGAGCTGAGCCCACGGCACCGCTGGGATGCAAGAGGTCATTAGACCCAGCACCCGCATGATGCTTCTGAAGGAGGATTCCTCTGCCTCCAACATAGACCTGACCGTTGTCATAAGACCTTGGACCTTGTCCTGGGGTAAAACAAGTTTTCTAAGGAATCCACTAGGAATCCCAAGTAGACTTTCTTCTGTTCTGGGACCGAGGATTTTTCTTTGTTGATGATCCACCCCAGGCTTTCCAAGGTGTTCACGACCCTGGCCAGGTCTGCAAGAAGGAGATCTCGACTCTGATTGTAGAGAAGCAGATCGTCGAGGTAGGGAACTACTGCTATACCCTGCAAGTGCAGGTAAGCAATCACCTCCGCCATGATCTTTGTAAAGACTCTTGGACTGGATGACAGTCCGAAGGGAAGCGCAGCAAACTGCCAATGCTGCACTCCCTGGGCGGAAGTGATTGCAAACCTGAGGAAGGCCTGATGTGCTGGGAATATCGGGACGTGTAGATAGGCGTCCTTTAGGTCTATGGTCACCATGAACACCCCCCTCAGAAGAAGCTTCCTGAGAGTGTACACGCTCTCCATCCGAAACCTCTTGCGACGCAGATAAGCGTTCAAGGGTCTCAAGATTATAAGTCGATGCTTCCCTGACGGCTTTGGAACAACGAAAACGTGGGAATAGACGCCCAAACCTTGTTGTTCCGTAGGTACCGGGATAACTACTCCCTGCCTTTCCAGATCTGAGACATTCTGTACCAGACCTGCAGCTTTTAAGGGGTCCCTGGGTAGATGCGTTACCAGGAACTTCGGGGGAGGGGAGTGAAGGAACTCTAGCTTGTAGCCCTCTTTTAAAATTTGGAGGACATGGGGGCTCTGAGATATGCTTTCCCATCTGGGGAGAAACTGGGAAAGCCTTCCCCCTACCCTTACGTCACTTAGAGTTCTTGTCATTAGGCTTTTGGCTGGAGAAAAGGATACCTCCCTTCTGTTTGTCCTGTCTTTTTGCCAGCACTCCACCTCCTAGTATTGATAGGTCTTTTGTCTGAAAACCGGTTCTTACCCTGGGGGCCTCAAAAAAATCTCCTTTTTAGGTTTGGTAGGAAATTTCTTACCCTTTTCGGTGGACCTGGACAAGGCTTGGTCAAGTCCTGTACCGAAAAGAAGGGAGCCCTCAAATGGGAGACCACATAAACGGGTCTTGGATGCACTATCACCATCCCAGGTTTTAACCCATACAGCTCTTCTAGCAGAGTTTAAGAGGGCTCCAGTCTTTGCAGTGGTTCTTACGGTTTCTACCGCTGCGTCCGCTAGGTACGCCACCGCGTTACCTATTAGCTGCAACAACTCCAAGACTTCCTTGGATTTGGAAGTGCCTGAAACATGGTCCGTTAATTTTGAGATCCATGCATCTGCATTCCTGGCTACGCATGCTGAAGCCAGCGCCGGGCTCATGGCTGCCGCATTGGCTTCCCAGGCCCTCCGCAAGGTGGTTTCAGCACGCCGATCCATCTGATCTTTGAGGTTACCAGTATCCTCAAAGGAGAGGTCAGACTGTTTGGATACCTGGGCTAAGGAAGCATCCAATCTGGGTGTTTTGAAGAACCTATCTTCATCTTCCTCCTTGAAAGGGCACCTACGTTTCCACGTTTTTGGTCTTAAAAGCTTCCTTTCAGGATCCTTCCATTCTTGAAGGATAATGTCCTTGAGTGCCTGGTGGACGGGGAAGGTTTTGGGTTGAGACTTCAACAAACCCTGATACATTCTATCCTGTGCGGAAACCTGTTCCGCAGGCTCCTGGATCTCCTCAGAAGCATAAATTGCCCCAAGGAGGCCCTCCATATCATCGGCCGAGAAGATGTGCCTTCCTGGCCTGGAGCCCTCTTCCTCGTCCTCTGCCTGACTATCCACCAGACCCTCATCAGATACTTCTCGATCGGAGATATCTGAATCCTCCTCCGGCTCCGAACCCTGTGAAGGTAGGGATTTTAGAGGCTGCGGGCGTCTTTTAACTACCCTGGGAGTCAAAGAAATCTCCTGAGAGGAAGAGCCCCCCCCACTTGTCTGAGGTTCTGGTTCCCTAGACCTGAGTGAGGATTGAAATTCCTTAAGCGTAGTCAGCATCTGGGTCTGGACAGACAAGAAGTCTTTCATGACCTGAGATGTTTCTTTTCCAGCCAATTTCTGAATGCATTTAAAACAGAAAGGTCTGGAATAGTCTGGAGGCAACCTATCGTTGCAGTAGCCACATCTTTTGATGCGAGCAGGGGCTTTAGAGGGACGGCTGGTAGACCCCTGGGCAGTGACGTCCCCTCCTGCAGAAAAAACAAATATACACAGGGAATTTTTTTAGTACCAAACACCCCTGTGCAGAGCAAAAGGGGGAAGAGTCTGGGTACCTCCCCCATCATAACCCCTGCTGGCTGGGTAGGACTCACCTCCTGTGGCCTCTGTAGCCTTGGCCGTACCGGGCCTTTCCTCATGCTCCATCCGGGCTCGAACCGTGTCGCTAAGAGCAAACAGGAGGAATGGGCGCCTCTTTTCCTGGCATCTTTATAGAGGAAGCTGGCTGAAAAGACGCCGGCCGTCGCCATCTTGCCGTAGACCGGAAACCGGAAGTGGCGCGGCGCACGGTGACGTCATTCCGGGCGCTAGAGGAGGAAATCAATGAGTCCTCCAGGCCATGGGAAAATGGCGCCGCACATGCCTGAGCGGCGCCAATAGCCAGAACAGCGCTTCACCGCTGGGTTCACCACCGCATCTGCGGGAGACCTGCCAGCCCCCCCTCCGAAGTGGACACCCACCAGGTAGGGAGAAAAAAAAGAGGAAACATTTGGCCCCTGAAGCTTCCACGTACCCTGTACCTTAGGGCTTCAGAAAACTCGGGGGGTTCTTCAAGGCTATTCCTTCCCCCCTGAGTATGTTACAACAAAAGGGGGACCCCCCAGGAAGGATGAGCGTCCTGCTAGGTCCAGAGGCTTCCTACGCGTTCGACCTAGGTCCCAGGGGGAGACCTCCAGCACCAGGCCTTTAGAAAATAACAAACGGTTTCGCTGTGGGGAAACACAATCAAAAACTGAGGAGCACAGGGAGGGGTGGGGTTTTTAACCTCTTTGATTGTGTTTCCTGTCAGGTGGACTAGTCATCTCTCATTGTCCCGTCCTGGAAGACGTCTTGAGAAAGATCAAATATGCCAGTTTGTAGCCGCTATAACTCGTGCAACCCAATATACATACACTTTTTGGGATTTGTTTTACCAAAATACATATTGGCTTAAATTGATGAAATTTGTTTTACTTTTATTTGATATGTTTAGTTGGGGTGTAAAAACCTTCTGGTCCTTAAGTGGTTAAATTACCCTCACCTACCGTTTAGAGGGATAATAGTTTCACTAGACAAGTGAACTTCAACAGGGACACAGACCACAATAAAAAGCCTAAGGTTCTAGCTGTTTACTACCCAAACCCAGGTGCTGCTGTAGCAGAATTTGTTACTATCCGATTGCAATTGCCACTATAAACCTGACCCAGAGGCCCTGACCAGTTAGGTGGGTCATTTGACAGATAATCCCTACAGGATTGAAAAACTAAAATGTATTGCCAAGCAATGTTCTTGCTTTTAAGGCAGTGCCATTGCACCTACTCGTGTGGTAATCCCAACAGTAGAACTCAATAACTGAACATCCTCCAGCATTACATACAAGGATGAAACTACATTACTTAGAGTTCAGGTTTCAAAAATGTTTCACTTAAAACCCACACACAAAAAGCCATGTTGTTTCATTTAGATTGGTAAAGCACATGAACTTCTTACCTCATTCCAGGTGGTGGCATTCCCATTGGTCCTTCTCTGCTGGGTGCATGCCCATTGGCAGACTCATGCCTGGAGGTGGGCCCATCATGCCTACATAACAAGACTGTCAGTAAAAGGCAGTTTAGACATTGCTTAGTACACAAGTCAAGACTAGATCTCAGGGTAATCCTGCAAGGATTCATCAACAGAATCAGAACCAGGCATCTCATCACAGATCCAGTCTAGCACAGCATGAGACCAAATTATTCATACCTGGTGGGGGTGGTCCACGACCCATTGGTGGCGGTGGACCTCCATGTTCTTCAGCAGCTTAACCATGTTGGGGCCCCAGCAATACTAGCTACTGCAGCAGCGGCAACATTGCCACTGCTGAGGTGTCATCACCTGTAATGACAAACCAACAATTTCACCTTCAATAAGTTTGTATTTTGGAAAAACCTCTAACCTGTACGGGTAAATAGACCGTCAGAAAATTCGAGAAAAATATCAAAACGTCAAGGGAGAGACAACTGGAGTGTAATAAGTTTTCCAAAATTGCATACAACAGCAAAGTCAATGCTTGACAAAAATGTGAATGGAGCATTAAAATAGAAAAAAGTTAAAGGGGCACGTAAATGTAGGCAGTAGTAAAGTCCACCTTACAAAAGGGCAACACACATAAAATAGAGGCCTCCACAGAGAGGGGGCCTCCTAGTTAGAGCCCTAGGGCTTCAGGGTCTACATAAGGCCATAAGCTATCAATTTCAGGATGCATCTACTACTGCATCATGCCTACATAAAAACAAGGCAGTCAGTAAAAGGCAGATCAGACATCGCTTAGTACACGAGTCAAGACTAGATCTCAGGGTAATCCTGCAAGGATTCATCAACAGAATCAGAACCAGGCTTCTCATCACAGATCTAGTCTAGCACAGCAAGAGACAAAAATTATTCCTACCTGGTGGGGGCGCTCCACAGCCCATTGGTGGTGGACATCCACCTCCTCCAGCAGCACACTGTTGGGGCCCCAGCAACACTTTGTGGTTGCTGCTGCAGCAGCATTGCCATGGCTCTGAGGTGTCACCTGTAATGACAGCACAAATTCACCTTTAATAAGTTAGATGCCATCCTTCAAACCTGACCCAGAGGCCCAGGATCAGTTACGTGGGTCATTTGACAGATAATCCCCTACAAGATTGAAAATCTAAGAAAAATTCTTATTGCCAAGCAATGTTTTTGCTTTTAAAGGCAGTGCTATTGCATCTGCTCGCCTGGCAACCCAGACAGTAGAACTCAATAACTAAACATCCTCCAGCATTATGTAGAAGGATAAAGCAACTACAATTACTTCCTATAGTTTAGGTTTTACAAGTAAATTTTGAAACCTCAAAGCCATGTTGGTTTCATTTAGATTGGGAAAGCACCCGAACTTCTTACCTCATTCCAGGTGGTAGCGGTCTCATTAGGTGGTGGCATTGCCATTTGGTTCTCCTCTGCCTGGGGGCATGCCCATTGGTGGCCTCATGACTGGAGGTGGGCCCATCATACCTACATAAGACAGTCAGTAATGGGCAGATCAGACATAGCTTAGTACACAAGACTAGATCTCAGGGTAATCCTGCAAGGATTCATCAAAAGAATCAGAACCAGGCTTCTCATCACAGATCCAGTTTAGCACAGCAAGAGACCAAATTATTCATACCTGGTGGGGGTGGTCCACAACCCATTGGTGGCAGTGGTCCTCCAGCAGCATACCGTGTTGGGGCCCCAGCAATACTAGCTGTGGCTGCTGCTCTGTGTCATCACCTGTAATGACAAACCAACAATTTCACCTTCAATAAGTTGGATTGAAGTTTTTCCAAAACACAACCCACCTTTACAGGTACAGTGGGTACGGAAAGTATTGAGACCCCTTAAATTTATCACTTATATTGCAGCCATTTGCTAAAATCATTTAAGTTAAATTTTTTCCTCATTAATGTACACAGCACCCCATATTGACAGAAAAACTGAATTGACTTTTTTGCAGATATATTAAAGAAAAACTGAAATATCACATGGTCCTAAGTATTCAGACCCTTTGCGGTGACACTCATATTTAACTCAGGTGCTGTCCATTTTTCTGATCATCCTCGAGATGGTTCTACACCTTCATTTGAGTCCAGCCGTGTTTCTCTATACTGACTGGACTTGATTAGGAAAGCCACACCTGTCTATACAAGACCTTACAGCTCACAGTGCATGTCAGAGCAAATAAGAATCATGAGGTCAAAGGAACTGCCTGAAGAGCTCAGACAGAATTGTGGCAAGGCACAGATCTGGCAGAGGTTACAAAAAAATGTCTGCTGCACGTAAGGCTCCTAAGAGCACAGTGGCCTCCATAATCCTTAAATGGAAGACGTTTGGGACAACCAGAACGTGTGTACATTAATGAGGAAAAAAAATAAAAATAAACGATTTTAGCAATTGGCTACAATATAATAGAGTGAAAAATTTAAGGGGGTTTGAATACTTTCTGTACCCACTGTATATACAGTGGGTAAAGAAAATTTGAGGAGGATAACCAAACTTCAAGAGAGAGACAACTGGAGTGTAATAAGTATTCCAAATTTGCATACAACAGTAAAGTCAATGCTTGACAAAAAAAAATATGTGAATGGAGCATCAATATTAGGCCCCTTTCACACAGACGGATAGAATAGTTGCTTTAGCTGCGTATTTTCTAGTTTTCTACCGCAGCTAAAACCACACAATGCTTTCCTATGGCCCCATTCACACAGTTTAGCTGCGATTTCGTTACATGCGGTTTGGTGCGAATAGAAAAAATAGAATTGAATGCATCCAGGTGCAATGTAGCGCAGCTATATGCACATAACCAGTCCGATAGCAGCTTAAGAAAAAAAAAAAAAAAAAAACAGGAAGCACATTGATAGTCATTCCCATGGCATGGCTGATTATACAGTTAAAACGCAGCCGCATGTAAACGCAGGTAATCGCAATGTACAAATGCAGCTAATCGCAGTGAATGGAGTCTTGAATTTCACAGAACATTTACATGCTTTTAACTACAGCAAAACAGCCGTCCGTGTGAAAGGCACCTAAAAGTAAAAGGGGCTCAAATGTAGGGTAGTAGAGTCCACCTTACAAAAGGCAACACACAAAACAGAGGCCTCCACGGTGAGGGGGAAGAGTGAACGATAAGGAAAGGACAGCGGGGGTACGCTCCTAGCTAGAGCCCTAGGGCTTCAGGGTCTACATAAACTATTTCAGGATGTATCTACTGTATATACTACTTCCTATTACTGACTGTCTTGTATATGTAGGCATGATGCAGATCAGACATCGCTTAGTACACAAGTCAAAACTAGATCTCAGGGTAATCCTGCAAGGATTCATCAAAAGAATCAGCATCAGGCTTCTCATCACAGATCCAGTCTAGCACAGCAAGAGACCAAATTATTCATACCTGGTGGGGGTGCTCAATGACCCATTGGTGGCAGTGGACCGCCACGTTCTCCAGCAGCATACCGTGTTGGGGCCCCAGCAATACTAGCTGTGGCTGCTGCTGCAGGGGCAACATTGCCACTGCTGAGGTGCCATCACCTGTAATGACAAACCAACAATTTCACCTTCAATAAGTTAGATTGAGGTTTTTCCAAAATACAAACAACCTGTACAGGTAAACAGACAGTTTATCAGAAAATTTGAGGATGATATCCAAACATCAAGGGAGAGACAACTGGAGTATAATAAGTTTTCCAAAATTGCATACAACAGTTAAGTCAATGCTTGACAAAAATGTGAATGGAGCATTAATATAAAAGTAAAAAAGGGGCATGTAAATGTAGGGCGGTAGTAAAGTGATCCTTACAAAGGGCAATAACACATAAAACTGAGGCCTCCACAGTGAGGGAGCCCAAGAAGGGGGGAAGAGTGAACGATAAGGAAAGGACAGCGGGGGTCCCCTCCTAGCTAGAGCCCTAGGGCTTCAGGGTCTACATAAGGCCACAAGCTATCAATTTCAGGATGTATCTACTACTGCATCATGCCTACATAAACAAGAGTGTCAGCAATAGGCAGATCAGACATCGCTTAGTACACGAGTCAAGACTAGATCTCAGGGTAATCCTGCAAGGATTCATCAACAGAATCAGAACCAGGCTTATCACAGATCCAGTCTAGCACAGCAAGAGACAAAATTTATACCTGGTGGGGGGCGCTCCACAGCTTATTGGTGTTGGACATCCTGGGGTCCCAGCAGCACGCTGCTGGGGCCCCAGGATGTCCACCACCAATAAGCTGTGGAGCGCCCCCCACCAGGTATAAATTTTGGCATCACTTCCTGTCGGATAGCCGCTTGCTTTCCAGGGTGAAACGCACATCGTAGTGCAAAGGATTCCGGCGCTGCCGGCTGTTAAACATCACGCTCCCTCCGGTACAGCCGCAGACACCACCCCACCGGACCATCTCTGCAGCGGAGCTGTTGCCATCGCAGGCGACTTCCAGAACAGATGAATGACATCCCTTTGTGCAACCCCATATACACTATTTTATGCGCAGTTTTGTCTGCTGTCCTGTGAGTAGCCAGTTGGCTGAATCTTTTATTAAATTAAATGTTTTTATTTACATACTGCACTTAGTAGGCGCATTTTTCTTTTCCTTCGTTGCCATTACAGAGTCGCTTCACTCTTCAAAGTGCTGCCAACAGTGCATATGTAACACCAATATTACTATGTACTTTATTATTATTTCTCCATTGGGACTTTTCTAATATTTTTAATATTGTTATTACTTATAGTATGCAATATATATTCTATACCCTCCCCCATTAGTATTTGTATAACTTTTGGCTTGCTCATTGCGCCATCATCCTGTTTGCTATTAAAAATGTACTTGTTTAAATGAAACCAACATGGCTTTGTTTAGGTTTGATTGGGAAAGCACCCGAACTTCTTACCTCATTCCAGGTGGTGGGGGTCTCATTAGGTGGTGGCATTTTCATTTGGTTCTCCTCTGCCTGGGGGCATGCCGATTGGTGGACCCATGCCTGAGGTGGGCCCATCAAGCCTACATAAAGACAGTCAGTAATAGTCATATCAGACATCGCTTAGTACAGAAGTCAAGACTAGATCTCAGGGTAATCCTGCAAGGATTCATCAAAAGAATCAGCATCAGGCTTCTCATCACAGATCCAGTCTAGAACAGCAAGAGACCAAATTATTCATACCTGGTGGGGGTGGTCCACGACACATTGGTGGCAGTGTACCTCCACGTCCTCCCGCAGCATACCATGTTGGGGCCCCAGCAAGTCTAGCTGTGGCTGCTGCTCTAATGTGTCATCACCTGTAATGACAAAAACAACAATTTCACCTTCAATAAGTTAAATTGAAGTTTTTCCAAAACAACCTTTACAGGTACGGAAAGTATTTAGACCCCCTTCAATTTTTCACTGTTAAATGATTTTAGCAAATGGCTGCAATATAGAAGTTCATTTTTTTTCCTCAATGTACACACATTTTGGTCGTCCCAAACGTCTTCCATTTAAGGATTATGAAGGCCACTGTGCTCTTAGGAACCTTACGTGCAGCACTTTTTTGAAACCTTGGCCAGATCTGTGCCTTGCCACAATTCTGTCTGAGCGCTTCAGGCAGTTCCTTTGACCTCATGATTCGCATTTGCTCTGACATGCACTGTAAGGTCTTCTATAGACAGGTGTGGCTTTCCTAATCAAGACCTTACAGCGCATGTCCGAGCAAATGAGAATCATGAGGTCAAAGGAACTGTCTGAAGAGCTCAGACAGAATTGTGGCAAGGCACAGATCTGGCCAAGGTTACAAAAAAAAAAAAGTTTGCTGCACGTAAGGTTCCTAAGAGCACAGTGGCCTCCATAATCCTTAAATGGAAGACGTTTGGGACGATCAGAACCAGAATGTGTGTACATTGAGGGAAAAAAAATAAAATTAAAGTGTTTCACATTGTTATACTGCAGCCATTTGCTAAAATCATTTAAGGGGGTCGGAATACTTTCCGTTCCCACTTTATAGACAGTGGGTAAAGAAAATGATAGCCAAACGTCAAGGGAGAGACAACTGGAGTGTAATAAGTATTCTAAATTTGCAAACAATGCTTGACAAAAAAAAAAAAAAAAAGTGAATTCAGCATCAATATTAAAGTAAAAAGGGGCTCATAAGTGTAGGGTAGTAGAGTCCACCTTACAAAACGCAACACACAAAACAGAGGCCTCCACAGTGAGGGGGCCCAAGAAGGGGGAAGTGAACAATAAGGACAGGACAGTGGGGGAACCCTCCTAGCTAGAGCCCTAGGGCTTCAGGGTCTACATAAGCTATCAATTTCAGGATGCATCTACTGTATATACTACTGCCTATTACTGACTGGCTTGTATATGTAGGCATGATGCAGATCAGACATCACTTAGTACATGAGTCAAGACTAGATCTCAGGGTAATCCTGCAAGGATTCATCAAAAGAATCAGCATCAGGCTTCTCATCACAGATCCAGTCTAGCACAGCAAGAGACAATTATTCATACCTGGTGGGGGTGCTCCACAACCCATTGGTGGCGGTGGACGTCCATGTCCTCCAGCAGCATACCATGTTGGGGCCCCAGCAATACTAGCTGTGGCTGCTGCTCTAATGTGTCATCACCTGTAATGACAAACCAACAATTTCACCTTCAATAAGTTAGATTATATTTTGGGAAAACTTCAAACAACCTGTACAGGTATATAAAATTACAGACAGTTTCAGAAAATTCCAGGATGATATCCAGCAAACGTCAAGGAGAGACAACTGGAGTGCAACAAGTATTCCAAAATTGCATACAAAACAGTAAAGGCAATGCTTGACAAAAAAAAAAAAAAAAGCGAATGGAGCATTAAGTAAAAGGGGCTCGTAAACGTAGGGCAGTAGTAAAGTGCACCTTACAAAAAAGTAACATACATAAAACAGAGGCCTCCACAGCAAGGGGGCCTCAAGGGAAAAGAGTGAATAAGTAAGACAGCGGGGGTATCTTAGCTAGAGCTTTAGGGTCTACATAAAGCATCAATTTGAAAATGTACCTACTGTATATACTAATGCAGGACTGCCATGTTATACAGACCATTTTGTATGTTTCACTTTTCAGAGTGGAATGAAATACACAAGCAGTGCTTTAGAGAATATTGGTAAAAGGACTATAGAAAGTATTCACATGATTCCCAAGGATGCCAGCAGGGGCTTGCGGCATAGGAGCACCAGCTGGCACACTACTACCAGCTGCTCCTGTCAATGGTACTCTAGCAAAGCCAATCTGCAAGAGAGTCAAATGTTACCTCTAATCCTAGCTCTGACAAGTTATATCAAATATTCAGTTCACAAAGCTTGGGATAAAAAAAAAAAAAAAAAAGGATCTCTATAAAGTTTTGCCTTTGGTAATTTTAAAAAACAAATCGCACCACAGCAAAGACCCACCCTCATACTGCCTAGGCACTACTAGTCAGAGGTTTAGCAGTGAGCATATGAAAGTTTGTGTGCCCAGGACAGTTTAAACCAAAATCTCACCCCCATTGGCACAGAAGAGGCACTAGGACCATCCACATAACTTGAGCCCTTTCCTAATGTGTTACAGCTAACAAGCCTCTCCGTTAAAAGTGCAGCATTTTTACTGAATAAAATAGCACCCATATAGTATGACAAAGGGCACTTTAAAGCCATCTGTGGCAGGTTGGTTCCCCTGGGCAAATCATGGTACGGCGGCTGCTTTAAAGGATCTAGGGTGTGTCAGATCCACGGCCTGTCAGGGAGAGGAGACCGATGCTGTGTCCCTTGTACATAGACACAGATCGGTCACCTCCCCCCACAGTAAGAATCACTCCTAGGGCACACATTTAACCCCTTCCTTGCCCCCTAGTGTTAACCCCTTCCATGCCAGTCACATTTATACAGTAATCAGTGCATATTTATAGCGCTGTATAAATGTGAATGGTCCGATATGTCTGCCGTAATATCGTAGTCCTGACAAATCGCAGATAACCGCCATCACTAGTATAAAAAAAAAATATTTTTTTTTTTATAAATGTCAGAATTCTATCCCCTATTTTGTAGGCGCTATAACTTTCACGCAAACCAATCACTAAACGCTTATTGCGATTTTTCTTCACCAAAAATGCGTATCGGCCTAAACTGAGATTTTTTTAGTCTCAATTGGGATATTATAGCAAAAAGTAAATAGTTTCTTCAAAATTGTCGCTCTTTTTGTTTATTGCGCAAAGAATAACCACAGAGGTGATCAAATACCAAAAGAAAGCCATTTGTGGGAAAAAAAAAAAAAACGTCAATTTTGTTTGGGAGCCATGTCGCACGACTGCGCAATTGTCATTCAAAGCATGACAGTGCTGAAAGCTGAAATTTCGCCTGGGCAGGAAGGGGGTATATGTGCCCAGTAAGCAAGTGGTTTAACAATTTCATAAAAGGCAGAATTGTACTAAACAGTTGAAAATGTGTTAGAACAAGACTTGACTTACATCTTTTGGAGGTGGGCCTTCTACTGTCACGTATACCAAGTTCTCCCCACGTAGTAAAACTAACCCTAGTACCCTCTTTTCTTCCCATTCTGGCTTTTTGGAATTATTGGGCCTAGGGAAACAGGACATTAGCAAGTGCAAAATACAATTTTGATCACTACAGAGTAAATCCAACACTTGATCTTTCTAAACTCATCACAATCACACAGTATAAGATTCATATGCTTGTCAAATGCTTTGACAGTTCCAATGAAGATGCTACCATCTTTCAGAAAGCAACGCATTCTGATGTCAACATGCTGCAGCATCTTGCTGCTTTTTCCCCAAACTGTCAGGAAGACCTTGTAATGCCTTCTTTTCTTTCAATCTGAATTTGGAGATAGTCTCATGTATCTTTTGATATGCATTTGGCTGTTTTCACACTGATCTGTTTTTCCTCTGCAAAAAAAAAAAAAAAAAAAAAAAAAAGTTGAAAATGTGCGACCATGTAATCCTATGTACGGTAACCTCTTTTCACTGATCTGTGGCAGGTTGGCTGCGTTTAGTACAATCTTGCTTTTTGCTTGGGGGCAGTAACAAAAATGCAGAAAACGTGGCAAAAACACACGGTCATGTTTGTGTCACATCCTTGGGGGGGGGGGGGGGGGGGGGGAAGGAACACTGCCAAAAAAAAAAAAGTCCTGCAAGCAGCATTATTAAGGGGCTTTAGGAGCAGTGTATATGCTACCCCTAAAGCACCCATGCTCATTAAAATGAATGGGCAGTGCCATTGATGCACCTGCAAAGCACCTTTTTCAAGGGCCAGCGGGCCAAAAACGCCCCGTTCAAGATAGCTGTGCTTTACTGCCAACACCCAATGCGACAGTGCCCTAGACAGGTGTGTTATTACTACAGAATCAATGAGAAAGTGCCCTTGTGAGTATTAACTTGTTTTTCCCCCATTTAATAAAAAAATAATGCCACTAGGTTGGTGCGCTCGCTTTTGGCGTTGTATAGTATGTTCAAGGATATCCAACACTGAGAAGGCAACTAGACGTTTGTGCGTTATTCCTTGACTAGTGAAAGAAGAAATTGACCCATTTGTAGGGCATCATACCTGAGCGCAGGAGGATACTTTGCTTCACTTCCACATCAGTGCCTGCCCTCAAGGAGATTAAAATCTTTGGTATCATGCATACATATACTACACCAACTCAAAAAAATAAATAAACAGGAGTACATGCAAACTCCAAAATTTGCATGCACAAAGGGCAATAAAATCACAGCTATAGGAGGCATTTGACTTCCCACATTTGTGCAAAATAAACCTGTATGCTTGAATTTACATTGCAAAGTAAAGATAAATAGACACAGGTAAGCGGGAGTATAGATTTGGGTTAAAGTCACCCACAAAGATACGTATGCATGAGTATGAACGAGTATATTAGTATGCACATGACATCTTTCCCCACCCCCTTTTTTGTAGGGTTAGGAGCGGGGATGGGGACCTGCTCCCATGTCTCTCGTTACTTTTATTTCTTCTCTTGCTTATTACTTATATCCTAGGCCCAGGAGAATTAAGGGCACATGCTGCGGCATAGATTGTTTTAAAAGCATGTTAGAGGATGGATCCATTTGTGTACCTATATGTATTTTATATGTATTTTTTTATGTAGTTGTGTATTTTGAGACTATTTTTATGAATTTGCATATTGTTTTGCAAAGTAAGATTAATTGTAAAAAGAATTCAATAAAAAAAAATTGCATTGCACAGACATCGCATGTGATCTGCACAGGAACACATTTAGCATCCATTTCTTTCAATGGCCGGAATAAGTTTATACTTGACAATGGAAAGAATGAATGCCCAAATGCTTGACGTGCCTAAAAGTTTGCAAGCCACGACTCTAGGTGCATTTAAAAACATTGAGTTTTCCATGCCTGGAGAAAAGGGTGCCCAGGTGAGGGGAGAAAAAAAAAAAAAAAAAAAAAAGAGTACGCATGAGGCCAAACAGTGTCTGCAAGGCAGAGGAGCTGACACTTATTCTAAATTTCCCTTATAGGAGCCAACACCACAACCATTACTAGCCAAGCATGGCCTACAATCACTGGTCAGCATGAGGGAGAAAGGAACTTTACAACACAGCCAGATAGAGGTGCCCTCATTCAATCACCAAGTCAGAAAGGACACACACACACACACGGTGGAGCTCATCCCCCACACAGGAGTGCTCCTAGTCTCCACCTCACAATAGAATCCCATTAAAGCCGGTCTCGGTCAGGTCCCCCCCTCTTCCCGCCAGGTCTCCCACACTTAACATGCAGAGTCATGACCAATTCGGGGAATAAAAAAATTGCACCGGAGTCTCTCCTTAAGCACTCTTTATACCGAAGCGACGCGTTTAACAGAATAGAAAGTTTTATAATGCACCGCCTACTGCGGTCTGATGTGTAGGGAAGAGCGACCCCTGCTGCACGGACTATAGATGTACGAGGGAAAACTAGCAGGAACATTTAACACGCTTTGGCTCACTGTGCAAGGGGGGTCTTCCAAATTGTTAAAAATGTAAGGGTCCCTACCAGGGCAGCCTGAGCTACACGCCTCACTTGCCTCCGTTTTGGAATGCTGTAGCTGGGATGCCCCTGCCACCTAGCACAAAGGCCTAGATATAATAAATAAAATACACTTTTGTCTGGCCAGAGGAAACATACTGAGGGGCTGCTGCCTGTGGTCTGTCTTTAATGTAGATTAGGTGTTTACTGTGCTAGGTGGGAGGAGCCTCTGTAAGCCATCCTGGAAGATGACTTGGGAAAGGATCACACCCACCTTCCCCACCACTTTAAGGGCAGCAAAGGTTCTCACTGCCGTCCTTGTAAAAGTGTGGGGAAAAAAAAACTTCTGAACATGGAGTTACTTCATGCAGAACAAGAGGGCTAAATTAGCATTTCAGCTGACAAAGTGAGTTTTTTTTACTTTATTAAAAATTTACAAAGAAAAAGGTTACAAAACATTTAACTACAACAGTCCCATGACAAGAGCAAATGAGGAACACCAGATGTACAAGTGAAGTTTTGAGGCAGCTTGGATCATGGCCTGGTTGGCCTCATGCCTGGTGGTGGAGGACCTGTAAAATAAGGGACATTTTTTTCTTAGAGCAAGCAACAGAGGGACAACATAACTTTACATTCAAGGCAAAATAAATCTGTCAGCTCACTTTTGTAGACAACCCTGAACCCCTTTACCCTCACTGTTACAGGGATAATGGTTTCAATAGACATGAAGTGACCTTCAACAGGACAGTCCACAATAAAAAGCCTAAGGTTCTAGCTGTCCACTACCTAAACCCAGGTGCTGCTGTAGTAGGATTTGTTACGTACTGATTGCAATTGCCACTATTACAACGGGATCTCTAATGCTAACAAACTGATGCTATAATCTCATTTGGATCTACCAAGTAGTGATCATAAATGCTAGGTTACTCCCTAGATGCCATCCTTCAAACCTGACCCAGAGGCCCTGGATCAGTTAGGTGGGTCATTTGACAGATGATCCCTACAGGAGTAAAAAACTAAATTCTTATTGCCAAGCAATGTTTTTGCTTTTAAGGCAGTGCTCAATAACCAAACATCCTTCAGCATTATATACACAAGGATGAAGCAACCATTACTTAGTTAAGGTTTCAAAATGTTTTGTTTTTTTTTAAAGTAAAACTACACAAAGCCATGTTGGTTTCATTTAGATTGGGAAAGCATCCGAACGTCTTACCTCTCATTCCAGGTGGTGGCGGTCTCATATTAGGTGGTGGCATTCCCATTGGTCCTCCTCTGCCTGGGGGCATGCCCATTGGTGGACCCATGGGTGGCCTCATGCCTGGAGGTGGGCCCATCATACCTACATAAACAAGACAGTCAGTAAAAGGCAGATCAGACATCACTTAGTACACAAGTCAAGACTAGATCTCAGGGTAATCCCGCAAGGATTCATCAAAAGAATCAGAATCAGGCTTCTCATCACAGATCCAGTCTAGCACAGCAAGAGATCAAATTAATCATACCTGGTGGGGGTGCTCCACGACCCATTGGTGGCGGTGGACCTCCACGTCCTCCAGCAGCATACTGTGTTGGGGCCCCAGCAATACTAGCTGTGGCTGCTGCAGCAGCGGCAACATTGCCGCGGCTCTGAGGTGTCATCACCTGTAATGACAAACCAACCATTTCACCTTCAGTAAGTTAGATTGAGGGTTTTCCAAAATACAAACAACCTGTACAGGTATATAGTTTCAGAAAATTTGAGGATGATATCCAAACGTCAAGGGAGAGACAACTGGAGTGTAATAAGTATTCCAAAATTGCAACAGTAAAGTCCATGCTTGACAAAAATGTAAATGGAGCATCAATAAGTAAGCATGAATTTATGTACTTTACCCAGGGGGAAAAAAAAAAAAAAAAAAAGCAGACAGGCAGCTGTGCATAGTAACCAATCAGCTTCTAGGTTTTATTGTAAATGTACAGCAGTAGTAAAGTCCACTTTACAAAAGGCAACATACATAAAAAACATAGGCCTCCACAGTGAGGGGGCACTAAGGGAGGAAAAATAATAATAAAAATGATTAAAGGACAGCTAGAGCCCTAGGGCTTCAGGGTCTACATAAGCTATCAATTTCAAGATGTACCTACTGCATATACTGCAAGACTGCCATGTTATACAGATTTTGCAAGTTGTCATTTTTCAGAGTGGAATGAAACACAAGCAGTGCTTTAGAGAATATTGTAAAGGACTATAGAAAGCATATTTGGTGTTCACATGATTCCCAAGGATGCCAACTGCATGTTATGGTTTACCTGCTGCGATGGTCCTCCCACACCTCTGACGGGCCCTGCTAAGCCAGCAGGGGCTTGTGGCATAGGAGCACCAGCTGGCACACCTCTACCAGCTGCTCTTCCGACTCCTGGTCCTCCAGCTGCTCCTGCCAATGGTACTCTAGCAATGCCAGTCTGCAAGAGAAAGTCAAATGTTACCTCTAGTCCTAGCTCTCTCAAGTTAAATATTCAGTTCACATAGCTTGGGGGGGAAAGAACACACACGGGGACCCCATGGTGGTGTGTGGGCCCCAATAATAAGAGCATTTAAATTTAGAACTATAGGGCTTTGTAATCCATCTTTACTCAAAGAGTTTTGCCTTCAGTAATACTTTGAAAAACAAATCTCACCACAGCAAAGACCCACCCCTCATACTGCCTAGGCACTACTATTCAGGTTTAACAGTGAGAATGAAAGTTCCTGTGTGCCCAAGAGTTTAAACTCAAAATCTCACCCCCATTGGTACAGAAGAGGCACTAGGACCATTCACGTAACTTGAGCCCTTTTCTAATCCAACAAGGCTCTCGGTTATAAGTGCAGTATTTTTACTGAAAAAAAAATTGCACCAATATCGTATGACAAAGTGCACTTTAAACCCATCTTTAGGTCTAAAATGTTTCTGTTAAAATCGCCATCCTGGTACGTCGAGCGCTTTAAGAGCTCTACTGGGCGCATGCTGCCTGAGCCCGATGTGAGCAGCCCACGATCACTCCTGACAGAACAGAGATGTAAAAAAAAAAAAAAAAAAAACACATCTCAGTTCTGTCAGGAGGAGATTGACTGTTTCTAAAGATTAGGAACAGCAATCAGTTGTCTTCTTCAGGCAGTCCCACCCCCCACCATTAGAACACACATAACCTCTTGATAGCCCCTAGTTTTAACCCCTTCCCTGCCAATGATATTTATACAGTAATCAGTGGGCATTTTTAGCTCTGACCGCTGCATATATGTCAATGGTCCCAAAAAAAAAAAAAGAGCATTGGGTCTGTCCACGGCAATCCCGCTGCAAATGCAGATTGCCACCACAACTAGAAGTAAACAAGTAAAGCTATCCTATTTTGTAGATGCTATAACTTTTGCACAAACCAAACATGCTTATTGCGATTTTTACCAAAAATATGTAGAATATATGAGCCTAAACGGATGAAGAAATTGGTTTATATTTTGCTATAGCAAAAAAATTAGTTTTTAAAATTGTCGCTGTTTATAGTGCAAAAAACTGCAGAGATGATCAAATACCACCAAAAGAAAGCCATTTGTGGGGGAAAATTCAAAATTGTTTGGGTACAGCGTCACACAATTGTCAGTTAAAGCGACGCAGTGCCATATTGCAACAAAAGGCCTGATCATTAAGGGGCAAATCCTTAATAAGTGGGAACTTTTTTATACACACCAGCATCAAAGAACCAATGGCTGTGGTCACTGTAAACAGAATTTATGTACCAAAGCATGAAGTTATGTACTTTACCCAGGGAAAAAGCAGACAGGCAGCTGTGCATAGTAATGTAGGGCTGGGGAAAATAGAGTTAAAGCGTCGATTCAGACCAAAACCATTTTAGATTTTTATTTTCCATAGGACCGGCGCTCCGTGGAGTAGGCTGAAGCCGTGCCTAAAAAAAAATCCTCGCCGCGATCCTGGGAAAAAAGGCCACAAAGCCAGACACCACGGACTAGGCCGAAGCCGCGGCCTTTCCCCAGGATCGCGCCAAGCAGGGTTTTTTTTTTTTAGGCGAGGCTGCGGCTATGGCCTACTCCACTGCCTTTTCCCAGGATCGCAGCAGACTAGGCCGAAACCTCGCCTAAAAACTCCTGCCCGGCATCCATCAGGAAAAAATAAAAAACTTGATTCGATTCGTGAAGCAAGTTTTTTTTTTTTTTTTTAACAAATAGCTGTTTTGGGGTAAAAAAAAAATCACCCAGCTTTATCGAATGTGAAGTTTAGATACTTGTCAGCCAATTAGAATACTGGTGTTTTTTGTATCCGTCTGGAGTCCAGCTTTAAACTGTCATAAAAAAGGGAGAATTGTACTAAACCAGGGCTTGACAAATTTGCTTGGAATCTAGGAGCCAGCTAAAAAGTTAGGAGCCAGGAACGCGCCCTGTCCCGCTGAGCTCGCGCGCAGAAGCGAAGGCATACCTGAGTAGCGCCCGCATATGAAAGCGGTGTTCAAACCACAGGTGAGGTATCGCCGCGATCGGTAGAGCGAGAGCAATAATTCTAGCCCCAGACCTCTTCTGTAACTCAAAACATGCAACCTGTAGAATTTTTTAAACGTCGCCTATGGAGATTTTAAAGGGTAAAAGTTAGTCGCCATTCCAAGAGCGGACACAATTTTGAAGCGTGACATGTTGGGTATCAATTTACTCAGCGTAACATTATCTTTCACAATATAAAAAAAATTGGGCTAACTTTACTGTTCTTATTTTTTTTCCCTAAAAAAGTGCACTTGTAAGACCGCTGTGCAAACACGGTGTGACAGAAAGTATTGCAACGACCGCCATTTTATTCTCTAGGGTGTGAGAATATATATATATATATATATATATATATATATATATATATATATAATGTTTGGGGGTTCTAATTAGAGGGAAGGAGATGGCAGGGAAAACAGACCGGGAAACTCCATTAGCATTGCTGGTTGTCAGACCAACTGCCACCACAAGATGGCGATAGTTCGCAGAAGGAAGCATAGGCCTGCAGAAGGCCGCGGCCTCAATAGCCGGCCGGCGCGACGCGATCCCGCGGCGCGGAGGCCACAGGATACCCCAGCTGTGCTGCCCCAGGTCGCTAATTCTAGGCGCAATGGCAACCTGGTGCCCGGGGTTTGTCGAGCCCTGTACTAAACAGTTGAAAATGTAGTAGAACGAAGGAGACTTGACTTACATCTTTTGGAGGTGGGCCTTCTACTGTCATGGATACCAAGTTCTCCCCACGTAGTAAAACTAACCCTAGTACCCTCTTCTCTTCCCGTTCTGGCTGTTTGGAGTTCTTGGGCCTAGGGAAACAGGACATTAGCAAGTGCTAAAAATAAATAAATACAAGTTTGATCACTACAGAGCAAACCCAACACTTACTTGATCTTTCTAAACTCATCACAATCACACAGTATAAGATTCATATGCTTGTCAAATGCTTTGAAGGTTCCAATGAAGATACGACCATCTTGCAGAATGCAACGCATTCTGAAGTCAATGTGCTGCAGCATCTTGCTGCTTTTCCCCACCGTCTGAAAGAAAATATATAGAAAGCCTTGTTACAACATTTTGGGCATCCATTTTTTGCTTAGCATGTAGATCATTTTCTACCTTGTTTACTCAGGCATGTAGCTTCCAAAGCATACTTACCATCCAGTAAGTCAGGATCCATGTGAATAGACCCAAGACCACACCATCAAAATGAATGGGCTGAAATCACACTGCACAGAACTGCATGTGAATTGCACAGGGACACACCACAATCTTTCCATTCACATGCAGTTTATAGTGAAAACGGGCCCGTAAAAGTCAGTCCAGAAGAAATTTTAAATGACAAAAACCTATGTTAATTCCTTGATTTTCAGAGAACGACTTGTCTACAGTCGTAGGAAGGCAGTGGACAAATTAAATCTTATATGGCAACCATGGCTGGAAGATCCTAGCCTTGCACCCACTACAACTGGTAAAGGATAGGCTCCTGATGTAGAGACCTGTGGGAATGGGAAACTATAGCTTGAATGCATTAATGACAATGCACCAGACCTGGGAGAGTTTGTGAGTAGGAGAAAAGATCCAGGTTGTTTAGACTTAAAGGAGCACTAAAGCTTCCCTTTTTTTTGCCTAAAAACAACAAACATGTTATACTTACCTCCACTGTGCAGCTCGTTTTGCACACAGTGGCCCCGATCCTGGTCTTCTGGGGTCCCTCAGCGGCTGTCTTGGCTCCTCCCCGCAAGGACTCCACACCATAATGCGAGTGAGCTCGCATGGTGTGGAGTGATTGCGGGCGCGCTCCCGAGATACAGCGGCGGCCATAGCCGCCGACTGTATCACTCGGCCCCGCCCCCCGCGTCATTGGATGTGATTGACAGCAGCGCCAGCCAATGGCTGCGCTGCTTTCAATCCATCCAGTGTAGCCAATCGGCGGCCAGGCTGAAAAAGGAAGAGGATGACGGGGACGAGCGTGGGACTTTCGAGGGGCCAGGTAAGAAAAACGGGGGCTCGGGGGGGGCGCGGCGGTATTGTCGAATGTTTTGTCACCTTAATGCATAGGATGCATTAAGGTGAAAAAACATGTAACTTTACTACTCCTTTAAAGGGTTGGGTGGGAGGAGGTAAAAGTAAAGGGGAAAAAGAAATTTCACTGTTGCACTTAAAACTGATAAGGTTTTTATTAAATGGACATGTATTTTAATATGTTTATATGTCAATACGAAAGATTAAATGCAAAAATCACATGTATTAATTGAGCAAATTAAAAATAAGATATGGATTTAAAAAAGACAAAAATAATCTGCATTGCAAGACTGAACAAATTTCAGACACTAAAAAAAAAAATTTCTGGAACTGTAAGCCCTGTTTGATGAAGGCAGAACTGGCCTTGACATTGAGGCTTTTTGTAAATGCTGCCGGTTTCCTAAAATGAATTTGTATCAAACATGTCATCACAAACCAAGACCGATGCTGCACAGAAAGTACTAGAAGATTTCTGCTCCAAAAATCATA
This sequence comes from Rana muscosa, assembly GCA_029206835.1. Classification (NCBI taxonomy): domain Eukaryota; kingdom Metazoa; phylum Chordata; class Amphibia; order Anura; family Ranidae; genus Rana; species Rana muscosa. Next base: position 83,497,741 of record CM055128.1, read on the forward strand.
GCACCACCTGCCTCCCTAACCCACACAACAGCCTCTTTCACACATGTGGAATTTCAGGTCTAGGATTACACGCAGGATAAATTAAAAGTCCTTCAGGAAATGTACTTGGCAACCCCAACACTCCCACCACCCCCCCTCCCCCAATGTAAAATGGCAGCATTTGTTTGAGTATTACAGCCCAGCCCCCTACTTTCACTCTCACCTAGGGGAAGAATGATATGTGCCTCCTGGGACGTGCACATCACATCTCATGATGTATCAACTTCCAACCTTTGGCTGATCAGGGGGCTGTGTTCTGTCAATTACTGCAGATTGGACAATGCCTGACGATCTGCGCATGCACAGTAGTGACATCACTGATCATGCGCAGATGGTCGGAGGCATTTAACAATCAGCAAAGCGCAGAATTAGAATCGCATTGTCAGATTCTACCTCGCTCTGCGCATGAGCGAGACTTCACAGGCCGAAGACGGTGGAAGTTGGTTACACGTGCAACTTCCACCATCCTGCAACAGACCCAAAATCCACAGAGGTAGAATCTGACCATCAGATTCTGCCTCTGCGCTTTGCTGATTGTTGGAGGCGTTATCCAACTATCTGCGCATGTGTTGATACCACGCCAGCTGATCAGCAGCCAAGCTGGAGCGACGTCACTACTGCGCATGCACAGATCTGAGGCATTATGGACTATGTGCAGTAAGACAGACCACTGGCTGCAAGAACCAAAAGACAGCTGGCTCCTGGTGACACAAGGAAGATTGATGTGGAACCCAGCTTGTGGTGGAAATGTTTGGCTCCGAGGAAGACGACTTCACCCTCGAAATGCATTTAGCCATTTTTGGACACTATGAGGTCTGCCCATCGGCTGTAAACTGAATTTGGAGATATGCACGAGCAAATCTTAAGATACAGATGAGACTGAAATGTGTTTGGCTGCTTTCACACCGATCTGCTTTTACATTTAAAGTGGAGGTCCGCCAAATTTTTTAAAAGTCAGCAGCTACAAATACGGCAGCTGCTGACTTTTTAAAATACGGACACTTACCTGTCCAGGGCGCCCGCGATGTCAGCACCTGAGGCCGACCCGTCCCTCGGATGCTGCCGCCGACATAGTCGGTAAGGGAATCAGGAAGTGAAGCCTTGCAGCTTCACTTCCCGGTTCCCTACTGCGCATGTCACGCAGCGCAATAAAAATGGTCCCCGCCGTCTTCTGGGACCCGTGCGTCTCCCAGAAGACAGCATGAGGGGGGAAGTGGCGTAACCCCTGTGAGGGTCTATGCCAGGAAGTGGGTCCAATTACCTGTATTATACAGGTATCTGCACCCCCTCCCCCCTGAAAGGTGCCAAATGTGATTTTTTTTCTTTAAAGCGGAGGTCCACACAAAAATGGTAGAAAATGTGCAACCATGTAATCCTATGGAACCCTTTTCACTGATTTGTTGTGGGTTGGCTGCATTTAGTAAAATCCTGCTTGCATTTTTGGTGCAAGGGCAACACCAAAAATGCACCTCCCTATTGAAATGCATAGAAAACATGGCAAAAACAGTCACGTGTAAAAAAGAAAAAAAAAAGCACTGCTAACACAGTAAACATGTATATGTGTTATTACTACAGATCAGTGTGAAAGTGCCCTTTGTGAGTACTCACTTGTGCTTCAAGTTTAATAAAAATGTAATTAGAATACCACTGGGTTGGTGCACTCGCTTTTAGAGTTTTGTAGCATGTTCAAGGATATCCAGCGCTGAAAGGGCAACAAGACGTCTGTGCGTTATTCCTGGAGGACTAGTCAAGAAATTGTCCTATTTGTATACACCATACCTGAGCACAGGAGGTTTAGTTCACTTCCACGTCAGTGCCTGCCCTCAAGTAGCTTACAATCTGTGGTCTCATGCATACATACACTACACCAGTTCAGTTTTTTTTTTAAACACTAATACAGGAGTACATGCAAACTCCAAAGGTTGCATGCACAAAGGGCAGTAAAATCACAGCTATAGGAGGCGTTTGACTTTACTGCTTCTAAACACCCCTCTAAATAGACCCTTGCACACTGGTGTATAGAGGCAGGGAAAAAAAAAACCTTGCACATTCAGGGCCGGTTCACACTGGCGTGAGATCGCATGCGAGTCGAACCGCAGTGCAAATCACATTAGATGCCCATACAATGCGATCTCAGCCAGATAGTATGACTGAATTTGCATCTGGACCAAACTCGCACAGGACCCTTTTAGCCGGCAGCAGAATCGGATCGCATGGGTGTTCAGCCATGCGATTTCTGTCCAAATTTGCAGCTTGCACTGCAATATAGAAACTGATTTGTGGGCGTGATTAACTTTTGACACTCCCAGCAGTTCGCCTAGGGAGCTGCCGCCAGGAGAGATGCAGTGAGGGAACCTGCAGTGGATTTGTAAGTTTCCTGCATCGCAGCAGTGTGAACGGGCCCTTACCCAGTTCACACTATAGCAATGCAGGTTTCTGCATCGCATCTCCCTTACAGGCAGATCACACTGCCCTATGTGAACTGCTGTGGGTGTCACTACAAAGTTAAAGTGGGTGTAAACCCACTTATGCAACTTGCACCTACAGGTACACCTTAATCTAGGCTTACCTGTAGGTGCAAGAAATATCTCCTAAACCTACACGGTTTAGGAGACATTTGCAAAAAAAACCCCTTGCACCGATGTCTACAGCACATGTGCGCCGTAGACAACGCTGCATTCACAGGGTTAATCCCCATTCACAAATCCGGCTTTGCCAGCTCCCGCGTGCATGCGCGGAGTAACGTCTTTGCCGCTCTGGCCAATCACAGCCCCGGAGCGGCGATACCCGGAAGTAATCTTCCGGGTATCTGTAGCGATGGCTGCGGCTGGAGGGGGAGAGGACGGCTTCAGGAGCCCTGATCTAAGGTAAGTGATGCATAATGAGCTAGTATGCTAGCTCATTATGGCTTTGTCTTGCAGGTGGGTTTAAAAACATCCAGGTTTAATCACTTTAATGACACCCTCAGATCAGTTTTCAGTGCGATCTCTGAAATGGCGTAGGAATCACATCGCGATACGATTCCAGTGCAGGGGGGGGGGGGGGGGGGATGTCCCTGCAGCATTTTCGTGCGAATGCCACTTCAGCCAAACTGAACTGTATAGCTGAATTTGCATTGCATAGACATCACATGTGAGCTGCACAGCAATGCAATGTGAATCACATGCAATGTCTGTTTGCAATAGTGTGAAGCCAGGCTTACAGGGAAGATGACCCCCACTAAAAGCACCATTCATTCCAATGGCCGGAATAAGCTAATATACTAGACCGGTGATTCTCAACCAGGGTTCCTCCAGAGGTTGCTAGGGGTTCCTTCAGCATTGAGCAATTTCTGCCTCAGATAATTTCCTACTGACACCATTGATCTTTTAGCCATCTGTAAGGAGGTAATTCTTCCCAATGACCACAAGTGTAAGGACCATTCTTCCCACTAACCATTACACTAATGTATCATGAATTGTAGATTTCTAATTTTTTAGCAGGGGTTCCACTATTTCAAGGGTTCCTCGGTGTTGAAAAGGTTGAGAAAGGCTGTCCTAGACAATGGAAAGAATGAAAGGCCAAACACTTGATGTGCCTAAAAGGAGTTTGCAAGCTGCGACTATATATGCATTTTATCATTGTGTTTTCCATGCCTGGAGAAAAGGGTGTCCAGAAGATGAATATAAAATACAGTGTGTGCATGGAGGGAAAACAGTGTCCTGGGTGGGACAGAAGACAAGGCAGAGGAGCGGACATTCTTATTCTGGACTTCCCTCACAGGAGAGAATACAACCATTACTAGACAAGCATGGTCTACAATCACTGCTCGGTACGAGGGAGGAAGGAACTCCACAGTACACCCAGATAGAGGAGCCCCTCATTCCCTCACCGAGTCAAAGGGTTCCTCCTCACACACAATACCGGGTGGTGGAGCCCATCCCCCCCCCCTCACATACACACAGGAGCGCTCCACGTCTCCCGCCGCCTCCTCACAATAGAAGCCCACCAATACCGGCCTCGGCCGGCTCCCCTCATCCCGCCAGGTCCCCCTCTCTCGCACTTACCATGGCTGCAGGTCGGATGCCGCGGATTCGCGACGGATTCAAGGAATGAAAAAAATTGCACCAGGAGCTTCTCTCTCCTTAGGCGCTCTTTATACCGGAAGCGCTATGTGAAACCGGAAGCGACGCGTTCAACCTGCGTTCCACAACGGAACAATAGAAAGTTATGCACCGTCTACTGCTGGCTGATGTGTAGGGAAGAGCGACCCCTGCTGTACAGACTATAGATGTACAAGGAGGGAAGACTAGCAGGAACGTAACAAGCTTTGGTTTGGCTATCACTGTGCTGGGGGCTCTTCCAATCAGTGTTGCCAACCTCCCGTGCAATTTTTTTTACTGACAAAACATGAGAAATTTACAGACAGAGCACAATTTTTTACAGACAACGTGAAAAATGACAGAACTCCTATTAAAAACCCTATGTTCCATAGTCCTTAGGCCCCTTTCACACTGGAGCGGGAGCGGCATCAGCGGTAAAGTGCTGCTATTTTTAGCGGTGCTTTACCGCTAATTTCGCGGCGCTATTCGGCCGCTAGCGGGGGCGGTTTTACCCCTGCTAGCGGCCTAAAAAGGGTTAAAAACCACCGCAAAGAGCCTCTGCAGAGGCGCTTTGCCGACGGTATAGCCGCGGTGCCCCATTGCTTTCAATGGGCAGGAGCGGTGGAGGAGCGGTAAACACTGATCCTCTCACCGCTCCAAAGATGCGGCTAGCAGGACTTTTTTTTCCCCGTCCTGCTAGCGCACCGCTCCAGTGTGAAAGCCCTCAGGACTTTCACACTGGAGAAACAGCAGCCGCTGTTTCAGGTCAGTTTGCAGGCGCTATTTTTAGCGCAATAGCGCCTGCAAACCGCCCCAGTGTGAAAGGGGTCTAAGTCCAGGAGCGACAAAGAGAAGAAGGTTACATTCCTACATACAGTGAGACCATGGAGAACAAATGTAACCACCCTTTAGGCTGGGTTCACACTGGAGAACACAGCAGCTCACAGCAGGAGTCCGGTGAGTCCCCATTCACTATTTCAGGTCCAAATTCAGCCCAAATTTTTGGCTGAATTCGGACCTGAAACAGACCAAAAGACACACAGAGGACTCCTGTGCAATTTGCACCGGAGGAGCTGCGGAAATATGTGAACCCGGTTACAATATCCTGCTATGCGAATTGGATGCAGGGGAAACTCACATCCAATTCGCAACAGTGTGAACCCAGGCTTAGTAGGATCACAGCAGCAAAAAAAAAAAAAAAGAAGGAATGTGGAAATTTGGAGGAGGCTGAGAGCAATAGAAGAAACCTTTTTGAATTAAGGGCTTATTTACACCTGTGTTGCTCTCTGAAAAGCAATCCACAGTGATTTGATTTTCAGAGAGTAGTTGACAGGCGACTGGAAGGCATCATGTCTCCTCCTGGACTCCTGTTTAACCCCTACTAATTTTGCCTTTTTAACAAAATGCATTGGAGTGGAATTTAACCCAAAAAGGAATTTTCGCTCCCCCCCGCCATTTAAAACGCCTTTTTGGAGGGTTACCTGATTTTGACAGATACACCCACACCCACTTCCGTTCCGACCACCTAGGACCGCAGCCTCTTGGGACATGTCACAGGTCCTAGGAGATTGTAGGATCATCAATGGGATGCAGTGCGGCTTGCACATGTGCAGTGGGCAGCCAGCTGTGAAACCTCAAAGAGTCACAGTCGGATGCCCACAGTTGAGATGCCGCAGCCTGGACCCGAAGACCATCACAGAGCTGGGTCGGGTGAGGACATTGCTGCAGACACAGCTCAAAAAAATGTATATAAAAATGGCTGCCAACACAGCTTGAAGAAATGTATATAAAAATGGCTGCCAACACAGCTTGCTGCATCCTGGGACAGGAACGGTCCCTTTCACATAGGGTGACCAGACATCCCCGGTTTCAGGGGACAGTCCCCGGATTGAGGACACTGTCCCCGGACATAGGGTGACCACGTGTCCCGGATTGCCCGGGACAGTCCCGCATTTTGCAGGTCTGTCCCGGGCACTTTCATTCCAGGACGATACAGTGTCCCGGAATGAAACTGACACAGCCACCCCCGGGGCCAATCTGATGCCCCGAAAAAGGGCGCCACATCACCGCTTTACTCACTGACAGTACTTGTCCTGGTCCAGAATGCCTGGAGGAGCACAATCCCGCCCCCTGCTTGTGATTGGAGAAATCATAAATCCCGCCTCTTGTGTCCAATCACCTTGCTGTGATTCGTTACCACACAAGCTGATTTTTGGGAGGGGAGGGTGTCCCTGAATGGTAGTTTGGAAATGTGGTCACCCTACGGACCAAGTCTGTCCCCGATTTTGTCCCCGGATTTGATTTGAACAGGGGCTGGGGCAATTTCAAAGACAGTCAGTTCAGAATAAAAAAAAAAATCTGAATTACACCCCCCTGCTCCGCCATTCCTACTAGCTTAAGGGGGTGTATTTTTTCTATTATCTGAGCCCCTTTCTGATGATCATGTGCTGGTCGGAGCGGAGGGAATATTTTTTTCAGTTTCAGGTGCATGCCCATTCAGCTCCGCTCGCATGTTCTTCTGCCTTGGCTCAAGTCTCGGACAGCCGCCTGCCTGCTTATCTCCTTGCATTCCCTGGCGGAGTGATCTTCCTCCGCACCCCACCCAGTAGTAGCCGGGGCCCGGAGAGTGAGACTTGACAGGCTGTGAGGCGGGCGGTGGCGATGGGCAGAGAGTCGCTGATTGCCGCCATTACTAGTAAAAAAAAAAAAATGTCCCCGGATTTAATTTTAAAAATCTGGTCACCTTACTTTCACACGGGCAGTGTCCGCTGACACCCGTCGCCATCCGATCCTATCCTGTCCACCAAAAACAGACGGATGGGGGACCTATTCGATGGAAACGGACCACCTGCTCCATAGACGAGAGGGGGCTGTGTCTGTATCAGCTCTGCAGAACACTGCAATGGGATGAAATGTGGAACACACACCACCCCTGCACATTGTTGTGAAGAGGGCCTATGGCTATGCAAAGCAAGGCTTTATGACCAACAGGGCAGATGTAAATAAGCCCTTACAGTTCTAGTCGACTCGACACCAATTAAATACATTGTCTGCTATTGTCCTGGAAGAAGCATTGTATTGGGTGGGGTGGGACAGGTTTAATATTAGCAAAACAAAAATAAAAAGAAGTACTATCTGCAGCAACCTAATTCCATTATGTTTCTGGAATACAAAAATAATGATAAACATATAAGATAAATAAAGATAAACAAATGATTATGGGTGACCCCCCTACTTTAGGGTGAACAGATTTTTAAAATGAAATCCGGGGGACATATTATTATTTTTTATTGGCAAATGGTAAACTATTTTATAAAAATAAAATACATATATATATAAATCTGCACACAAGCGAAAACAAGATGTTAATAATACCAGCAGCTATGCACAATGTCCAGACACCAAACAAAAATGAACATAAAACCAATAGTGCAGCGCTAAAAATAACTTTTGAACAAATGACTGTCCATTTAGAGTTCCGAATCGATACTTCACAGTTAATAGGAAGAGTCCCAAATGTTGTGAATGGTGGAAAAGATAGCAGAGGTGCCACCAAACAATGATTTCACACCCTGAGATGTGTGACCCCCTGATAAAAGTGGTTGAATTCCCTTAAATTACAATAAGCAAGACCAGAGATCAGGAACCATCAAACTCCTCTCCAGCAACAAGGTAGAATGGATGCAGGTCTCTGTGCGTGGACGCACCACTAAGACAGATTTAGGTCACTGGTCTGCCTGTTTTGTATTTTATTCTGTAGCAAGGTCTCCGGATTTGCCCAGTCTAACGAGGACCTCCAAGGCCAAAGATAACTGACATCCTTCAATATGTAGTGGGTTGTGAGGCATTGTGCGTGTAAAGATGGTGAAAGTCATTGGCCGCCAGACACTTCTTATGCCCCATACACACAATCGTTTTTCATGCCGTTAAAACTGCCATTTTTAAAAATGGCCCTGAAAAATGATTGTGTGTAGGCTCCAGAGCATTTTTAACGACGTGAAAAACGGCCATAAAAAATTTCGGACATGCTCTCTTTTTTCACGTCGTTTTTCATGTCGTTTTTTTTAATGACGTGAAAAACGATAGTGTGTATGCTTTCACGAGGTGAAAAAAAACGCGCATGCTCAGAAGCAACTATGAGACGGGAGCGCTCGTTTTGGTAAAGCTAATGTTGGAAATGGAGATGGCACATTCGTCACGGTGGAATTAATAGCATCGTTTTAATGCTGCGCATTCCGTTCTTCTTTTGATAATGCTTTAAAATTACCCTCTTTTGATAATGACATTGAGAGTTATGCCAAACTTGTTTCTAAAGTAATTCCAAATTGCTCTAATGATTATAAAATATTATTTATAAGCCGCACCTCCCTCCTAAATAATACTAATAATACTAAAAAAATGTAAATATCCTTTTTTTGGAAATTATATTTTACTATTGTATTTTTAATTTTTGGGGCCTTGTTTTTAATTTTTAGGCTTAAATTATTCTTGTGTAAAGTTACCACACCAACCTTCAAAATGTGTCTCATTTGGCCTCAGGGAGGTTTGTGTCCCTTGATAATAACAATAATATTATTTGAGATGTCCCTGCCTGCTCCCTAGCAAGCTCTCTTTTGAAATACAAATCACATAGTCAAGTTTTTTAAGGCCAAAAAAAAAACCTTTATTTCGGAACATTAACAAATTAAAGGGGAAGGCAGCACTGGAGAGCCTGCTTGCATTTGTGCATCCCTTTGACCCCACAACAACCATCCAAGATGTGAAAACCAAAATAGAGATTAGATCCCCCAAAAAAAGGAGCCCAATCTTGTCTTGAGCTCCCAGAGGTCAGGAGCCACAGCAGATAAGTCCTATATGTCCCCAGTCTGTGGTACTACAGCAGGCATTATTTTCTCCTCTTCCTTGTAGCCTTCTCTCCAGCCTTCTCTGCAGCCTTGGTTGGTTTCTTCCTTGGAGGCTGGGGATCAGGAGGAGAGGTTGTGGCAGGAGGAGTAGTAGGAGGAGGTGGAGGAGTAGGGACAACCTCCGTTATATCGCTGTACATGGTGAGTTCACCCAGCAAGCCCTTATTGATCACTTTTAAAAGCAGGGTCTCACTATATATCTTTTGCCGTAAGTCCATTTGCCCTAGTTTGTGGGTGAGGACTGCGGCAAATCCCTCATCAACAGAGGGTGCCTCTCTGAGGGCCGCTGTTGCCTTTCTGATGAAGGCCCTGGTTTCCTCCTCCACCTGCCTACCTCTCCTTGGCCCTCGTGGTTTAACTACCAGGGGAGGCATCTGGGCTCTTGTGCTGGGCCCAGCCTCCTCCTGGGTGCCACTGGGCCCTGCCTCCTCCTGATCCCCAACATCACCCTCTTCCTGGCTCTGCTCTGGCTGTAAAAAAAGAAAGGGACATTATTTATTTTGGCCCACCATCATTCACAGACATTGTTCACCTCTAGACATTCTTGAAATCAATGTCAAAAGTTATGTCATTTTCAATGATTCCGCATCCTGGTTTTGTTGCCTTGTCCACATAAAATTAGGCCACTACTGTATCTTGCTCTTAAAAAACTTTATTGGTAGAAGTTTACATACCTAACAATACTAACATCTATTTAAATTCTACAATTTTGTAAGATATAAATATAGATATCAATACTTTACCTGGCTCCAGATATCCAAATCTGCCTCCTCAGGGACCTCATCTTGAACCTCAGAGGAAGCCAGAGCAGGGTTGCCAGGAAGGCTGGAGGACTGGCTGCAGGGAAGGCTGGAGGGTTGGCTACAAGGAAGGCTGGATTGACCTCTGGGGGGAAGGGTGGACAGAGATTCCCTCACTTCCAGCTGGTCATCCAGGAAAAATAACTTGCTGTAGTACCACAGACTGGGTTTATAAATCTTATCTGCTGGAGCACCTGACCTCTGGGACCTCAGGACCATAGTCCTCTGGGTCCTGTATGTCCCTCTGATGGTCGCTATTTTGGTTTTCACATCTTGGAGAGTTGTTGTGGGTATCTTGGTTTGCACAAATGCAAGCAGGCTCTCCAGTGCTGCTTTCCTGGCGTCTTTATTTTTATTAGCGCCACTTTTGGTTTGCCATAGTATAGGTAGCTCTTGCCATTTGTCTATGAACTCCCCCATGAATTCCGGGTTTTTGAAAGTATTCATGATATCTGTAAAAGCGAGAAACAACAAAATATATATCTTTCAGGCAACATTCCTCAAATGTGCATTTTCTACATATTTTTTACGCACAAATCTCCTCGTCTGATGAACCTGAAATGCTTAAATTGTTAGGTACCTTGGTGAAGACGTTCGTTGCTAACTCCCTCTCCCGCCAAATGAACGTATTTTCGAGACATGGATCTTCACTTGATATACACTGCGCATGCGTGAAACTCCGCACGCTTTCCCCGCCCCTGACGTTCGATATTGCACTTTCCCCGCCCCTTCTCGCTCGTCGTAGTGCTGAACAAAACATGGCGGAGACACAGGTGGCTGAGATTACCTCTACAGAGGAGGAAATTCCAGAGGAGCCCAAATCCAGATCCAGGAGATATAAGGCATCCAACATGTCATTCAAGGAAATTGTGGAGATGGTCGCCATTTTGAAGAGGGAGGATTATGATGCCAAGCATGGGCCGTATAAAAGGCCTAATCTGGTCAAGGCAAAAATTATGGGCAAAGTGGTCAAAAGTTTTCGCAAAAAAAATTCGGGGTGTGCAGAACGAAGGAACAGCTCCGAAAACGTTGGTCTGATCTGAAGTTGCGGGAGCCCGACCAATACAAAAGAATAAAGAAAGTTTTAGGAAAAAGTAAGTTATTTTTTAATATTTTCCATGGTACATATTATTTACTTGTATTCTGTCGTGTATTTTTGACTTTGATATAGTACAGTGAAAGATACCATCTTTCAGGTTCGTCCGCACAGTAAACGGACGTATTAAACCTCTTTCTCCGTACAGTTCCTCAAACGATGTTTTAGGATCATCCAGTGTGAACACCCATGTATTTTATTTTATTTGGGGGAGCAAATTGTTTAATCACTTATTTTTTCGGTGCTAATCCAAAGGACATTCGTTCGTTTGAAAAAAGGATATGCATGGTAATGTTAAGGGAGTGAATGCTCAGCAGCTGATGAAACATCTGAACGCAGTAGTACAAGTGTGGGCCTAAAGCCAAAAAGCTTGAGGGTGTCACACACAGGTGATCCTGTGTAGATACTTTGGGGTGTTACAATGTGTCAAATTTGTGTTTAAAAAGTATATGCTATGGTTTTGGCTATGTATCCAATCATGTGTTCCGGTTGGCACTGGGGGTCCATTTTAAAATGGAGCAGGCTTCAAAAGAATGTTTACAAAGTATTTTATCATGTTTAGTTTTTTTGAAAAATTGAGTCGCTACTAATGAAACTATACCTTTTATTTCAATCTCCCTAGGGATTCCAATAGCTACCTCAGATGAGCCGATAATTGCAACACCTACAACAATACCCCCAGAACCCCAGGATGGAGAGGAACGTGATGTTGTGGAAGTGGAAAGTGGCACCACCACAGGTCAGAGAGAAACCAGACACATGCATGTTAAATAGATGTAGGCCTACATATTCTATCCTACATTTTTCTTTTTACATTTAGGTGCAGTTCTGGCCGAAGACCCCAAAAAGTTGACACATCACAGTGCCCAGATCCTGATCCAATACCTCATGGTCTGCTGTCGTGACCTCGAAAAAATTAAGGGAGACTTGATACAGATCAGGGCAAATACCAAGCGGGTGGAGGAAAGGCTCCAAAATATCATGGCTGTGCTTGGGCGTGTCTAATGTTTTTACACCAAAGAACGTTTAAATAGCTGAGTTTTGGAAGGTTTTTTGTTGTTTTACCCTTTAAGGACTAGCACATGTTTAGCTTTTTCACAATTTTTTAGAATATAGTTTGTTTATGCATGGCTGGTCATGTGTTTTAATACCCCAAAAATTAAGGGAACATCCACATTTCAAAGGAAGTTTACCACCAAAAAAAGAAATAAAGGTATTTTTACATTCCAAAAAATCGTGGCTTCATTATGTAAATGTGGTGCTGAGTGAACTAATCAATGTTTTGTGTTTACACTGACAATGAAGGCTAATTAAGAATGATAAATACACATGGCAATACAAGTGCACTAGGTAAACCTACATGAAACATAAAACATTATAAAATTAAAACACCAAACCAAACTTTACTCCATAAAATAATGTATTTATTTGAAAACAAAATTTTAAACATTTTCTGGCATTTCAATGGCCCCCCTACCCATAAAATATTCCACATATTGGTTACGGACCTCACGTCCGGTTGGGGGGGCCAAGCCAGGACGGCCAGGTTCCAGGGCCACTAAAGTTTCTTGATTGAGTAAAGAGGCCTCAGGCCCACTCAAAGCTATATAACTGGTGGAATGCACCCGTAGGAAATTATGAAGCACACAGCAAGTCATTACCACATGGTTCCATTTGTATGGGGCAAGGTGGATGGAAGTCAGGAAGAGGCGAAATCGGCTGGCCATGATGCCAAAGGCATTTTCCACCACCCTTCTGGCTCTGGTCAGCCGATAATTGAACACCCTCCTCTCAGGGGTGAGGGTGCGTTGCGGGAATGGCCTCATCAAATGGGGTCCCAGGCCAAACGCCTCATCCGCAACAAACACAAAAGGTAGTCCCTCCACATTCTGCTCCGCTGGTGGCAAGGCCAGCAGATCCAAAAGGAGCCGTTCCCCAAACTCCGTCTGGGCAAATACTCCTCCATCAGACATCCTGCCATTCTTGCCAACGTCCACATAGAGGAACTCGTAGGTGGCCGACACCACTGCCATCATCACGATGCTGTGGAACCCCTTATAGTTATAATAAAAGGATCCCGAATGGGGTGGTGGGACGACCCGAACATGTTTGTCGTCGATGGCTCCTCCACAGTTCGGAAAGTTCCATCGCTGGGCAAACTCGGAAGCCACATTCTCCCATTCATGTGGCGAAGAAGGGAACTGTGGAATTAAAGAAAGAATAAATTAATACTTTGAGCCAGAAACATTAAAAGCTGATTTCATAAAAACATTCATGTCCAACATTGGTAGAAACTGTAAAAAAAAAAAGATTAGTAAGCAACAACAAACCTAAAAAAAACAATAAATAAAAATTGGGGGGGGGGGTTGAAGATGAGTTGGGAATATCACAAATGAAGGCTGTAGCACTCTGTATGAAGTAAAAAAAAAAGGAACATTCCTAGGCAATCTTTAGGTTGCGTTTTGGGTAAAGCACTACGATGGAACATAGAATAAAATACATGGAAATGACTAGGCAAGGTTGGTATGGCCCCAGGATAGCATGCTGGAGAGGTTAGGTAAGCCAAATTTACAGGTAGGCCTCAAAGCCAAAACTTTTACTATTAAAACATGGGGAGAAAGGGGACATTCCCTGCAGCTAATGCCGCGTACACACGATCGTGATTCACGGCGGTGAAAACACCGCCGTGAATCACGACATGAAAAAAAATGAAAAACGAGGGAACGGCATGCTCCCCCACACACGACCGTTTTTCCCGTCATTTTTTTCTTTGTCGAGAAAAACGACCGTGTGTGGGCTCCGTGGCAGTGTTTCCCTATGGGAAAACTGCCGCGGAAAAAAATGCTGGAAAAAACGATGAGAAAAATTAGAACATGTTCTAATTTTTCTCATCCTGATTAATGCCATTTTTCCCGTCGGGAAAAACGGCAAAAAGCCCACAGACGATCGTTTTTCTCGTCCAAAGGAAAAAATTTCATTTTTCCCGACGGGAAAAATGATCGTGTGTACGCAGCATAAGAATCATGTGAATTAGGGACTGCTAATAAAGCAAAATAAAAAGTATCCAAAACAAAAATACATACAATGTGAAGTTTTTAAGAAGAACACTTACCTTTAATATAGTCCTCCTGCAAAACTTGAAGGATGGCAGAACAAGTCTCTGGTATAATGATCCCCAGAGCCTGGGGGGATATGCCTGTGGAGAACTTAAGGTCCTGCAGGCTTCTCCCAGTCGCCAGGTATCGCAACGTGGCGATGAGCCTCTGCTCAGCACTGATGGCTTCCCGCATAACGGTGTCCTGCCTGGTAATATAGGGGGACACCAAAGCCAACAGATGCTGAAATACGGGGTCAGACATCCTGAGAAAATTCCTGAAATCATCAGGATTATTCTCCCTGATCTCCCGCAACAAAGGCATGTGACAGAATTGGTGCCGCTGGAGCAACCAATTCTTGGTCCATGAACTCCTCCTGACCCTGCTCATGGCACGGAGTCGGGATACAGCATGAACCCCTGCACCAACTACAGCACGAACTCTACAACGAGTACGTAGCCGCAACATGGCTAGATAACGGTCGGCTGAACAGAACGAACTAGAAGAACGCACGGAAGAACAGCAAGGCCTATGAAGAACAAGCTGAAAAACAGGAACGAGCAGAGCAGACCGCACTGAATAAACAGATACGAACTGACTACACGCACTGCCAAACAGATACGAACCCACAGGCACAAACTGAACTCCACAAAACGATCTTCAAAGCACGAAGACTGAAAAGCGCGAATCGTCTCTCACCAAACTTTTACTAACACGCGGTAACACGGAATTAGCAAAAGCGTCCCAAAGGGCGGCGTCATTAGAACGGAACTTCCCCTTTATAGTGCCGTCGTACGTGTTGTACATCACTGCGCTTTGCTTCATCGTTTTTTACAATCATCGTGTGTACGCAAGACAGGCTTGAGAGGAAACATGAAAAAAAACGACGTGAAAAACGGCAAGAAAAAAAATGGCAAGAAAATCAATCGTGTGTACGCGGCATTAGATGTAAAAAAGGTTTTATTTCTTTTGACAGTACTTTTTGTATTTTTTGGGGAAAGAGTGCAAGGGCCAGGACACCCTTAAGTAGTTATAGATTCAATTGGCAGACTTTGAGACTTCAATAGGAGGACAGCCAGGGGCCAAAAAAAATGTTTTTTTGGCTGGCCCGTGACCTACATACACTGACGGTCGTGACCTACATACACTGACCTACCTACACTGACGGTAGTGACCTACATACACTGACCTACCTGACCTACATACACTGACCTACCTACACTGACGGTAGTGACCTATATACACTGACCTTCCTACACTGACGGTATGGACCTATATACACTGACCTACCTGACATACACTGACCTACCTACACTGACCTACCTACACTGACGGTAGTGACCTATATACACTGACCTACCTACACTGACCTACCTGACGTACACTGACCTACCTACACTGACCTATATACACTATACACTGTCACTGTAGTGACCTGACCTATATACACTGACCTATATACACACACATTACACTGTCTCTGACCTACCTCAGCTCAGCGGTGTCACAGCAGGCACTGCAGTCAGTCATTCCGGCATCAGAGGAGGAGCCGAGGAGGGTAGGAGAGCCGAGGAGGGTAGGAGAGCCGAGGACTGGAGCCTGGAGGGTAGGAGAGCCGAGGAGGGGAGGACAGGAGAGGAGAGGAGTGCCGTTCACCCGAGCGGAGATGTGGCGCGGCGGCCGTATTGTAATTCCCGCCTTCTGGAGCCTGCGGTGCCTATGATGGACGTCCCGCGGCGTGGCATTGGACCAGTGGGACGTCCATCATAGGCGTTGCGCAGGCTCCAGAAGGCGGGACCTGCTGCTATGGCACTCGGCAGGACTCGGCGCGGCGGCACTCGGTGGCGCTCGGGATCAGATTGTTCCCGACGCTCGCCGCGGGGCTAACAATGGAGAAGCGATGCAGTAAAGTGGATTTTGCTCCATGTCAGAGAACCATTTTTGCAAAGCACCAAGCATGGTGTTCTTCATCGTTTTAACACCATGGTCCTCATCCACTTCTTTAGATAATAATCGCTGTAGCACAGTCACTGCAGGAATTACATCCAAGGCAAAAGAATCTGAACAACTCACATGTCGAGTCAACTCTTCAAAGGAAGCCAAGATGTTGATCATCTTCTCCATGAGATTCCACTGATTTGCAGTGATCGTTGCAGGCAGCTCATGTTCTGACACATATACTCCAGTGGCCCGTTTTTGCTCTATCAGAGACTGCAGCATGTAAAAAGTGCTATTCCAGGGAGTCTGAACATCTTGTCAAAGTCTTTTAATGGGTTGACCAAGCTGGATCTGAATATCTTGCAGCCGAGAATATGGCAGGTTTGAATGTTTAAAGTGCCCAACTATTTTGCGCCCAACTCCTACAGCCTCCGTAATGCTGCGCTGTGATAAAAGCCCCTCTGAGACAGCCAGCTGCAGTGTATGTGCCCCACATAAAAGACTCTGAAGACCAGCATCTTGTACACCTTTTATCATATTTCTGCCATTATCACGGACTACCACATGGACAGAAACTTGGGAATCGCCCAAGTGTCAAGCATTTATTCTAGTATGCTTCTTATAGCTTGGCCTGTGTGAGAGCCTTGAAATTTCTTTGCGTGCAGCATGACATGGTGCAGAGTGAAATTGGCATCAATCCACTGTGCAGTTAGGCTAATTACAGACATGGGACTCACACTACTGCTCCAAATGTCTGTGGTGAAACCGATAGCCTTTATGTCCTCCTGTAGCATGTTGGTAATTGTGTTTTCTCACTGTGTTGTGTAATTGTGGCAACGTACTTTGGCTCCAAAAGATTCATAAGTTGCCAAAAACCCACATTGTCAACTATTGATAGTGGCTGATCATCAAGAACGATGAATTGGGTAACTACTTCAGATATTTTTTTTATCCCTTGGGTTATCCATGTAAAGTTTTTCACGTCTGGCAAGGGTTTGCTGCAGTGTCAGCTGCTGAGTGCAAGAGCTAGTGACAGCTGTAAATTCGCCATGCTCAGTCTTGTGTTTCATTTTGAGGTGTTTTATGAGATTACTGGTATTATAAGAACTAACTTTTGAACCTCCTCTGGATATTTTAGCAGAATAGAGTTTGCAGTCTGCAATGCGTTTGTTGGTTTCATCAATTAAAAAAAAACTTCCAGACAGATGACGTTTTGCTGGCAGTGGCATCCGTTTGCATTGCACTTAAAGCCAGAAATAAGTACGGTAAGTCTCTCCACCTTAAGGGGGGAAAAAAAATGAGGAAAATGGGAATTTTTTTTTGAGCCCAAATGTTTTGTTTTCTGATTTTTTCACATGTAGCGGGCATATACTTTTCTATCATGTTTAAAACTGGCAGAGACACCAGTGATGTATAGTTCCCTGCGGCCCAGCAGGTGGCGCTGTCCCTGTGGGCTGGGGTTGAACCATGCCGTACCCCTTTTTGGCCTCTCTCAGCGGTTGTATGGTGGGGCGGGGATACCCATCATGCTTGCTGGGAGAGGGTATAAAGGGGCCGGCCATCTTTGTCACGGGGTCGAGTCCCAGGCACCTTCAGCCTGAGGGCTGTGGTTCGTGATTGGTGTCCAGGCGGCCTAGGCCTGGACGCCCGGAGCTCGTGTTCCATCCCAGGCACCTTCAGCCTGGGGTGAGGTACTCGGTTGGAGGCCTGGGGCCCAGTTTCCTCCGCTGGGTCCCGCGAGGAAAGGATTTCCTAGGGGGGCCCCCGGGAGTGGGGCACCCGAATCCAGAGGCGTAATGGACCGGAGGAGGGACTCACCCGAAGACCTGGTGCAGCAGATTGCCAGTGCCGGGTGAACCTCTGGAGACCGCCCGGAGGGATATCTTTCCCGAACAGGGGCCAAGTTCAGCGAGGAAGTTTAGTCCACGTTCAATGACCGCTGGCAGCGGTCCAACTATTCCAATCAGGTCGGTGGCAGAGACCTGCTATTAGGCCTGTGGCAGGGGTCTCAACAGTTCATCCGGTCGGTGGCAGCGACCAAAACTCACAGTCGGTGGCAGAGACCGTGCGCCAGGCCTATTCGCTGGTAGAGGAATAGGAGAGTTCATTGTGCCTGGGCCTACTCGTATCCACACCCCCTGTCTGTTCGTTGAGGGAGTCTAACTGATTGTGTTTCATCCTGACATTGGAAAATAAAGGAGTGTTGGACTTTTATTGGTGTGGGGCTCATTTACTGGCAGACACTGTTCCACAGAAGAAGCGGAGGCTCCGAACACCGACCCGAAGGTAAAGAAACTTTGCTCACACCACACAAACATCTGCGGTGAAAGCTTGGCGTGGTGACCCCGCACTCTCTCCTCCAAGGTACCCCTAGACAAAAGTCAGAGAGAAAGAAACCGGAGGAAGAGAGAGAGAGTGGAGGGCGCTACACACACATGATGACACCTACTATTTTTTTTAAATAATGAAGCTGCTCTCACCAGTGCTTGTTGTTTGTTCCTGCTGCATCCAGCATCTTGGTATGGCCAAGTAAACCAGCGGCGGGTATGATGAAATCCATGTGTCGGGTACAACGGTTGGTATCTCTACAATACAAAAAGCAGAGGATGGTCTCAGAAAGGCACATGCAGGAAAATGTTAGGCAAGAGACAATGATGATTTATGTAACAGCAGCAGTCATCTGCCACCATGATGGACATGTTAGGCAACAGAGACAATGTGAGACACTAAGTTATGTAACACACACAAACACAGGTCGGCTGCTGGACAGTGGACATGTTAGGCAAGAGAGAGACAATGTGGGACAAACTAAGTGTAACACAGGCCGGCCGCCATGTTAGGCAAGAGAGAGACATTGAGACAATGTGGGACAAACTAAGTGTAACACAGGCCGGCCGCCATGTTAGGCAAGAGAGAGACAATGTGGGACAAACTAACTTAAGTATAACACAGGCCGGCCGCCATGTTAGGCAAGAGAGAGAGAGACAATGTGGGACAAAACTAACTTAAGTGTAACAGGCCGGCCGCCATGTTAGGCAAGAGAGAGAGAGACAATGTGGGACAAAACTAACTTAAAGCAGAGCTCCGCCGTAAAAAAAATATTAAAAGCCAGCAGCTACAAATACTGCAGCTGCTGACTTTTAACATTAGGACACTTACCTGTCCTGGAGTCCAGCGGCGTCGGCAGCAGAAGACGAGCAATCGCTCGTCTCTCGGCTGCCCCCACCGCTATCATGGGTGAGGGAATCAGGAAGTGAAGCGCTGCGGCTTCACTTCCCGGTTCCCTATTGCGCATGCGCGAGCAGCGCTGCGCGTCTTTCAATGGTCCCGCTGTGATCTGGGAGCCGTGTGTTTCCCAGAACACAATGGGGGGGACCGGGAAGTGACGCACTACCCGCAGTCTACCCGCAGTGTGGATTCCCGGAAGTGGGTGCAAATACCTTTCTTAGACAGGTATCTGCACCCCCCTCCCCCCTGAAAGGTGGCAATTGTGGCACCGGAGGGGGGAGGAATACGATGAGCGGAAGTTCCACTTTAGGGTGGAGCTCCGCTTTAAGTGTAACACAGGCTGGCCGCCATGTTAGACCAGAGAGAGAGAGACAATGTGGGACAAAACTAACTTAAGTGTAACAGGCCGGCCGCCATGTTAGGCAAGTGAGAGAGAGACAATGTGGGACAAAACTAACTTAAGTATAACACAGTCCAGTCCACCATGTTAGGCAAGTGACAGAGAGATAATGTGGGACAAACTAAACTGTATAACACAGGCCGGCTGCCATGTTAGGCAAGTGATGTAAGCTAGTAGTACTGTAGTGTACAGCCAGGGCCGATCCGCTCTATACGCGGACTACGCAAGCTGCGTAGGGCCCCGAGTAATACTCGGGGCCGCCGCCGCTAGAGGTCCGCGGCCGGCGGAGATAACGTCTCCGCCGGCCGCCATTTTGCCGAAGACCTGGATGAGAAGGGAGGGATCCTTCCGAAATAGCGCTGCGGCGCCGCCCACCCCCGCCCCCGGTCTGTCTGTCATCTGAGACTGTGACCTGTGGGAAGAAAGGGGTGGGCGGTGCCGCAGCTCACTGTAGCCGGCCGGCTCCGCCTCTAATTTGTTCCCCCTCGCTGCTGCTGAGCTATAGAAGGGCTCGGGGGGGGGGCGTGCTCCTAACTCGCTGAGTGTCACTATCTCCTGAGGTCCGTCTTTCTCATCCTCTCTGTCAGCCCCCCCTCCTCAATGTCAGCCGCCCCCCCTCCTCAATGTCAGCCGCCCCCCCCCCTCCTCAATGTCAGCTGCCCCCCCTCCTCAATGTCAGCAGCCCCCCCTCCTCAATGTCAGCCGCCCCCCCTCCTCAATGTCAGCAGCCCGCCCTCCTCAATGTCAGCCGCCCCCCCTCCTCAATGTCAGCCGCCCCCCCCTCCTCAATGTCAGCCGCCCCCCCTCCTCAATGTCAGCCGCCCCCCCTCCTCAATGTCAGCCGCCCCCCCTCAATGTCAGCCGCCCCCCCTCCTCAATGTCAGCTGCCCCCCCCTCCTCAATGTCAGCCGCCCCCCCTTCTCAATGTCACCCTCCCCCTCCTCAATGTCAGCAGCCCCCCCTCCTCAATGTCAGCCGCCCCCCCTCCTCAATGTCAGCCGCCCCCCCTCCTCAATGTCAGCCGCCCCCCTCTCCTCAATGTCAGCCGCCTCCCCCCTCCTCCATGTCAGCCGCCCCCCCCTCCTCAATGTCAGCCGCCTCCCCCCTCCTCCATGTCAGCCGCCCCCCCTTCTCAATGTCAGCCGCCCCCCCCTCCTCAATGTCAGCCGCCCCCCCTCCTCAATGTCAGCCCCCCCTCCTCCATGTCAGCCGCCCCCCCTTCTCAATGTCAGCCGCCGCCCCCTCCACCATGTCAGCCGCCCCCCCCTCCACCATGTCAGCCGCCCCCCCCTCCTCCTTCATGTCAGCCGCCCGCCCCCTTCTCCATGTCAGCCGCCCCCCCTCCTCAATGTCAGCAGCCCCCCCTCCTCAATGTCAGCCGCCCCCCCTCCTCAATGTCAGCCACCCCCCCTCCTCAATGTCAGCCGCCCCCCTCCTCAATGTCAGCCGCCCCCCCTCCTCAATGTCAGCCGCCCCCCCCTCCTCAATGTCAGCCGCCCCCCCTCCTCAATGTCAGCCGCCCCCCCTCCTCAATGTCAGCCGCCCCCCTCCTCAATGTCAGCAGCCCCCCTCCTCAATGTCAGCAGCCCCCCCTCCTCAAAGTCAGCCGCCCCCCCTCCTCAATGTCAGCCGCCCCCCCTCCTCAATGTCAGCCGCCTCCCCCCTCCTCCATGTCAGCCGCCCCCCCCTCCTCAATGTCAGCCGCCTCCCCCCTCCTCCATGTCAGCCGCCCCCCCTTCTCAATGTCAGCCACCCCCCCCTCCACCATGTCAGCCGCCCCCCCTCCTCCTCCATGTCAGCCGCCCGCCCTCTTCTCCATGTCAGCCGCCCCCCTCCTCAATGTCAGCCGCCCCCCCCCTCCTCAATGTCAGCTGCCCCCCCTCCTCAATGTCAGCTGCCCCCCCCTCCTCAATGTCAGCCACCCCCCCTCCTCTCTGTCAGCTGCCCCCCTCTTCTCTGTCAGCAGACCCCCCCCTCTTCTCTGTCATCTCTCTCCTGCCTGCCTTCACTCTGGGACACAGCAAATGACAATCTGCTACATGTGGCAGGTGAAGTGGCAAGTGACAATCCGCAACGTGTGGCAAGTGACAACCCGCATCTGGTGGCAAGTATCACGCTCAGGCTCCCACTGATTCTGCATTATGGTGAGTTGAACTATTTTATATATTATATAACAATGTAATAATAGAAATGATGCACTTCACTAATTTTGTTTTGCGATACGGCACTGCGTCGACTTAACTGACAATTGTGCGGTCGTGCGACGGTGTACCCAAACAAAATTTACGTCCTTTTTTTCACACAAATAGAGCTTTCTGTTGGTGGTATTTCTATATCAGTTTAGGCCAATATGTATTCTTCTACATATGTTTGGTAAAAAAAAAAAAACGCAATAAGTGTATATTGATTAGTTTGCACAAAGGTTATAGCGTTTACAAAATAGGGGATAGACTTATGGCATTTCTATTAATATATTTTTTTTACCAGTAATGGCGGCGATC
The DNA here is from genome assembly GCA_029206835.1 of Rana muscosa. Lineage (NCBI taxonomy): Eukaryota > Metazoa > Chordata > Amphibia > Anura > Ranidae > Rana > Rana muscosa. The sequence goes on from CM055128.1 coordinate 83,519,824, forward strand.
TGCGATTTTCAGTGAGACTGTGACATTGCGGTGAACAGATCGAACACTTTTGACACATTTTTGGGACCAGTGACATTTATACAGCGATTTGTGCTATAAAAATGCACTGATTACTGTGTAAATGTCACTGGCAGGAAAGGGGTTAAAGGTGTTCCCTGGGAGGTGTTTCTAACTGGGGGGATGGGACTGACTGAAGGAGGAGAGAGATCTCTGTTCCTAATCACTAGGAACAGCAGATCTGTCTCTCCTCCCCTGACAGAATGGGGATCTGTCTGTTTACATTGACAGATCCCCGTTCTGGCTCTCTGTGGAGCGATCGCGGGTGGCCGGCTGACATCGCGGCCACACACAGGTCCTTTTATACTCCTATATACATGTATGGAGCCATGAAAGGTCCTCTTTATACTTCTACATACATGTATAGAGCCAGGACAAGTCCTCATTATACTTATATATATACCGTATATATACACGTATAGTGCCATGACCGTTATACTCCTATACATGTATAGAGCCATGACAGATCCTCTTAAGTTATCATGATATAAAATTATATCCTTTTGGTGGGCGTAATTTTTTTTTTTGGGGGGGGCAGCATTTAATTCTTGGTACCAGGCAGCACAATGTCTTAGGCCGGCACTGGGGGGAGACACATGAAATGTAAGGAAGCACTCCGCTGGCTGGGGACACCTGAGATGTAAGGAGGCACTCCGCTGGCTGGGGACACCTGAGATGTAAGGAGGCACTCCGCTGGCTGGGGACACCTGAGATGTAAGGAAGCACTCCGCTGGCTGGGGACACCTGAGATGTAAGGAGGCACTCCGCTGGCTGGGGACACCTGAGATGCTGAGATGTAAGGAAGCACTCCGCTGGCTGGGGACACCTGAGATGTAAGGAGGCACTCCGCTGGCTGGGGACACCTGAGATGTAAGGAGGCACTCCGCTGGGGACTGCTGAGATGTAAGGAAGCACTCCGCTGGCTGGGGACACCTGAGATGTAAGGAGGCACTCCGCTGGCTGGGGACACCTGAGATGTAAGGAAGCACTCTGCTGGCTGGGGACACCTGAGATGTAATGAGGCACTCCGCTGGGGACACCTGAGATGTAAGGAGGCACTCCGCTGGGGACTGCTGAGATGTAAGGAAGCACTCCGCTGGCTGGGGACACCTGAGATGTAAGGAGGCACTCCGCTGGCTGGGGACACCTGAGATGTAAGGAAGCACTCCGCTGGCTGGGGACACCTGAGATGTAAGGAAGCACTCCGCTGGCTGGGGACACCTGAGATGTAAGGAGGCACTCCGCTGGCTGGGGACACCTGAGATGTAGGGAAGCACTCCGCTGGCTGGGGACACCTGAGATGTAAGGAGGCACTCCGCTGGCTGGGGACACCTGAGATGTAAGGAGGCACTCCGCTGGCTGGGGACACCTGAGATGTAAGGAAGCACTCCGCTGGCTGGGGACACCTGAGATGTAAGGAGGCACTCCGCTGGCTGGGGACACCTGAGATGTAAGGAAGCACTCCGCTGGCTGGGGACACCTGAGATGTAAGGAGGCACTCCGCTGGGGACACCTGAGATGTAAGGAGGCACTCCGCTGGGGACTGCTGAGATGTAAGGAAGCACTCCGCTGGCTGGGGACACCTGAGATGTAAGGAGGCACTCCGCTGGGGACTGCTGAGATGTAAGGAAGCACTCCGCTGGCTGGGGACACCTGAGATGTAAGGAGGCACTCCGCTGGCTGGGGACACCTGAGATGTAAGGAAGCACTCCGCTGGCTGGGGAAACCTGAGATGTAAGGAAGCACTCCGCTGGCTGGGGACACCTGAGATGTAAGGAGGCACTCCGCTGGCTGGGGACACCTGAGATGTAAGGAGGCACTCCGCTGGCTGGGGACACCTGAGATGTAAGGAGGCACTCCGCTGGGGACACCTGAGATGTAAGGAGGCACTCCGCTGGGGACTGCTGAGATGTAAGGAGGCACTCCGCTGGCTGGGGACAGTGACATCAGGGCTCCCACTGATTCTGCATTATGGTGAGTTGAATGATTTCATTTTATATTACAATGTAATAATAGAAATAATGTGCTTTAATCATCCTGACACCATAACAACCATGGTGCAGGGATGATTGAATTGCTAACACCAGGTGTTTGGAGAATCTTGATCTGCTGATTGTTAAACTTTCTGGAATACTCATATTTCTATTGGGGTGTAGGATCTGGGCCTGCTGTCTCCCTCTCCCTCTCCCTCTCTCTCTCTCTCTCCCCCTCTCTCCCCCTCTCTCTCCCTCTCTTTCCCTCTCTCTCCCTCTGTTTCTCCCTCCATCCCTCGTTCATCTCAGACTCTAACCACACCCCTTTGAGTCACGCCCCTTTAAGCCACGTTCAATATTACGCTTAAACAACGCCCATTATTCACGGGTCAGGTAGAGGGCCCCTTTGCAGAATTTTGCTTAGGGCCCCAGGGAGGTCAGGATCGGCACTGTGTACAGCAATCACCTGCCGCGGGACACATAAGAAGAAAGCAAGCAAGTGAAGCAACAGTTAGAATGAAATAGATGTAGCGCCCTGCTCCCAATGACTGGGCGCTATGTTCCAATTTAGAGGGTATCTGAGCCAATAGTTAGGCTCAGATGTAAATAATTGATGCTAAATTAGCCTCTGTTCCGGCTATGGCTGTGTTGGGCAGACTTCCCACTGTTTGCCTGTAGGTGGCGTTAACACCTCGGGCCAATGTGGAAGACTGACAAGCCAGAGTGTATTGGGTACCTTCCCCCGGGAACAGTTCAGTGGGCGTGGTCTACCCGCTGAGCATGCTGGGGAAGAGTACTTAAGGGGCAGACGCCATCTTGTGTGGTCTTTCGTCCCCTCACGGCCCTCCTGGCGTGAGGGGTGTAGTGTGTGCTTTTTGGCCTTGGAACCATGCTGGTCCGAGGCCGCAACTCCAACAAGTAGGCCCAGTTATGCTGACTGGGTCTACACCTTGAAGGTGATCCTGTGCTGTCCATCCTGAGGAAGGAAGCCACTCAATGGAGGAAACCAGGGGAGGACCTGTCCTGGAAAAGACCAAGCGGAAGGCTGGTGTCTTAAGGAGGGCCTGGTAATTCTATTGGAGGATGCACCGCAGTTAAAGTTCACCTTACAGTCTGCCGGGTTGGCTTAAAGGCTCTGGACTGTTCGGCTGGAAGTCCGGGCGTTAAATCCTGTAGCAGAGGATCCCGGAGTATCCAATTTGTCCACAACCGGTCTGTGGCAGAGACTGGTCCTGATTATAGTTCGTGCATCATACCGGCTGCTAGGCCAGGTGAGAGGGGCCTATCCGGGTGAGCAATACCCACTCCAGGAAGAGTGGTGAATGACTGAATAGTTGAGGATTTTTCCCCAGTGATCTGTACCGTGTGCCTGAACCTACCCCTTTCCCTTCATCCTTCTACCATTGTTCGTCTGTTTATGCAAAAGGAAAATAAAACCTAACTGCTTAAGGTTTTACAGCTTGTGTGGACATTGGAGTTTCTACAGACTTTCTTCCTCTAGACAACAAATACTGAGGTAACGTGTTTGCTTTAAGGCCCAGAGACTACCATACCCAGGATGCATTTCCCCGCGCAAGGACTGCTGGGGTGGGGTATTTAACAAAGGGGCAGACCAGAGTACGGTCTATTTTGGACATCGCCCGCCCAGCAAGTGGAACTCTCTGCTGAGTCTGCTGTTCCGGACAGGGCCTGAAGCCTAGGCCCTGTATTACCAAAGAGCCTTCCGTTTCCACCAAGGAGCCTGAGGGACGTCTCATCCTGCCATCCATCAGCCGCTGCCAGGAGGACCGAAGACCAGGGTGTCGTGGAACCTGTGTACCGAGCCACAGCAATGGAAGATACGGACATGGACTGGTCCGGTTGGGTGAGAGAGCACCTGCTCAGAGATTAGTGCAGGACCTCTAGGTCTAGTGTTTATTGTTCGGGACTCACCTGCTAGAGTTTGCATACGCACACCGGAGGGACAGTGCATGTATTAACAGTAGTGGCTTTATTCTTGTTCGCCAAGTTCAACCTTTATTCCTGTGGATTACAATATTATCTCCAAAAGTGCACCACCATTTGCTAGCGAAGATTCTTCTCTGCGGAACTTACACACAGTTACAGTCAGGCCTGACTTATCAGTGTAGACATTGCTGGGCCCCATCTTGCCCACGAGGGAGGAGAGCTGCAAAGGGGAGTCTGTTAATTATCTTTACACAGTATTGTATATTTGTCTATTGCTGAACATCTTTTATTGCAGGGCTCTGCATATACTAAAGTATACTGTTTATCTGTTTAATCATTTCCTTCAGTAAAATTACTAGGATTAAGCAGATCAGTGTTGGTGTTATTACTGTACAGAAGAACGGTCAGTGTCAGCTATATGACTGTGTGTGTGCTTTTGCTGCTGGATTGTGTTGCCTAAAGTTACAGGCCTCACAATCCTATCATCCCTTACTAACTGTGCCAAGGGAGGGTAGAGCCAATTGCTGGGGGTTGACAGCGGTGTGTTACAGGCCCGAAATATAATTCCAGCAGCTCTCTTAGCTGAGGGTATCGCTACACGTGCAAGGCTCGAAATAAAACCAGCCGCTCCTGCGGGGGTGAGTACCATAGAGAAGAGCACTCACCAGCCCCCATGAGGGGACATGGTGTAAGGAGGACGCTCGCCATGTGGGGCAGCCATGTAGCAGGCGCAGCAGCAGCAAAACACATGTCCTGAGGGAAACAGCACTCACCGCCGTGTGGAGAGGCCGCAACCTTATCCGGTTCCCGAGCTCCGCCCAAGCTGTCGTCACTTTCGTTATCGGTTTCTGGTATCGGTGCATTTTCACGAGTACCGATACCCCCGAAAATGCCAAGTATCAACACCGATACCGATATCGGTATCAGTGCATCCCTAGTAAACACAGAATGACACATTGTGCATAAAACAGAAGATCCCTTTCCTGCACTTTTTAGGAAAGAATACTCTTTTTGAAGCAAATTATTAATATATCACTTCCTTTGCTGTGCTTTGCCATGACACTTCTGCAATCACTACAAAACTGCCAAACTGGTACAGAATCTGTGGAGAGACAAACATGTCTTAGACCCCTTTCACACTGGGGCACTTTACAGGCGTGTTAGCGCTACAAATAGTGCCTGTAAAGCGCCTCTCAAGCCACCCCAGTGTGAAAGCCCGATTGCTTTCACACTGGGGCGGTGCCCTTGCAGGAAGGGAAAAAAGTCCTGCAAGTAGCATCTTTGGGGCGGTGCGGGAATGGTGTATACACTGCTCCCGCACCGCCCCTGTGCATTGGAATGAATGGGCCGCGCAGCCGAAGCACCTGCAAAGTGCTTCGGCAGTGCTGTAACACGGGCGCTTTTAACCCTTTCTTCAGCCGCTAATGGGGGTTAAAAGTGCTCCTCTAGCGGCCGTAAAGCGACGCTATAACAACAGTAAAGCGTGCTAAAACTAGCAGTGCTTTAACGCTAACGCCGGCACTGCCCCAGTGTGAAAGGGGGTCTTAAAGGGACACTACCACTAACAGATAAGCTGTGACTAGATTACTTACGCATTACAAAAAAAAAAAAAAATACACCTTATAAAACACATGCAACTATTTTTTTCTTTGATTCAATTGCATATGAAAAGGAAAAATTAAGTTAGGTGTTTATCTCCTGCATTCATTTTGATAGTGTAACTTACATCACCTCCCAGACACGTGCAAGTCTATAGCCTCGTACACACGACCGAGTTTCTCGGCAAGAACCAGCAAGAAACTTGCTGGCAGAGATTTCTTGCCGAGAAATTCGTTCGTGTGTATGGTTTCTCGTCAAGAAAAGCGACAAGAATCTCGACGAGAAAATAGAGAACCTGCTCTCTATTTTCTCGTCGAGATTCTCGTCAGCCTGTTTCTCGACGAGAAAATTGAGTGTGTGTACACTTACCTGTTCGCCGGGAAGCCCGTGCATGCTCGAAATGACTTCGACGCATGCGCGGTAGCTTCCTAGGCATAGGTAGGGTGCACCAAGATGGCGGCGACGGCATCGAATGTGACGAGCGCATGCTCGTCGTATTCGATGACGTCACCGCGTACGCTCCATTCAAAGAACCGCGGGTTCTTTGAAATGAGCGTGTGTACACTCGGCCGGGACAAGTTTCTTGTCCAAGGATCTTGTCGTAAAAAACGACATGTTTTTAACGACGAGATTCTCGGCCGTATGTACGAGGCTTATAAGTTGGATTTCTGACACAGACTGCATTCTATGCTCAAAGCCCCGCAGTGAGGAACAAGTGCTGTGAAGACACTGTGGGGGGCAGTTTACAAGACAAAATATCACAAAATGTATGCATACAGGGACACATGCAGAGTATAATATTTTATTAAATAAATAAATATACATGAGAAAAACAAAATACATACAGTATCTCACAAAAGTGAGTACACCCCTCCCATTTTTGTAAATATTTTATTATATATTTTCATGTGACAACACTGAAGAAATTACACTTTGCTACTGTAGCACCTTAGTCCTAAACAGGGCTGCTAATACATGTAGTTGTGCTAGGTGGTAACTAGCCTGGATAATTGGTAGGGTGATCCATTGACTTTTGCCTTAAACCTGAATTTAGTGCACCTCTCTCTTCTGTCACTAGGTGGAATTAGAATGACAAGGCATAGTGAAATTGGGTTAGGAGTGGATAGGTTGTCCCAGCCAATTGGTAGAAGTCTCTTTGGCCCCATGGCCTGCTGAGAGAGCCTATTTATTCGGGAGGAGTCAGGTGATCAGGGTTCTGTGCCACCTGGATAGCTGTCTGGGTAGACATGTGTTATATTGCTCCCGGTTGCTAGGCCAGAAACCTGAGGCCTATCCGGGAGCACCTGGCTGCCAGGTTGTCTGAGGCCTATCCAGGACTGTGAGGAGCAGCGCGGGGTTGGGGCTTCAGGATGGGAGCCTAACCAAGTTGTAGAGGATCAGTCGGATGGGGAACTGAATGTTGCCAGAGGTGAAGCAGTTGCCATAAGGGACAACCACTCCTGTTACCAGAGGCAAGTGAGGATAAAGGTCAGAGGTAAAGGTGAAACAGTTGCCAACAAGGGACAACCACTCCTGTTATCAGAGGCCAGTGTATGATGTCTGAAGAAGTACCAGAGCAGCCTTTTTCACTAGCTGGGGACGGTGAAGAAGTGGGAAAGCTTCAGCGAGTCAAGTCAGGGACCCAGCGGGTAGCATGGGAGAAGCTTGAGAAGTATACAGCGGGTTAGCTGTGGAAGAGCTCAGGGGATCCAGCGATGGCTGGGATCTTGGAAGTCTAGTGAGAGAGACTGGGAGCTCAGTGTGAAGATCTACAGTGGGATGTGAGAGAAGATATGTGAGGGATACTGTGAGTTACATGTGCAGATCTATATTGACTGTTAAGAGTTCAGTTGCTATAGGAGACAGCGGTTGCTACAAGATACAGATTGCTGCATTCAGATTAAAGGCCCTCATTCTGTATTGCTGTCTGCCTAGTTCTGTTTTTGCCTTGTGTGTCCTGTGCCCTAAACCCTCTCTCCTCAACGTTCCTATTGAGAGAAATAAAAACACTCTCTCTGTTCATTTTTATGAAAAGTGACTGGCGCCCAATCTTTTCACCTTGCACCACACCCACTATGCCTAGTAACCTGCACCCTGAAAGGGAATGTCAGTTCACCCTCAGACCCTTGGAAGTCGGGAGACCGCTACACTACAATGTAAAGTAGTGAGTAAAGTAAAGTAGTGAGTGTACAGCTTGTATAACAGTGTAAATTTGCTGTCCCCTCAAAATAACTCAACACACAGCCATTAACTGCTTGTCCACCAGCCGCTGTCGGTATACGGTAGCAGGTTGGTTCCCCTGCGTGAATCGCCGTAGGTGTACAGTGGCTGCTTTAAGGGCTATGGGGGTGTGGCACGACACTGGAGCCGATGCGCGTGGCCGCTCCTCAGAGAGCACAAACGGGGATCTGTCAATGTAAACAGACAGATCCCGTTTCTGTCAGGGAAGTAGAGAGAGATCTGCTATTTTTGGTGATCAGGAACAGCAATCTCTCTGTACTCCCTGTCAGTCCACTCTCCAGACAGTTATAAACACCTCCCTACGGAACACTTAACCCCTTAATCACCCCTAGTGTTAACCCCTTCCCTCCCATTGACATTTATACAGTAATCAGTGGTAGGCTTGTGCACAACGGAAAAATTCGGTTAGTTTCGGTTCGTTTCTTTTCGGTCCTGTTGATTCGTAATCATTCGTAAATTTGCTAGACGGGATTTTTCGTGTTCGGACTAATTCGTATTTTCGCAAGCGACATTTTTCGTTGAATTTTTAGTTGATTTATAATTCGTACTTTCGGTAGAGTACATTGTTTTTCGTTGATTCTGGACACAACTCCTACTTTCGTAACTTTTTTTGGGTTCGTTGATTCGTAATTTTCTGTGTCTCTCTCACGACGACGCTGCCTATTATGCCTAATGTGCTTCGAATGGATTTGTACTTTTCTAAATACATAGCGGTTATTTGTAACGATTCGAAATCTCGTATTTTACTTTCGTTTTTTACATGCGGCTATAGCCTCCGCCCCTGTACACCATTTTGAGAGGGTTCAGCACGGTGAGGGAGAAGCAGAGAGCAGAGCAGAGTGTTATTGTGCTTCGAATGGATTCGAAATCTCGTATTCTACTTTCGTTTTTTACATGCGGCTATAGCCTCCGCCCCTGTACACCATTTTGAGAGGGTTCAGCACGGTGAGGGAGAAGCAGAGAGCAGAGCAGAGTGTTATTGTGCTTCGAATGGATTCGAAATCTCGTATTTTACTTTCGTTTTTTACATGCGGCTATAGCCTCCGCCCCTGTACACCATTTTGAGAGGGAGTTCAGCACGGTGTGGGAGAAGCAGAGAGCAGAGCAGAGTGAGTGTTATTGTGCTTCGTATGGATTCGTACATTCGTAACTTTTTCATAACGAATTATGCCGAAGACATTCGGGCATTCGCTATTTGCGGTATAATTTATTTCGGATTCGGTCTTATTCGTAATTGCTTTGTTCGGAAATTCGAATGCTTCCGAATGTCCGAAAGTTGCTAAATTCGGACGAATTTCGATTCGTTACGAAACGAATTGCACAAGCCTAATCAGTGGCCATTTTTAGCTCTGGTCCCAAAAAAGTGTCAAAAGTGTCCGATCTGTCCGCCGCAATGTCGCAGTCCTGCTAAAAATCACTGATCACCACCATTACTAGTAAAAAAATAAAAATTATAATAAAAATGCCATAAATATATCCCCTATTTTGTAGACGCTATAACTTTTGCGCAAACCAATCAGTATACGCTTATTGCAATTTTGTTTGCCAAAAATATGTAGAATACATATTGGCCTAAATTGATGAAGAATTTATTATTATTTTTTGGGATTTTTCTTATAGCGAAAAATAAAAAAAAAATATATTTTTTTCAAAACTGTCGCTCTATTTTTGTTTATAGCGCAAAAAATAAAAACCATAGAGGTGATCAAATATTACCAAAAGAAAGCTCCATTTGTGGGAAAAAAAGGATGTCAATTTCGTTTGTATACAGCGACGCACGACGCAGTGCCGTATCGCAAAAAAAGGCCTGGTCAGGAAGTGGTTAAATCTTTTCGGGGCTGAAGTGGTTAATGTCTAAACCGCTGGCAACAACAGTGAGTATACCCCTAAGTGAAAATGTCCAAATTGGGCCCAAAGTGTCAATATTTTTTGTGACCACCATTATTTTCCAGCCCTCTTGGGCATGGAGTTCACCAGAGCTTCACAAGTTGCCACTGGAGTCCTCTTCCACTCCTCCATGACCACATCACGGAACTCGTGGATGTTAGAGACCTTGCGCTCCTCCACCGTCTGTTTGAGGATGCACCACAGATGCTCAATAGGGTTTAGGTCTGGAGACATGCTTGGCCAGTCCATCACCTTTACCCTCAGCTTCTTTAGTAAGGCAGTGGTCATCTTGGAGGTGTGTTTGGTGTCGTTATCATGTTGGAATACTGCCCTGTGGCCCAGTCTTTGAAGGGAGGGGATCATGCTCTGCTTCAGTATGTCACAGTATATATTGTCACCCAACCCTTCAAACTCTGCAGCAATGCTGGCAGCATTCATCTGGCTATTTCCCAAAGACAACCTCTGTATGTGATGCTGAGCATGTGCACCCAACTTCTTTGGTCGACCATGGTGAGGCCTGTTCTGAGTGGAACCTGTCCTAATAAACCGCTGTCTGGTCTTGGCCACCGTGCTGAAGCTCAGTTGCAGGGTCTTGGCAATCTTCTTATAGCCTAGGCCATCTTTATGTAAAGCAACTATATTTTTTTCAGATTCTCAGAGAGTTCTTTGCCATGAGGTGCCATGTTGAACTTCCAGTGACCAGTATGAGAGAGTGAGAGCGATAACACTAAATTGAACACACCTGCTCCCCACACCTGAGACCTTGTAAAACTAATGAGTCACATGACACCAGGGAGTGAAAATGGCTAGTTGGGCCCAATTTGGACATTTTCACTTAGGAGTGTGCTTACTTTTGTTGCCAGCAGTTTAGACATTAATGGCTGTGTGTTGAGTTATTTTGAGGGGACAGTAAATTTACACTGTTATACAAGCTGTACACTCTACATGACAGTGTAGCAAAGTGTCATTTTCTTCAGTGTTGTCACATGAAAAGATATAATAAAATATTTACAAAAATGTGAGGGGTGTACTCACTTTTGTGAGATACTGTATACTATAAAAGAAAAAAAAGTCCAGTATTTAAAAGTCACACTACTGTTTTGTTTTGCAGTGCAAAGTGGATTTGCCTTTAGTAAATCAACCCCATTGTATTCTACAAGTTGCCCACATCAAAAGAACTGGCATCCATTTTCGCCCTGGATATCTTTCATTTACATGGGCTACCCAAGGTTATCATCTCGGACAGGGGTATTCAGTTTGTGTCCAAGTTTTGGTGAGCCTTTTGTTCACAGTTGGGAGTTCAGCTTTCCTTCTCCTCGGTGTATCACCCTCAGTCCAATGGGGCTGTAGAACGAGCCAACCAAGCCTTGGAGCAGTTTCTACGTTGCTATGTTTCTGACCACCATAACAACTGGTCAGACCTCTTACCTTGGGCGGAGTTTGCTCACAATAGTGCTGTCAATGCATATTGTCTCAGTTTATGGCAAATTATGGGTTGCCTGACACATTTGTTCCTCAATGAATTCCTGCGTTAGAGGAGTATCTCCGTGATCTCCATTCCAGTTGAGTGCAGGTCCAAGAGTCCTTGAAACGTGCCAGTGAGAAGTAGAGACTCCATGCTGACCGCTGAACGCCTACCTGCGCCTTCCTAACAAGTTGGGGAGAGGGTCTGGCTGTCATCTCGTAACCTCCGACTCCATGTTCCCTCACTGAAACTGGCACCGCGGTATATTGGGCCTTTCCGTATACTCTCTTAGATCAACCCAGTGGCCTACACTTTAGAGCTTCCTTCCAACATGCGTATTTCTAATGTATTCCATTTGTCCTTATTAAAACCTTTGGTGTGCATACGCTTCACCACCTCGGTACCACGTCCTCGCCTGGTTCAGGTTGAGAACCATGAGGAGTATGAGATACAATCTACCATTGACGTAGGTGCATACACTACCTTGTTCATTGGAAAGGGTACGGTCCAGAGGAACACTCTTGGGTCTTACCCTCAGAAGTACATGCTACTGTCCTCCTCCGTGCTTTCCATAGACGTTTTCCCCTCAAACCTGTCGCTCCTCCGAGGGGGAGGGGTCGTTGAGGAGGAAGTACTGTCAGGCTGGGCTCTTAGCAGCTCCCTTCTTTGTGCTCAGGCTGCTCAGCTGTCGGATAGTTATCAGCAATCATTGATCCCTCAGTGGCTCACCTGGTTATCATTATCTGCTCGTCGTGTCCCGCCTACAGCCAGGTCCTTCTGGCTATTTAAACTGTCTTGTTCATTCCTTTCCTGCCTTCGCCTTGGTCAACATGACTGGAGATTCTCTGCTGTGTTACTGTGAAAGTCTGCCTGGCTGACATCCCTTCTGGTTCCTGATCTTGTTCTTCTGCCTCCGACTATGCTGATCTCTGGTTTCCTGATTACTGGCCTGTCTGACTAACTTTGGTTACTGATCCCTGGCCCTCAGTGGCTCACCTGGTTATCATTATCTGCTCATCATGTCCCGCCTACAGCCAGGCCCTTCTGGCTATTTAAACTGTCTTGTTCATTCCTTTCCTGCCTTGGCCTTGGTCAACATGACTGGAGATTCTCTGCTGTGTTACTGTGAAAGACTGCCTGGCTGACGTCCCTTCTGGTTCCTGATCTTGTTCTTCTGCCTCCGACTACGCTGATCTCTGGTTTCCCCGATTACTGGCCTGTCTGACTAACTTTGGTTACTGATCCCTGGCCCCCAGAACAGAGCTTACCCACCCCTTAGCCCTCTAGTACACAGAGCTAGAGCTTGTGAGGTACCTGTCAGGACCTGGGCTTGAACCTGGGACCTCGTCTGTGTCTGGCATTTACTCTTCCCACGCCAAAGAACCACCTCCTGCTCCAGAGACGCCTTCGCTACATCCTAAGAAAACACCTGTTCTTGATACCGTCACCACTTCCGTAAATGGGAGAAAAAGAAACCCTGGACTGCCGCACTCTGTATAGACAGTTATTTATTCCAAAATTTCAAGTAAAAAATCCAAATTCAAAATAAATCCATAAATCCAAAACAACAAATGCAGATAGTGTGCATGCAGGGAAGGGTGGCTAACCCGTTTCACGTCACAAATTGACGCTTACTCATAGTGAGTGACCGGGCGGAAGCAGCTATTTGGTGAATTCTTAAGCTTTTGAGCGGTACGTTTTTCCTTTCCTCTGTTTCTACCACTTCCGTAAAGTCTGGCTCCATCACAAATTCCTGTCCTGCCAAAGAAGTTCTACCACCTGACTGTATGTATGCCTCGAATGGCACCCTTATCCGTAAGCAGGAGCTGGAGATGTTTGAAAAAGCCTTGCAAGTGAGGAGAATCTCCCCAGCAGAAACTTCTAAAGAAAAAGATGCCCAAAGATGGATAAGGTTCACTCCCCTAGATTGACAAGAGAATTCGACCAGAGGTTTCCTCACAAACCCAGCCCTAAGACGTCCAGAGGACGTCCTGAGAGGAGGGGAGTACTGTCAGGACCTGGGCTTGAACCTGGGACCTCGTCTGTGTCTGGCGTTTACTCTTCCCACTGAGCTATCTGGGATGCTGGACAGCTCCCTGCCTGATCTGCTGGACAAACCTATCTGTTCCAATGGACAACCCTGCCTTGAGTCTTGATTACCGATGAACCTTGAACTCCTTGCTCCTCCCATGAACTTCCTATATAAGCCTTGTCTCAGCACTTCCTCTTTGCCAGGTTATTGTGCCTTCCCTGCCAGTGCCTTGCTGTTGGTTTTCCTGTTGCCATCTGTACCTACAACCACTCGTGATTGACCTTTGGCTTGTTCCTGGACTTCTCTACTGCCTGATCCCAATCTGCAACTACCCGTGTTTGACCCTCGGCCTGTTCTTTGACCATGTTGCTGTTTCATCCTTGTCTGTTTATCCGCTATTGGACCATGGCTTGCTCACACCCTGGTGGGGCAAACTTGAGGACTGCGACCTGGTACTAGCTTGCAGCCAAATCCATCTCCACCACCCGGAGCTCTGGGGAAAACCAGCTAGTACTTAGACTCCGCACCTCAGGTGAGCCTGTGTCATCTACCAGAAGTGACTGTCCTGCCACTGCTATTGCAATTGGTCTTCAAGCCCGACGCCTGATCGTGACAGTACCTGTGATTGGTAGTGTCCGAAGTGGAACTTGTGTGCTGAGGTTTCAGGCAAAAATTTAGTCAGGCAGATTAGGTTGGCAACAGATCAGGCAAAACGGTACTTGATCGAGATCGAAATCGAAATCCAGAGAGTGGTCAGGCAGGCAAAGGTCATACACGAGCTGGCGGTGAAGTACAAAATCAGCAGGCAAGAGAGTAGTGAGGAATTCAGGCAGAAGTTCAACACGATAATCAAGCTCAAAAAGCAGTCACAACACCCAGGGAGCTATTCCACACAAACGGGCGCTGAGAGATAGCATCACTTCCTATTTATGGGCTGCTTTGATTAAAAATTGTCCACAGCTGGCAGCAGGTGGGGCTAGTGAGTCCAAGGTAATGCTTAATACTGAGAGGACATTTCCATAAGTCCAGATCTCCTCCCTCCGGGGGCCTAGCGGGGCTTAGTGGGAAAGGAGGCATGGAAGTCTCGAATAAGAGAAGGGGCATGCAGATCTTTGTCTGGAACCCAGGAATGGTCTGTGATGGGATATCCCTTCCAATAAACCAGATACCAAAGGCCACGACGTCTTCTAGAATCAAGAATCTTGGAGACTTCAAACTCATTTTGTCCATCAAGAACAGGAGGAGGTAGCTGTTGCGTTCTAGAGTAGCGATTGAAAATTGCTTTTGAGGACCATACCTTACAATTTGTACCTTTCTTAGTCATAGCAGTAAGGGGGGCCCCAATGGAGGCAAAACGTTTGATGAAGCGTCTGTAGTAATTTGCAAACCGTAGAAAGCTTTGGAGCCCTCTTAAAGTGGTCGGTTGGGGCCATTGCAAGACAGCGGAAAGTTTTTGAGGGTCCATTTGGAAACCGACAGCACTTATAATGTATCCAAGGAAAGGAATACGACTTTGATGGAAGCTGCATTTCTCAATCTTCACGTAAAGATGGTTTTCTCTCAGTCATTGTAATACCTGCTTTACATGCGAGATGTGCTATAGATGAGTTTTGGAAAAGATTAAAATGTCGTCCAAGTAGATGATCACAAAACTGTTGCTGAAATCATGAAAAATGTCATTCATGAAACGTTGGAAGACAGCAGGGGCGTTACACAACCCAAATAGAATAACCAGATATTCAAAATGTCCATTACGAGTGTTTAACGCTGTCTTCCACTCGTCCACGTCTTTAATTCGAATCAGATTATAAGCCCCTCGTAGGTCTAGCTTGGAGAAGATAACAGCCCTTAATATTTCCTTGGGGGGGGGGGGGGCTGTCAAGTAGTCTGTACTGGGCCCTGCGATTTCTATCAGAAGCCCTGCCAGACAGTCCTGTTGTTCTATCAAATTAGCCAACTCGTCAGAAACTCCAACCACGTCACTTCTGGTTTCTTTAAACCATCAGTAATTTGGACACAACACCAGCAACTGAATACAGTCTGGTATGGGAAGATTTTGCTGTTTTGACAGCACAGCGGCTAACCAGAACAAAGTTGTGGCCGCCTTGGAGGCAGCCATTTTGATGGCTAGTATCGGAGCGGAGTAAAAATCTCTGCTCATAATATCATGCACCGGACTGGACTGTATTCGGTTGCTGGTTTTGTTTCCAAACAGCAATTCGTCAAAATCTCCAATTACTGATGGGTTAAAGAAACCAGAAGTTAAGCAGTTGGAGTTTCTAAAGGCGTTGGCAGGGTTGCCAACCACCAGTATATTTACTGACTGTGACTTTATTACAACTGCCAGTAAATATCAGGGGGCTGATAATTTCATGCTGTGTTGACTTTTTAAGTGCAAATTACTTTGTTATAGGTGATGTTAGTGTTTCCATATCATGTTTATACTGTTCAAATATTCACTGTGTTAGTTTTTAATAGGAGTTCTGTAATTTCTTGGTTTGTCAGCCAAAAAAGTGCTTAGTCAGTAAATTCCCCATGTTTTGTCAGTAAAAAATGCTGCGGGAGGTTGGCAACCCTGTGACTATTTTGACAGAACACCGAACTCTGTCAGAGGGCGAACGTTTCCCATTCTTTCTAGTTATGAACAGAGCTGAGCAGCTGCCACTTATTTTTTAGGATCTCCAGGGTGGCACAGCTCCAAAATCCTGGTAGCTTGCAATCACAAAGAACATATGTATTTTTATTTATAAAATGTAATAAACATTTCACAAAAAAACTATTGCAGTTGTAATTTAATACGATCCTTTTATTTTTAGTGTATTATTTTATTATCATTTTCCGCTTTCTAATACCAGTGGCTGACGGCATACAGCTCTACCTCAGCCCAGTCAGTACTATACAGCATTCCAGGTACAGCCGGTGATGTAAAAAAAGTCTCGACCTATGCAGGGTCTCGACCGCGTCACTTCCGGTGCAGCTACGTCAAAAACACAGCTGATAGCGGCCTCGACTGCGCGTGCGCGGCTTCACCGCACCTATACCGCGCATGCGCAGACGCTCAGTTTAGTCCGTGAAAATTCTAGAGGTCGAGAGAAAATATAGAGCTGCACGGCCTCCAGCCCCGCCCCCGCCCCTAGCCTGCTCTACTGAAGGGGGGCAGGCCCCCGTGCATAGCACTGAGTCCAAGTACAGTACTGTGCATTGTTCTTCCATTAAATATGCTGCCTCACTGCACCCAGCAAACGCAACCACTGCACCCAGCAAACGCAACCACTGTGCTCGTCATACGCAACCACTGTGCCCAGCAAACGCAACCACTGTGCCCGTCATACGCAGCCACTGTGCCTAGCAAACGCAAACACTGTGCCTGTCATACGCAACCACTGTGCCCAGCAAACGCAACCACTGTGCCCGTCATACGCAACCACTGTGCCCAGCAAACGCAACCACTGTGCCCGTCAAACGCAACCACTGTGCCCGTCATACGCAGCCACTGTGCCCAGCAAATGCAACCACTGTGCCCGTCAAACGCAACCACTGTGCCCGTCATACGCAGCCACTGTGCCCGTCATATGCAACCACTGTGCCCAGCAAACGCAACCACTGTGCCCATCAAACGCAACCACTGTGCCCGTCATACGCAACCACTGTGCCCAGCAAACACAACCACTGTGCCCGTCATACGCAACCACTGTGCCCAGCAAACGCAACCACTGTGCCCGTCAAAGGCAACCACTGTGCCCGTCATACGCAGCCACTGTGCCCGGCAAATGCAACCACTGTGCCCATCAAACGCAACCACTGTGCCCGTCATACGTACCCACTGTGCCCAGCAAACGCAACCACTGTGCCCGTCAAACGCAACCACTGTGCCCGTCATACACAGCCACTGTGCCCAGCAAACGCAACCACTGTGCCCGTCAAACGCAACCACTGTGCCCGTCATACGCAGCCACTGTGCCCAGCAAACGCAACCACTGTGCCCATCATACGCAGACACTGCACCCAGCAAACGCAACCACTGCACCCAGCAAACGCAACCACTGTGCCCGTCAAACGCAACCACTGCGCACGTCATACGCAGCCACTGTGCCCAGCAAACGCAACCACTGCTCCCAGCAAACGCAACCACTGCGCCCAGCAAACGCAACCACTGCACCCAGCAAACGCAACCACTGCACCCAGCAAACGCAACCACTGTGCCCGTCAAACGCAACCACTGCGACCGTCAAACGCAGCCACTGTGCCCAGCAAACGCAGCCACTGTGCCCAGCAAACGCAACCACTGTGCCCATCAAACGCAACCACTGTGCCCAGCAAACGCAGCCACTGCACCCATCAAACGCAGCCACTGTGCCTATCAACCGCTGCCACTGTGCCCATCAAACCCAGCCACTGTGCCCATTAAACGCACCCACTATTGACGCCACTGTGCCATCAAACGCAGCTACTGTACCCATCAATTGCTGTCAGTGTGCCCCATCAATTGCCGCTACTGTGCACCATCAAATGCTGCCAGTGTGCCCATCAATTACCACTAATGTGCCCCATCAAATGCTGCCCGGCACTTACCTGTCTCGCAACGGGTCAGCGGCGGTGTCCTGCACGTCCTCCATGTCTTCTTCCGTCCTCTCTCAGGCATCCAATCACAGCGCCTGACGTTTCAGCCAATCAGGGGACCGGTAACAGACTCGAGCACCTGATTGGCTAAGAGGCGGATTAGTGTTAGCAAAGTGAATTTCTTTGCTTTGCTAACACAACGCTGAGTGAACAGAGAATGCCCAGCATGGCGCCCGCTGTTCCCCTTTTTGGGCGCCTATTAGAGCCTATGGCTCTAATCAGGTGCTTCCAAAAAACACCCCCGCCGCTGTAATTCAGGTGCCCGGCGCCCGAAAAGGGGCCGGACACCTGAATAGGGGGTGTCAGCAGTGACCATAGATAGATTCATGCAATGCATGATTCTATCTATGGTGATAGAGTGGTGCCAGGAGAGAGGGGGCGGCACCCATGCTCCCCTTATGGAAGCACCGCCACTGCGTACTCTTTGATCTTTTGAAAAGTGTGATGTTAAGCCGTAGCTGTGCTCCTTCGGGATATGCTGCTCGCGCATTCGTGCTGCTGGAGGGAGCCCAGACCACCATAGACGAGGGACCTGCAAACTTGGTCATGGTGAGTGAGATCATCCCATATCCCACTCCATCTTGTCTGAGGACAGGGACCCCCCCCCCCCCGAGGACAGGGACCCCCTCTGAGGACAGGGACCCTCTCCCCCCTCTGAGAACAGGGACCCCCCCCCCCCCGAGGACATGAAAACCTTCTCCCCCCTGAGAACAGGGACCTGATCACCCTGTGTGTGCCAACCTCACTGCCCTGCCTGCCATGTGTCCTGTGTGAGGGCCCTCCTGTGACAGCTCTTATCAGAACTTCATCCCACTTTGTGATCCCCCTACATGACTGATCCCTCTGTGTGCACCCCTTACACGGGGAACCCCTCTGTTTGCTACCCCTACATGTCTGCATACTCTGACCACAACCTGTACCATTTCCACATCCTCTGACTGCCTCCTATATCCTGTACACATGTTCTAACCACCTCCTGTATCCTGTCCGCAGCCTCTAACCATCTCTTGTATCCTGTCTGCAATCTCTGACTATCTCTTGTCTTTTATGGTGTCTACAGTCTCTTAGGGAGAGTCTGGAGAGGAATCAAGAGTGAGAGCGTAGCCTGGATTGGGATTACGGGAGGAGTCAGACGTGTATGGACTGTGGAGAACAGACTATAGAATAAAACCAGAGGCACCAACCAGGAGCCATCTAACTGAGACCTGCACGCTGCACCGGAGAGGAGGTCAGTGACAGCACCGTCAGGCCAGTTTAAAGGGGGGGGGGTCACTGATGTAAGGGGGGAGTGAATGCAATTATGTAAGGGGGCACTGATATAAAGGTTTTCCCTTATATCAGTAACACCCCCCCTTACCTTAGTGTATTCACTCTGCGGAAGGTGGTCTCTGGTCACCAGAGTCCCCCACATCACATTTCCCGGCATTCCCCTTTACATCAGAGTCGGCAGGCTTCCCCCTTACAGTGCAAGGGAACTCAGATGTAAAGGAAAATGCTGCAGAGCATAATCTAAGGAGGAACTCTGATGTAAGGGGTGCTCTGGTCACCAGAGACCACCTTATATCAGAGTCCACTGCATTCCCATTTACATCAGAGTTCCCACTTACATCAGGGTCTGCAGCATTGCCCTTTACATCAGTGTTCCCCTTTACATCAGGGTTGGCAGAGTTCCCCCTGTAAGATTAGAAGGGATGGAGGCCCGGAGACATGTCCAGAGAACACAGAGAATACATGGGATAGATTAGAAGGGATGGAGGCCCGGAGACATGTCCAGAGTACACAGAGGATACATGGGATAGATTAGAAAGGATGGAGGCCCAGAGACATGTCCAGAGTACACAGAGGATACATGGGATAGATTAGAAGGGATGGAGGCCCAGAGACATGTCCAGAGTACACAGAGGATACACGGGATAGATTAGAAGGGATGGAGGCCTCCTCTGTTTTCCCTGGACATCCATCCCTTCTAATCTATCCCATGTATTCTCTGTGTACTCTGGACATGTCTCCGGGCCTCCATCCCTTCTAATCTATCCCATGTATCCTCTGTGTACTATGGACATGTCTCCGGGCCTCCATCCTTTCTAATCTATCCCATGTATCCTCTGTGTACTCTGGACATGTCTCCGGGCCTCCATCCCTTCTAATCTTACAGGGGGAACTCTGCCAACCCTGATGTAAAGGGGAACACTGATGTAAAGGGCAATGCTGCAGACCCTGATGTAAGTGGGAACTCTGATGTAAATGGGAATGCAGTGGACTCTGATATAAGGTGGTCTCTGGTGACCAGAGCACCCCTTACATCAGAGTTTTTCCTTAGATTATGCTCTGCAGCATTTTCCTTTACATCTGAGTTCCCTTGCACTGTAAGGGGGAATCCTGCTGACTCTGATGTAAAGGGGAATGACGGAAAATGTGATGTGGGGGGGAGGGGGACTCTGGTGACCAGAGACCACCTTCCGCAGAGTGAATACACTAAGGTAAGGGGGGGGGTGTTACTGATATAAGGGAAAACCTTTATATCAGTGCCCCCTTACATAATTGCATTCACTCCCCCCTTACATCAGTGACCCCCCCCCTCAGACTGGCCTGACGGCGCTGTCACTGACCTCCTCTCCGGTGCAGCATGCAGGTCTCAGTTAGATGGCTCCTGGTTGGTGGCTCTGGTTTTATTCTATAGTCTGTTCTCCACAGTCCATACACGTCTGACTCCTCCCCTAATCCCAATCCCGGCGACGTTCTCACTCTTGATTCCTCTCCAGACTCTCCCTAAGAGACTGCAGACACAATAAAAGACAAGAGATAGTCAGAGATTGCAGACAGGTTAGAGGCTGCGGACAGGATACAGGAGGTGGTTAGTTAGAGGCTGCAGTCAATAGGTGGTCAGAACATGTGCACAGGATAGAGGAGGTGGTCAGAGGATGGCGGACAGGATACAGGAGGCAGTCAGAGGATGTGGAAATGGTACAGGTGGTGGTCAGAGTATGCAGACATTTAGGGGTAGCAAACAGAGGGGTTCCCCATGTAAGGGGCGCACACAGAGGGGTCAGTCATGTAAGGGGATTACACAGTGGGATGAAGTCCTGATAAGAGCTGTCACAGAAGGGCCCTCACACAGGACACATGGCAGGCAGGGCAGTGAGTTTGGCACACACAGGGTGATCAGGTTCCTGTTCTTAGGGGAGGTGGGGTCCTGATCCCTAGGAAAGATGGGGTCCCTAGGTGAGATGAAGTCCCCGTTGCCAGGGGAGATGGAGTTCCTGCCCTCAGGTGAGATGGTGTCCCTGCCCCCAGGTGAGATAGGATCCCTGCCCCAGAGTGAGAAGGGCACAGTGGCTGCGTATGACGGGCACAGTGGTTGCGTTTGCTGGGCACAGTGGTTGCGTTTGCTGGGTGCAGTGGCTGCGTTTGCTGGGTGCAGTGGCTGCGTATGACGGGCACAGTGTTTGCGTTTGCTGGGCCCAGTGGCTGCGTATGACGGGCACAGTGGTTGCGTTTGCTGGGCACAGTGGTTGCGTATGACGGGCACAGTGGTTGCGTTTGCTGGGCACAGTGGTTGCGTATGACGGGCACAGTGGTTGCGTTTGACGGGTACAGTGGTTGCGTTTGCTGGGCACAGTGGCTGCGTATGACGGGCACAGTGGTTGCGTTTGCTGGGCACAGTGGCTGCGTATGACGGGCACAGTGGTTGCGTTTGCTGGGCACAGTGGCTGCGTATGACGGGCACAGTGGTTGCGTTTGCTGGGCACAGTGGTTGCGTATGACGGGCACAGTGGTTGCGTTTGCTGGGCACAGTGGTTGCGTATGACGGGCACAGTGGTTGCGTTTGACGGGTACAGTGGTTGCGTTTGCTGGGCACAGTGGCTGCGTATGACGGGCACAGTGGTTGCGTTTGCTGGGCACAGTGGCTGCGTATGACGGGCACAGTGGTTGCGTTTGCTGGGCACAGTGGCTGCGTATGACGGGCACAGTGGTTGCGTTTGCTGGGCGCAGTGGCTGCGTATGATGGGCACAGTGGTTGCGTTTGCTGGGCACAGTGTTCTCGTTTGCTGGGCGCAGTGGCTGCGTATGACGGGCACAGTGTTTGTTGGGCACAGTGGTTGCGTATGACGGGCACAGTGTTTGTGTTTGCTGGGCACAGTGGTTGCGTATGACGGGCACAGTGGTTGCGTTTGCTGGGTGCAGTGGTTGCATTTGCTGGGTGCAGTGAGGCAGCATATTTGATGGCAGAACAATGCACAGTACTGTACTTGGACTCAGTGCTATGCACGGGGGGTCGCCCCCCTTCAGTAGAGCAGGCTAGGGGCGGGGCTGGAGGCGGTGCAGCTCTATATTTTCTCTCGACCTCAGTCCCAATGATATACAAGCTAGGGGCGTGTTGGGGGCGGGTCTGGAGGCGGTGCTGGCGACGATGTTAAGCAATTCGCAACGCCTCCGCCCGCCCGCTCGAGTCTAGAATTTTCACGGACTAAACCGAGAGTCTGCGCATGCGCGGTATAGGTGCGGTAAAGCCGCGCACGCGCAGTCGAGGCCGCCATCAGCTGTGTTTTTGACGTAGCTGCACCGGAAGTGACGCGGTCGAGACTTTTTTACATCACCGGCCGTTTCCATGGCTACGGGAAGGCGGCGCGCCCTGATGACGTCATGGCGCCCGTGGTGTGAGTGATGTCCGGGGTAGGTTGCTGATTTCTGATACTGATGATGGGAACCGGACGAGACCTGGAGCCGAGGAGCCAAAGTGGGGGCGAGGAGGATGGGGACCCCGCCGAGAGATCCTCACCGGTTAGTAGTGATACACCCGTGTGTACCTGTGCTGTCCCTCCCCCCGGGAGAGTCTACAAGCAGACTAAAAATGGCTGCTGCCTTTGTGTGCATTGCTTTCCTGTCTGCATGCTTATCACTGACAATGACATGGTGTTTATATTGTATGTGCAGCTTCCTCCAGTACAGGTACTCCTACATAGAAGATGGGAGGTCGCCCCATGACAGATCGTCTGCAGATTGTTGCAGTGAACACTATTGATTCTCCCTCTATATCCTCCTCTACATAAACATGCGCACACACAGGCAGAGTCAACTCTAAGGCCTCATTTACACTTGCTTTGCTGGTAGTCTGGCATTTAGGGGGTTAAAATATGTGGTGAGAAGGCAATGCGCCTCTTCAATGCCTGTCAAATGCTCTCTGAAGACCGATCTGAAAGAGGAACGCTGTTCAGAGAGCATCCCACAGGCAGTGAGGAGGCGTATTGCCTTCTCACCACCTATTTTAACCCCCTAAATGGCGAACCATCAGGCAGCAACCGCATGCGTTGTTCATGGTTTCGGGGTGGTTGCAGCACGGCCCTATTCACTTGAATGGGAGGTAGTGCCCGCCGAGCGCAACAGGGTATAATTCCTGTCGCAGCTGTTCTGCCATCCCAGATAACGGGAGAGCAGTTGAGGGGTGGTAAAAGCTCAGCTCAACCACATTTTTACCATCTGCCACCTCCAGTCACAGAACACTTTACATTCTAGGAATGAATAGTCCAAGTTTTATACAGGCAGCACAGTGGCTTAGGCTGGTTTCACGTGGGTGGTTTCCTTAAAGGGGTTGTAAACCCGCAGCATTTTTCACCTTAATACATTCTATGCATTAAGGTGAAAAACCTTCTTTACTGCAGCAGCGCCCTGAGCCCCCCCTTATACTTACCTTAACTCCCATGAATCCCGTGATGGGAACGAGCACACCAGCTCCAGACAGTGTCTTGTGTCCTGATTGGATAGATTGATAGCAGCACAGCCATTGGCTCCTGCTGCTGTCAATCAAATCCAATGACACGGCGTGCCGGGGGCGGAGCCGAGTCCTGCTGTCTGTGTCAACAGACGCAGCAGCAGGACACGGGAGCGCGCCCGCACGGGTGTCCCGTTGGAGAGAGCTTCTCTGACGGGACACTCGGGAAGAGGAGGAGCCATGAGCACCACTGAGGAACCCCAGAAGCGGAGGATTGGCGCCACTCTGTGCTTTACCAACTGCACAGCGGAGGTAAGTATGACATGTTTGTTTAAAAAAAAAAAAACCTGAGCCTTTACAACCTCTTTAATGTGCACCCGCCTGCTAAGCAGGGGATCTCTCCGCTGAGCAGGCGAAAGGCAGGTCTGTTTCCTCCATGCAGTGCAGACATGGACACAGCCCTGTTGTTTTCTATGGAACCGTCAGATGGAAATGGACTGCCTGTCCATTTCCATCCGACTTGTCATCCAAACTGATCTGATCCACCAGACGGATGGGGGAATGGATTCCCGTCCATCTGTTTTTTTTGGCAGACAGGATCAGATTGGATGCTGGCAGGTGTCCGCTGACAGCCCCCACTCCATAGAGAACAATGGCTGGTCTGATCAGGTCCGCTTGAAAAACGAACCTAATTGGACCGTCCATGTGAAACCAGCCTTTCCGCCTGCCAGCACTAGGGTCAACAGTTCAAATCCCAACCACGGCACTATTTGTACATGTCTCATAGCTTTATTTATTTTGGATTCAGTAAAAACTGACAATGGCTGTTTAATTTTTCAGAGCCCCTGGAACATCATGATTAAACATCGTCAGGTTCAGCGCAGAGGACGGCGTGCTCATGTATCAGTCAGGTAGGAGAACGAGCCAAATAAAGCGTATATGTACAGAAATATTTTTGGATTTTAGATGAATAGGTGTCAATCTTTTTCTTCCTGCAATGATCACTGCATTCTCAGATCTGCATAGCGTAGCTGTGCCTCTTCTTCTGCTGGTTTTTGCCAGTTAGTTAAACTTTTCCTATTGATTAGGATTGTCGCATCAGTTCATTCAAAATGTCTGTATGATTACACGAACCATATACCTACAGAATTTAAAGGGAATCTTTTACCATTAATCTGGCTGGTCGGAAAGCCGAAGGCTGATTGGCTTTAATTGGCTCTCCGCTATGGTAACCCGCAAGGGATGACCTGACGATACTTACATTTTACCTGGATCTCAATGGCGCCATTTTAAAATAAAATCAAAAGCATTAGAAAACACAGATCTTGTTTTTTTTTTGTTTTTTATGCTTTTAAGGGCAGTGGAGGGATTTGGGGTCTTATTGATTCCAGATCTCTCCATAAAGAGTACCTGTCACCTGTCACATGCCTATTGCTGTCACAAGAATGTTTACATTCCTTGTGACACAAATAAAAGTGATCCAATTTTTTTTTTTTTTACCGCAACTGTGTTAAAAAAAAAAAAAAAAAAAATTAAAGTGCCCCCTTGCTCAGGCGCAAAGGTGAACGTGTGCGTCAGTCCCACATGCACGCAAACAGCGATTGCCCCACACGTGAGATCACCGCAAATGTAAGATCATGGGCAGTTATTCTAACACTAGACCTCTGTAAATCTAAAGTGGTAATCTGTAAAGGCTTTTAAAGCATTGCCTATGGATAGTAAAATTTACGCCATTTGTTGCCGTTGCACTGGCCTGTGCAATTTTAAAACATGACATGTTTGGTATCTATTTACTCAGCGTAACATTATCTCTTATATTTTACAAACAAATTGGGTTATGTATTGTATTTTGTTGCTTTAAAATTCAAAAAAGTTAGAAAAACTGCTGCGCAAATACAGTGTGACATAAAAAATTGCAAAATCCCAAAATGTTATTCTCTAGTGCCTCTGCTTTAAAAAATATATAATGTTTGGGGGTTCTAAATAATTTTCTAGCAAAAAATACTGATTGTTTTATGTAAAAGTGCCAGAAAAGGCCTGGTCTGGAAGTGGAGATAATATACAAATGTGCAATGCATACTTGCACATTATGACAAATATCCTAATTGCCAGCAGTGGAGTTTAATTCCACTTTAAAGCGGAGCTCCACCCAAAAGGGGAAGCTCCACTTGTTTGCTTTTTCCCCTCCCCTCCGCTGCCACATTTGGCACCTTTTCGGGGAGGGGGTGCGGGTATCTGTTTTTGACAGGTATTCGTCCCCACTTCCAGGAGACCTTCCTCCTCCTTCCCCCGATGTCGGGCCATTCACAAAGCGCAGCACGCTTCGCGCATGCGCAGTAGAGAACCTACTAAGGTTTCCCTTACAAGTAATGGCGGCGGTGGCAGCACCTGAAAAATGATTGAAAAACTGTCTGGGGTGCCCACATCACGGGATCCCTGGACAGGTAAGTGTCCTAATATTAAAAGTCAGCAGCTACAGTATTTGTAGCTGCTGACTTAAATTTTTTTGATTTGGGGTGGGGGGGGGGGTGGGGGCTGGAGCTCCTCTTTAACCTTAAAGTGTTACTAAACCCAGAACCTGCATTCACTATATTTGATCTCCCACAGAACATAGAAATGCAATTATTTTAGTAAATATAAACAGATAAATACCTTTTCCCCATCAGCAGTATATAGCAGCCTTGTGACTTGTATCAGTTCCTAGTAAAGCTTGTAGGAGGCGTTTTCATTCTCCCCTAATCCTCTGTCTGGACAGTGCTGATTGGCCCTGTGCTGATCACATGCACTCTCCCAAGAAAAAGAAAAACTCTAGCAATACACAACAAACTGAGCATGTGCAGCCAGCCCGTCCCCTGGCTCTGTAAATATCAGGTTATTTTTTGGAGACGGTAAAAGAAGAGGAAGATCAAAACTGTCTGTTTTGATTTTTGGACAAGTGCATCCTGAATTTTCGGTTTTTATTTCGGTGCACCACTAGTTCTTACTAGAGGTCGACCGATATATCAGCCGATATTTGGCGTCTTTTAGGAAATCGGCATCGCCCGATTTTTGTGCAAATTCTGCCGATTACTGACTTCACTCCTCCCTTCCCCACACTCCACTGGCAGTTTCACACACTGAGCGGCTATGCTGCTCAGTGTGTGAAACTGACGTTTGCAACTGAATGCAGAGAGAGAGGAGCTGTCAGAGTTCAGCATGATGTCGGGTGGGCGGGACCCAGCAACTATCAAACACCAGTCAATAGGATGGGATCTGGGTGGGCCTCTACGTGTATGTGGCCCCACCCCCTTTCTTAAGCAGCCCAATCATTGGCTGGTGTTTGATAACTGCAGGGCCCCACCCACCCCCGACATTACCTCTGAATTCTGACAGCTGGTCTCTCTCTGCATTCAGTTACATATAGTGTAACTGTGAAACTGACAAATCAGCTCCGTGTAAAACCTGCCAGTGGCAATCAGTGGCACCTGCCAGTGCCAATCGCCAGCGCTAATCAGTGGCAACCAGTGCCACCTCCAAAAAAAAAGAAATTGGCCTAAAATATCGGTCGCAAAATCAGCATCATATGTCGGCCATGGCCACCCCGATTTCTAAATATCGGCATCGGCCAGAGAAAAACCCATATTGGTCGACCTCTAGTTCTTACGGTGTGGGTGTTCTAGTGCACAGTTTGGTGTATTCAAGTTTTATCTATGTGAAAAACAAAATAGCCAAGAAGGCCGTTTGTGTCCATTTTATCTGTTTCCATGCTAAATGTTGTGCATTAAAGCTGGACTCCAGCTATAAAAGGTGCAGTACATTAGAGCATAAACGGGACAAACAATCACTGATGAGACCATTGCGATACCACCAAGAGGGGGAACAAGGGAGTGGTCCCAGCCTGTACCTCAAACTTAAGTGTTACTTAACTTAGTCAGAGTAAAACAGATCTCATACTCTGCCAGGCAGGACAGTGCTGTGTGGCAGATCTGTGTAAAGCTCAGGACTATGTTACAGATGAACAGAAATGCAAATCCTTTGTCAAGTAAAACAGCTCCCTTATGTTTATTTCATTTGTGTTTTAACTGTTTGACAGGAGTTCAGCTCTAAAATCCGTGCACAGTGTGGTTACTTGCACAAGCCTTTCAGATTTTATCAACTGTAGTCTAGATAGTAAACTTCAAACCCTTATTGTTTGCCAACTTGCTTTTTGTCTTATAAAATAACTAATAAGTCAAATAGTCTTGTTTTTGCTACAGTTATGTCTTGCAATTCTCATTATATTTTGCAGTTTTACTGACCCAGCTGTGTCCATGGATCTTCTTCGTGCTGTTCTACAGCCAAGCATTAATGAGGAAATTCAGAATGTTTTTAATAAGTACATGAAGGTGAGTGCTGTCTACAGGATTCTTCTTTTAAGGCTTTCCATGACGTATGCCATACTTCACAGCTTTCTCCCTAAAGGTAGCCATTGGTGTGTGGAATAGGACATGGCAGTAAGGGGTTTAAAACAAGCTGATGGCTGAAGTTGGTACAAAGCTTGGAGTTTTAAAATTGAACCCATGATCTGGACCAGACGTGCAATTATTGGTTTACGATTCACAGCAGAAAGGACTTGGTGGACTATTGTTAACTGAATTTTTCTTGTAGCTTCTGAACCAGGAAAAGCTCAAGACTGAACGCTTCCTGGTTCAGGCTTAGATTTCCAGGGGGTTAAAGTGGATGTAAAACCTCACATATACCCAGTGAAGTGAACATCCTCAGATGATACACAGAGATGAGACAAATCTCCCTACATAAGTTTTACATGTATATTCTTACATCGTGTTAAAATTTTCACTTCCTCGTTCTGCACTGTGAGAGAAGGCTTGGATTACACTGGGAGACAGCTGATTGGAGGAAAGACACACCCCCCCCCCTCCACAGTGGTAGAATAACGAAGATACTCTCAGAGCTGTCTTGTGACAAGTCAAGCTCTCTGCTAATCTACCTCTGCCTATCAACCTCCCTCAACACAAATCTCAGGCTGCTTTTATCTCCCGTCTCAGAACTTGTCAGAAGTTATCATACTGATAACAGAACAACGAAACGGCACAAACATGCAGGACTTAGTGCTTTTGGAGAGAGATAATAAAACGCTACAGATATGTGTGCATAGATCAAATTTCATGAATCGGGTTTACATCCACTTTAATGCTGCATTTACATGGAAATGTTCTGACTTTTCCACCTGACTAGTTAACACAAACGATTTACAACTTGGACAACATGGACATGAAGATGCTCCCCAAATTAACTGGGGTCACAATGCTCTTTCAGTTAGTCAGTCATTGCTTCGCACTAGAAATGGCTGTCAAGTAAAGCGGGTTATTACATCACACATGGAAACTACCAACAATACACATCAAATGAATGCAGCATTAGTGTGCAGGAGATTGGGGACTTTTCTGTCTCTACGTTTTTTCTACAGAATGCAGTGTAACTTTAATGGACACCTGATGCCTCAATAAAGTGGATCTACCTCCTGCCATATGGAGTCATGGTGATGCCAGCTTGCCTCAATATAAGATGTTTGCCCCCCTTTTTATCGGGGGGGGGGGGAAGATGATCTGTTGGTCATCTGATCACTCAGAGAGCCATGTGAGCTTGAGTTTGATGTCACATAGGGGGCTGGTCAGACCCATTTTGACAGTAATAAAATTTGAATTCGGAAGCATCAATGATTAAAAAAACAAAGTATATATGTCCTTAGTATTTGGACATACAGCTTTACTGTACATAAATCATGTATTACACTAAATATTAAAGCTGCATTTTTTTTTTTTTTTTTCTATTGAAATAATAAACATGTCATACTTGCCTGTGCAATGGTTATGCACAGTGCAGCCCCATTCCTCCTCCTTCTTCTGGGGTCCAGGCTCCTCCTCTTCGGCAAGTGCCCCCATGGAAAGCCGCTTTCCATGAAGGCACCCGTGTGTGCTCGCTTCCAAGCCACCCTGTCTGCATCTATTGGCACAGAGCGGGTGGCTCGGCCCCACCCCGCTTGCTCGGGACAGCATTTGCCGTGCTCTTGCTGCTATCAATCTGCCCAAGTAGGAGGGAGACAGCGACGAGAACCGCACATTGCTGGCTCAGTTAAGTGAAGGAGAGGGGGGGATTTTGCAGCACAGAAGGTTTTTCACCTTAATGCATAGAATACATTAAGGTGAAAAATCTTAAGGTTTTAAAACCAATTTAAGATTCCCATCACAAGTTAGAGGTAAAATTATTATTTTTAGAGAATAATTGTTGAATATCTGTATATGGGAGAAGCTCATTTTACTTTTTGAAGTCTTCCCAGATACAGTGACATCATCCCTCCGTTCAATATTGGTTGGAATAATTTTTCTTCTTTTTGCCGACACCTCACTGCTATGCCATGACAGTTAACCTCCCTGGCGGTATTCCGGAGTCAGGCTCGGGGTGAGTTTTTACTACCAAAAGCGGTAACCCCGAGCCAGACTCGGGCTGCATCGCAGTATCCAGGGAGAGTTACTTACCTTGTCCCCTGGATCCTGCGATGTCTCCCCGCAGTGTGTGCGAGCCGTGTCTCGCTCGATTCACACTGCCGAGTGCCGAGCTCCGTTCCCTGTGACAATGCGACGCATAGGGACGGAGTTCGGCGCCAAATTCAAAAAGTGAAAAAGACAGTATAGATACAGTATACTGTAATCTTACTGATTACAGTACTGTATCAAATAATTACACACCCCCTTTGTCCCTAGTGGTCTGTACAGTGTCCTGCATGCAGTTTTATATTATAAAAACTGTTCTTTCTGCCTGGAAACTGGAGATTGTCCATAGCAACCAAAAGTGGTTTTAAACCAGCTAGAAAACAGCGATAATAAATTAGAATCACTTGCAGAATTGAGCGATAGCGATTTGTGGGGAAATTCGTCATCAAACACTAAATCTAATGACGGCGACAA
This sequence comes from Rana muscosa, assembly GCA_029206835.1. Taxonomy (NCBI): domain Eukaryota; kingdom Metazoa; phylum Chordata; class Amphibia; order Anura; family Ranidae; genus Rana; species Rana muscosa. The sequence goes on from CM055128.1 coordinate 83,550,299, forward strand.
TTCTGCAACTGAGCAAATTTCAGTGTTTTTTGATTTGATTACATTATTGAATAATTTTTATTATTAATATATTATTATTTGTTATAATATAATAACTATAAATAATTATAATTTATGATTTTGTGTTTCAAACTTTATCATACCCGGGATGTCTACTAGACTCTGGTTTGGGCAGATTTAAGTGTGTTATTCCTAAGAATTGTAGGCCTACAATATAAAACGCCAAAATTCCATGCAAAATAATTGTACCGCTTTCAGCACCTAAAATCAGACAGAATCATAATGCCAGGGAGGTTAAAGTTTGGTCAATAGAATATTACATTACTTCCAGCCAATTGATAAAGGAGGGGAAATGTCATAATTTTTGGGTAGACCTACTACACAGGTAGACTATGTAGTGTTCCCCATCTGACGTCTGAATGTAATGACGATTTCTAGTTTTACAGCTGCCATCTAGGGATTGCTAGAGATTTGTGATATGGGGAGGGAGCAAGAGCTTGCATCATCCTCTATGCACTTGTCAAATGGGGTAGAAAATTGAATAGCAAAGGTTGAGTTATTCAGTGATGTCCTAGTATTTTTCACTAATTTCTATTGCTTTTTTTTCAGTTCTTTCAGAAAGCTGCTTTGAATGTAAGAGAAAATGTTGGGGATCAAGTAGACCCCGAGCAGCTTATCCGTGACACATGCCGCAGTTGTCTTGAGCAGGTGATTCAATAAAATCAAGTTTGTTCCTGGATGTTTACTTTTTTTTGTTGTTGTTGTTTAACTGGTCCTCTTTCTTATCTTATTTAGGCTAAGGGTCTCTTTACAGACAAAAAGATAATGAAGACTGGCATAGAGGTTCCCATGATGAAGGTAAGATGATTTCTTACTTGTATTAAGACCCCTTTCACACTGGGGAGCTTTGCAGGCGCTATAACGCTAAAAATAGCGCCTGCAATTTCTTGTGGGAAAAAAAATAGCGCCTGCAAAGCGCCCTGAAACAGCCGCTGCTGTCTCTCCAATGTGAAAGCCCCGAGGGCTTTCACACTGGAGCGGTGCGCTAGCAGGACGGTAAAAAAAGTCCTACTAGCAGCATCGTTGGAGCGGTGTGTATACCACTCCTCCACCGCTCCTGCCCATTGAAATCTGCAGAGGCGCTTTGCGGTGGTTTAACCCTTTCTCGGCCGCTAGCGGGGAGGGTAAAAGCGCCCCGCTAGCAGCCAAATAGCACTGTGAAATTAATGGTAAAGCACCGCTAAAAATAGCGGCGCTTTACCGCCAACGCCCTCACCTCCCCAGTGTAAAAGGGGCCTAAGACTGTATTTGCCGCTCTGGTGTTCTTTTGCAACCAGAGCATGAACTTTACCAAAAGACATAGACTACTATTACTGTCTTGGTGGCCTCCTGCCATTGAGTGTAAGAAAATATTTTTACAAGTTTGATGATTAGGATGGTAGCAGAATCGGGGAAGTACAGTTAACAGTGCAGTTACACTCTAAAATATACAGTATACCCCATTTATGTTTCCCAAGTACCTTTCTGTTGTGGGTCAGGTTATCACAAGCAGAGCATTTATTCCCTTTAACAACTAATTATCCATTCTGTATATATGTTTTCCAAACAATCCATTAGGCCTGTATTTAAAAGAAAAAAAAAAAAACACACTTTGGTGCCAATTAAGATCAAATGTCCATCCACTCAGGGCAAGCCTCTTGTAGGGAGCAGAAGCAACCTCCAATACATGTAGAGAGGAAGGGAAAAGACACTCCAAGGGGGTGATTTACTAAAGACCTGCGCCTGTGGTGCAGTGGAGAAATTGGAGCAATTGCACAAAAAACGAGACTCAAAACATTTATCAAAAATTATGGTGCACTTATATGCACCAAACCATATTTACATAGGAAGCGCTGTTGCGCACTTGCGCAATCTTTTGCGCCTACCATTAGCAAGCGCAGCCAATGTAATCTTCAACATTTTTGTCTGAATACTGTAGATAACTTTACTAGTTTACCATCTTCTGTTACCAGGCTAACAAGTATGTATATAATATTGTTTAAATGCACAAATTCTGTCCAGAACATGTAGATCTGTCTTACAACTAATCAAGCCTTTTTACACCCTTCTTTCAGCTTACTCAACTGCACATGTGCAATGACAAACTGCACCATTTTATGCTCACCTGACAGTGCGCACACGCTTTAGCTTGTTAAATATGTGTGTTGCACACGGGCGCATCTGCGTTCTCCAGAGTGCACAACTGCTTATACATTGAGCTTGTTCTCATTGTAATGCATGTTAATGAGCTTTTCCTTATCACATGGAGAATATTGCTTCCACTTTTATTCCTTTCATTCACTTCTTTGTCAAACAACTCAATAATCATTCTAGAGATCTTCCTCCTATCAACAACTGTGCAGATGTTTACTAGACTTGTAATTGTGCATTTTATGGTGATCATCTATAACCATTGGTGGAGCCAAAACTTCCATGAAAACCATCTTCTCAACACATGTCTGTGTATTGTGCATTCTGGACAATTCTTTCCCCATACACTGTGCAATCAGATTGCACAGTGTATGGGGAAATGAATTGCTCAGAGAAATGAGTGGAAGTATATGTCATCCAATCAGATTGGACAGTGTATGGGGAAAGAATTGTCCAGAATGCACAATACACAGACATGTGTTGAGAAGATGTTTTCATGGAAGTTTTGGCTCCACCAATGATTATAGACTATCACCATAAAATGCACAATTACAAGTCCAGTAAACATCTGCACAGTAGTCGTTGATAGGAGGAAGATCTCTAGAATGAATATTGAGTTGTTTCAAAAAGAAAGGAATAAAAGTGGAAGCAATATTCTCCATGTGATAAGGAAAAGCTCATTAACATGATCAAATGTTTGATCTATTTTTGTTGCTAAAGTAACCCCTTTGCCTGTCTCTAAACAGGCTCATCCCCTTCCCATTCCCTTTAACTCCATTAACATGATCAGCATTATAATGAGCAAGTGCCCGATGTCTGTTTCATATTTAAGAATGTGTATGCGCCCGTACACGCAACGATTTCGCGAATCCGGCGCAAGTCGACAGCATGCGCCATGTCGCAATAATTATTCCTGCCCGCACAAATGCGCCAACATTTTCTTAAATCAGCCCCTAAGTGTAGACATTTAAATAAATTTACTGTTAAGAGCAACAAAATTTGCAACTTACATTTCAGTGGATACAAATAGTTACATAGTAGGTGAGGTTGAAAAAAAGACACAAGTCCAACCTATGTGTGTGATTTTATGTCAGTATTACATTGTATATCCCTGTATGTTGTGGTTGTTCAGGTGCCTATCTAATAGTTTTTTGAAATTATCGATGCTCCCTACTGAGACCACCGCCTGTGGAAGAGAATTCCATCCTAACCGCTCTTACAGTAAAGAAGCCTCTACGCAGTGTAAGGTTAAACCGATTTTCTTCTAATTATAATGAATGGCGGCGTGTCTTATTACATTCCCTTTCGCGGAAAAGCTTTATCCCTAATGTGGGGTCACCAGTACGGTATTTCTACATTGACATAAGCATGTTATAATCTGTCCCTGGTGAGGGATCAGCGCAAGCTCCATTTGTACGCCGCTGCCGCTCGTTTCGACTCTGGAAACCAGCTAGGTTAGGTGGAGGGCAGAGACCGAGGGCTGGAGCGCTCTTGGACCACAGCACTGGGCGTGGTGACGTCACTGGACATCGTGCAATGCGTTTCCAAGCATGCGCACTGTGACTGGAGTGACAGGCGTGCTCCTTTGTCAAGGAATCAACTGAGGATAATTGCGTTGCGTGTACGGGCGCATACACATTCTTACACATATATATATATATATATATATGTGTATGTATGTATGTATTGTGATTGGAGCATTCTTGGTAAAAACGTGATAGATAATATACTAGAGTTATTAAACAATACATTATTTAAAATTAATTCTTTAAAATAAATTATGTGTGTTCAAACAGCTGATGAACTATGTTTTTGACAGAACATATATATTAATAAAAATTGTTCCGTCAGGTATACAACAAACTAACTCTAATCCTACTCTATGCCACATTCTAAGACTAATCTATCTAGCCCTGTAAAGCAGAAATCGCTGTACTTACCTGTTCTGCTCCGGTCTGGTGCCTCGCTGTGCTGTTAGTGGCGGCTTCACTGTGTAGGCGTGTGCAGGAGAGGCAGCCAACAACAGACGCCCCATAGTAACTCTATGGGTGACTGTGAACCAAGGATATGTGTGCGATCTGCTCTGGCTGTATGGGAATGAAGTCCTGTGCCCACTACTGAGAGTGTTGGCTGGGAAGTGAGCTTGTCTATGCTCCAAGCAATGGTAGAGAGTGGCTAGGTGTCCCAGGATCCACACACCATGTCAAAACCTGCTGTATGATGGTGAATGGCAGTCTCAGCCTGGACCCCTGCCAGGCCACGCACCCAACGTGTTTCACTCTGCCCACTGGAGCTTACTCATGGGGATGGCCTTATTCATAAGTAAGCTCTGGTGGGCAGGGTGAAATGCGTTGGGGGCATGGCCTGGATGGGGTCAAGGCAGAGACTGCCATTCACTATCATACAGCAGGTCTTAAATTGATGTGCAGCCCCTGGGACACCTATTCACTCTCTACCAACTCTATGGGTGGCATCACTTCCCAGGCAATTCCTGAAGTTGTTGGTTCTCTCCTGCGCACAGCAAATGCCGCCGCAGACTGGACTGGATTGGCTGCAGAACAGGTAAGTTCGTTTTTGCCTAAAATTCCACTTTAATAGAAAAAAAATTAAGTTTAGATATCAGATGTCAGTGTGTAAGTATGAGGAGAAGTTCAGATTGTTAGACAATTAATACCAGCCACAAAGCCTGGCTTGGTAAAGTATCTATAAAGGTAAAAAAATATAAATATAGTCTGACTTCTACCTACTGCACTGAATGTAGGGTTGTATGAATAATAAGATCTGAATGGATGTGAATTCATAAATAACGTCATGATCATATGTTGTAGTATGTACTTGCTCCAAAACAGCATGATCATATGGTGTGGTGTATACTTGCTCCATTGATGAGGGAGAACCACACGCTAAGATACGGTAATTGTAGACCACCCAAATGTGAACAAACTGAGATATATAAACAAGACCTGCAAATAATGATACAGATGGTATTATAATAATTAATGTTAAATTATTGTTATATGTGAGGTAGTGTTTCGCGCTACTCAAGAGCAATAAAATAGTGACTGGAGTAACTATCAATGGCTGCAAAATAAATCTGTGTTCACTTAACACATAAACAGTAATATAAAGAAAAAGGGGGGGATTTTGCGCTAAAGAAAAAAATTATTACACAAAAAACACTTCTATGTCTCATAAATCTAATGGTAAAAAGATATATAATGGTAAAAAATACCTAGTGATATAATGTGCATATATAATAAATACTATAGTGCAATCACCAGAATAAAGTGCAAGTGCATATATAAACACAATAGTGCAGAAAGTTCAATATTGCAATGGTTGCTGTTCAGGAAAGTTCAAATGGGTATTTAATCAATGGTTAATTCCAAGATTCTAGATGTTCCAAAATTGTAGATGTCTTCAAATGTTTCAAATGATAAACAAATTGAAGTATTGAACCTGCGGTGAATCCTACACCTGTCTCCCAATGGTCTCACCTCAACAGCTTGGATCACTGGCATATAGTTTCACTGTTATGGACTATGTTCTTATGTCTCCTCTATTTCTCCTATTTCTTCTCCACTCTTAAATATTTGGATAGTATCCTCTACCAATCACGCTCTCTATGAAAGAGACAAGCGGGTGGGAGGGAAAGGGAGGGGGAACGAAGGAGACCAAGCTCCAATCGGTGCAGCCAGGAGAGGGACAGGGAATGAAGCCTCCAATAGTGTAGTATTTCAATACGCAAAATAGGCTTTATTAGGTTAAAAAATGGACTCTTACATCAATTAAAAAATAAATAAACAGCGTGTAGGAGATAATCGGCGTGTAGCCGCTATCTTACTGTTATCCTGCTGTCTTACGATCCGTCCGTATAATGCCGCTATCCTCCCTAATGTTAAATTATTGATCTATAGTTTAAACAGGGAAAAACATTGATAAATAATGTATCTGGCATGAGGATTATATAGGTAATGAGCATATGCAGTGTTCAAAGAATGGTAATAATTTCCAATTCCTTGTTGAGTCCTCCAGGGAAGTGAGTATCTAGGATGTAAATCCAATACGTCTCTTTCGCAGAGCCTGTGAAAGCGCTCTACCTTAAGGAGGTGTCTGGATATCTGCTGTATAACCCAGATTTGTAATCCAATGGTAGACTTTTGGTGGAATTCCATAAAATGGCGAGGAACGCTATGTTTTATCTTTTCTATTAGACAGTGATGTTCACCAAAACGTATTCTAAGGGGGTCGAATAGTTTGACCCACATACAGTATAACAATCCACAAGGGCAAGTCATTCGGCCAGTGGCTAACGGTTGAACTTTGCAGTGTGCAAGTACTGAATTTACCATCAGTCTTTTAGGGTGTAGCAGCAGGAGTCGAAGTAATGGCTAAGTTATGGATCATCAGAAAATGCCTAGCACGCAGTGGGTTTTTTAATGACCGATTTGCTTTGTTAGGTGCTTTGGACAGCTTGTATAAAGCATTAGCCAGTAATAGGGAAAGAAATAGCTAAGTTGTGCTTGCGATAATTGGTTATACAACAGAAGCACCTTTAAAAGATTTCTGGTTAATTTGGTAGTTGTGGATCAGTTTATTGCACCTACACCTTGGTTATGCTTATTTTAATTAACCAGTAATTGTGCTCAGCTTTAGGAAGATATAGCCCTGAAAAGGTTTATTGTTTTAAGAATTTGATAAAATGTTTTGAGTAGTTTGTAGCATCTGATTTTTTCTTTTCCTTGTCTTTTGGCTCAGCGACCAAGGCAAGTAGATGAGGAGTCAAACATGCGGAGGAGTCCAATACCCAAAAAGGTTAGTATGACTTCAGAGTATTAATACATACTGTAATTTAGTCTACATTAAAAGGCCTTATCTAAAGACTGTCTTTCCCACAGAGAAAAGGGCGCCCCCCTGTACTGAGCTCCCACAATGACCGAAATTCCTTAGGACTCGCATCGTAAGTCGTAATATGAGAATTTATCTGAATCATTCTCTTTTGTTGGCTATTTAGTCTTATTTTATTTCAGGTGTGATCAGCAAGGATGTTCTGAATTAAAGACCAACTCAAGCCATTCTTTTAAATTTTAGATAGAATGTGGAAGAGTTAAAGCAGAACTACACTGTATCTGAGCACCACAAAGCAATTCATTCATTTTTATTATTCAAAGCCAACTCACCCATCCATCCATTCCATGTCTCCATGTTTTATTTTTCTGAGAAATTGGTAAGATCCCTCCCCCTGGCATTTCTAGATGTGGCCATCTTGACTAAGGGCAGATGATCTATGATCTGCCCTTAAAGAGGAAGTAAACCCTGATGGGTTTTACTTCCTCTTTGTTTCTCTGCAAAGGTAAAGCATAATGGGCTACTATGCATCGCATAGAAGCCCATTATGTGACACTTGCCTGCAGGAGAAGCCCGCGATGTCCCCGATTTCCTCACTGGCAGCGAGCGTCCATTCTTCACCCCTCTTCCTTCCGGGGCCGCGAACTCCGGCTCTGACTGGCCGGAGTCGCGTGACGTCACTCCCGCGCATGCGTGCGGGAGCCGCCTGTCACGGCATGACCCCAGCTTGAAACTGCACAGCATGCCCTTTCAAGTCGGCGCATGTGCAGAAGAGGCTTTCGTTTGGGGACTTTGCAAATATCTCCTAAACCGTGGAGGTTTAGGTTTACCTGTAGGTGAAAGTTGTCCCTGAGGGTTTACAACCACTTTAATAAGCCTCTTGTAGGGAGCATAGGCAACCTCCAATACATGTAGAGAGGAAGGGAAAAGACACTCTAAGTGTAGACATTTTAGATAAATTTACTGTTGAAAAAATTTGCAACTTACATTTCAGTGGATACAAATGGTTACATTGTAGGTGAGGTTGAAAAAAGACACAAGTCCAACCTATGTGTGTGATTTTATGTCAGTATTACATTGTATATCCCTGTATTTTGTGGTCGTTCAGGTGCTTATCTAATAGTTTTTTGAAACTATCGATGCCCCCCGCTGAGACCACCGACTGTGGAAGGGAATTCCACATCTTTGCTGCTCTTACAGTAAAGAACCCTCTACGTAGTTTAACGTTAAACTTAATTTCTTCTAATTTTAGTGAATGGCCACGTGTCTTATTAAACTCCCTTCCGCGGAAAAGTTTTATCCCTATTGTGGGGTCACCAGTATGGTATTTGTAAATTTAAAACTATATCCCCTTCTCAAGCGTCTCTTCTCCAGAGAGAATAAGTTCAGTGTTCGCAACCTTTCTTCATAACTAATATCCTCCAGTCCCATTCCATCTATTTACTCGGCGTAACATCATATTTCACATTATACAAAAAAATTGGGCTAACTTTACTGTTTTATTTTTTTTAATTCATAAAACCGTTTTTTTCCCCAAAAAAAGGCGTTTGAAAAATTATTGCGCAAAAAACGTGCGAGATAAAAAGTTGCAATGACCGCCATTTTATTCCCTAGGGTGTCTGCTAAAAAAAAATATATAATGTTTGGGGGTTCTGATTATTTTTCTAGCAAAAAAAATAGATTTTTACATGGAGAGAAGTGCCAGAATAGGCCCGGTGGAGAAGTGGTTAATTTGTTCAGATCTTCTTGCAAGTTTTCCACATCCTGCGGAGAAGTTATTGCCCTGCTTAGCTTAGTATCGTGCCCTTAGCTTAGGCATGCAGACAGGTGGGTGTGCTTAGTTGAGAAACCCCTCCTCCCCTCCTGAAGACTCCTAGGATGTATGACATAATTTGTCATAGCTGGGCTTTAAAATAATTTGAATACTTTCTGCAGCAAAAAGCAGAGTGGGTAATAGATTCCCCTAAAGGTGTTTCCAATTTTAAAAAATCCCATATTTTATATGAAACTACTAACTTCAGCACCAAGATTTTTTACAGCACCAAGATAAGTGAGTTACAACTCCATATAAAGCAAATGTATTTTATTAATACAGTGTTGTAAAATCAATGTATTAAGAACAAACATGATCCAGTTCTAAAATCTGATCCTAATAGCACATGGATTGGTTACACCCCTATGTATCATTTATCCACCCTTGAATATCAATGCTTTTTTACCAATAATACTGCCCTTGTTGAGCTACCAACAGGTATCTCTTAAGCCTCATACACACGATCGGATTTTCCGCAGACAAAGCGTAGGACTTTTGTCCGAAGGGCAATGGCCAGGAATTTGTCTTGCATACAAACGGCACACAACTGTCGGCCAACAAACTCAAAACGACATGTTTTTTCAGCTCTTTAGCGCCACCCTTTGGGCAAGTTCTGCTAATATTGTGTTTGAGCATTGATTCCGAGCATGCGTGTTTGTACTTTGGACTTTTGTCCGACGGACTTGTGTATACACGCTCGGAAAATCCAACAACACACAATTGTTGGTGGAAAATGTTAACCACTTAACGACCGCCCACTGTAAATATACGTCGGCAGAATGGCACCGACAGGCAGAATCACGTACATATACGTGATTGCCTTTGTATAGTTGGGGGGGGGGTCCGATCGGACCCCCCTTCTTTACAGTGGGTGGTCATTTTACCTTCGGGAGCGATCCGGCATGAGGGGACGGCCGTTCGATTCCGCCCCCCCCCCCTCGATCGCTCCCGGCAAATGAGAGAGCTTCCCCTGCCTGCCAGGCAGGAGGAAGTGATGTCATCTCTCCTGTGGCGCTCACATATACCGAGCGCCGTACAGGAGAAGATGCAGGTTAGTACACAAAACAGCACACTGACACCAGGACACATAAGCACATAAATTGCCCCCCCAGTCACAGTGTCACTGATTGCAGTGACCATTTATTTAGTGATCACTGCAATCAGTGACATTTGTGACTGTAAAAGTGTCACTACATTTAGTTTTAGGTCCAGTGTAGCCCCCTAACCCCCCCTAATAAAGGTTTAACCCCCTGATCACCCCCCAGATAATCCTTTCACCCCCTAGCACCACTGTCACTAAGCAATCATTTTTCTGATCGATGTCTTAGCGTCGGTGATGCTGATCGGTAGCCAGTAATTTTTTTTTAGGTTCGCCGCAGGTTTTTATAGCGTCGGGTACCCCCATATATTACCTAATAAAGGTTTAACCCCCTTGATCGCCCCCCAGGTAACCCTTTCACCCCCTATCACCACTGTCGCTAAGCGATCGTTTTTATGATCGTTGTCTTAGGGTGATGCCGATAGGTAGCCAGTAATTTTTTTTTAGGTTCGCCGTCAGGTTTTTATATAGCGTCAGGTACCCCCATATATTATCTAATAAAGGTTTTAACCCCCTAATTGCCCCTGGTTAACCCTTTCACCAGTGATCATCATATAAGTGTTACGGGTGACGCTGGTTAGTTAGTTTGCTTTTTATAGTGTCAGGGCACCCGCCGTATATAACCCAATAAAGGTTTAACCCCCTGATCGCCCGGCGGGTGATATCAATTAGGTTTTAGCATCAGAGAGGGTCTGCGTCACACCCCAGGCAGCGTCAGGTTAGTGCCAGTAACGCTAACACCCACGCGTGAAGCATACACCCCCCTTAGTGGTATAGTATCTGAACAGATCAATATCTGATCTGATCAGATCTATACTAGCGTCCCCAGCAGTTTAGGGTTCCCAAAAACGCAGTGTTAGCGGGATCAGCCCAGATAACTGCTAGCACCTGCGTTTTGCCCCTCCGTCCAGCCCAGGCCACCCAAGTGCAGTATCGATCGATCACTGTCACTTGCAAACCACAACACACATAACTGCAGCGTTCGCAGAGACAGGCCTGATCCCTGCGACTCCAGTGCTGTAGGAGGTGATTTCACCACCACAGTTAAAAAAAAAAAAGCATATATGCCGAAGCATTGGGGCAGCAGGAGCGGAGGAGCGATTTTGCTCCTAATGCCACGTACATACGGTCGAAATTCAGACGGAGGCTTGCCCGTGGAAAAGTCTGACCATGTGTACGCGGCATAACTTTTGCGGGAAGATGCCCCCATGCTTCGGCATATATAAATGGTGCATGTATGCCCATCATTAGAAGTGGGTGGATGAAGGGCGGTATTCTAATGGTGGGCATACCCACCGATCAATCTTTTTTTTTTTTTCGTTCAGCCAACAGGCTGCATGAAAAAAAAGATTACAATACATGTCCAACAAGGACCAGCAACGTACTGGTATGTTGCTGGACTTTGAATGTTTATACCAGAATGATGCCTGCGGGTTTAGGTATCATCTTGGTATCATTCTATTCAGCCAGCGGCCGGCTTTCATGTAAAAGCAATCCTAGTGGCTAATTAGCCTCTGGACTGCTTTTACAAGCAGTGGGAGGGAATGTCCCCCCCCCCCCCCCCCCGGATATAAAAAGCGCCATTGGGAAATTGGGAAAGCATTTTATCACACCGATCTTGGTGTGGTCAGATGCTTTGAGGGCAGAGGAAAGATCTAGGGTCCAATAGACCCCAGTTTTTTCAAAAAAGAGTACCTGTCATTACCTATTGCTATCATAGGGGATATTTACATTCCCTGAGATAACAATAAAAATTAAAAAAAAAAAAAAAAAAAATATATGAAAGCAACAGTTTAAAAATAAAATAAAAAAGCAAAATTAATAAAAAAAAAAAAAAAAAAAAAAAAAAAAAAAAAAAGCACCCCTGTCCTGCCCTGCTCTTGCCCAATGGCGAACGCAAGCGTCGGTCTGGCGTCATATGTAAACAGCAATTGCACCATGCATGTGAGGTATCACCGCGAAGGTCAGATCGAGGGCAGTAATTTTAGCAGTAGACCTCCTCTGTAAATCTAACGGGGTAACCTGTAAAGGCTTTTAAAAATGTATGTAGTTTGTCGCCAATGCGCGTTCGTGCGAAATTTTAAAGCATGTCGTGTTTGGTATCTATGTACTCGGCCTAAGATCATCTTTTTTATTTCATCAAACATTTGGGCAATATAGTGTGTTTTAGTGCATTAAAATTAAAAAAAGTGTATTTTTTCCCCAAAAAATTAGTTTGAAAAATCACTGCGCAAATACTGTGTAGAAAAAAAAAATGCAACACCCACCATTTTATTCTGTAGGGCCTTTGCTTTAAAAATATATATAATGTTTGGGGGTTCAACATAATTTTCTTGCAAAAAAAAATATGTTTTCATGTAAACAAAAAGTGTCAAAAAGGGCTTTGTCTTCAAGTGGTTAGAAGAGTGGATGTAAGCTTCCTAATGTTGTGTATAAAATGCCAGAACAGTTCAAAACCCCCCCAAATGACCCCATTTTGGAAAGTAGACACCCCAAGCTATATACTGAGAGGCATGTCGAGTCCATGGAATATTTTATATGTTGACACAAGTTGCGGAAAAAAGACAATTTTATTTTTTTGCACTAAGTTGTCACTAAATGATATATTGCTCAAACATGTCATGGGCATATGTGGAATTACACCCCAAAATACATTCTGTTGCTTCTCCTGAGTACGGGGATACCACATGTGTGAGACTTTTTGGGAGCCTAGCCGCGTACGGGACCCCAAAAACCAATCACCGCCTTCAGGCTTTCTAAGGGTGTAAATTTTTGATTTCACTTCTCACTGCCTATCACAGTTTCGGAGGCCATGGAATGCCCAGATGGCACAAACCCCCCCCCCCCCCCAAATGACCCCATTTTGGAAAGTACACACCCCAAGCTATTTGCTGAGAGGTATTGTGAGTATTTTGCAGATCTCGCTTTTTGTCACAAAGTTTTGAAAATTGAAAAAAAAAAATATGTTTCTTCATTTTCAAAAACAAATGAGAGCTGTAAAATACTCACCATGCCTCTCGGCAAACAGCTTGGGGTGTCTACTTTCCAAAATGGGGTCATTTGGGGGGGTTTTGTGCTATTTTGGCATTTTATGGCCTTCAAAACTGTGATAGGTAGTGAGGAGTGAAATCAAAAATTTACGCCCTTATGCCCCGTACACACGATCGTTTTTAATGTCATTTTTTTAAACCGACGTTTTTCCTCCTCGTTTTTTTTCATGTTTCCTCTCAAGCCTGCCTTGCGTACACACCATCATTAAAAAAAACGATCAAGCAAAGCGCAGTGACGTTCAACACGTACGACGGCACTATAAAGGGGAAGTTCCGTTCGAATGACGCCACCCTTTGGGACGCTTTTGCTAATTCCGTGTTACCGCGTGTTAGTAAAAGTTTGGTGAGAGACGATTCGCGCTTTTCAGTCTTCGTGCTTTGAAGATCGTTTTCGGGAGTTCAGTTTGCGCCTGTGGGTTCGTATCTGTTTAGCACTGTTTGTAGTCAGTTCGTATCTGTTTATTCAGTGCGGCCTGCTCTGCACGTTCGTGTTTTTCAGCTTGTTCTTCATAGGCCTTGCTGTTCTTCCGTGCGTTCTTCTAGTTCGTTCTGTTCAGCCGACCGTTATCTAGCCATGTTGCGGCTACGTACTCGTCGTAGAGTTCGTGCTGTAGTTGGTGCAGGGGTTCATGCTGTATCCCGACTCCATGCCATGAGCAGGGTCAGGAGGAGTTCATGGACCAAGAATTGGTTGCTCCAGCGGCACCAATTCTGTCACATGCCTTTGTTGCGGGAGATCAGGGAGAATAATCCTGATGATTTCAGGAATTTCCTCAGGATGTCTGACCCCGTATTTCAGCAGCTGTTGGCTTTGGTGTCCCCCTATATTACCAGGCAGGACACCGTTATGCGGGAAGCCATCAGTGCTGAGCAGAGGCTCATCGCCACGTTGCGATACCTGGCTACTGGGAGAAGCCTGCAGGACCTTAAGTTCTCCACAGGCATATCCCCCCAGGCTCTGGGGATCATTATACCAGAGACTTGTTCTGCCATCCTTCAAGTTTTGCAGGAGGACTATATTAAGGTAAGTGGTGTTCTTCAAAAATTCACATTGTATGGTTTTTATTTTTGGATATTTTTAATTTGCTTTATTTGCAGTCCCTAATTCACATGATTCTTAGCTGCAGGGAATGTCCCCTTTCTCCCCATGTTTTATTATTTAAAGTTTGGGGTTTGAGGCCTACCTGTAAATTTGGCTTACCTAACCTCTCCAGCATGCTATCCTGGGGCCATACCTACCTTGCCTAGTCATTTCCATGTTTTTTATTATATGTTCCATCGTAGTGCTTTACCCAAAACGCACCCTAAATTTTGCCTAGGAATGTTTCATTTTTGTTAACTTCAATACAGAGTGCTACAGCCTTCATGTGTGATATTCCCAACTCATCTTCAACCCCCCCCCCCCCCCCATAATGTGTTTTTTTTTTTTTTTTTTTTTCTTGCTTCCATTTTTTTTTTTTTTAACAGTTTCTACCAATGTTGGCCATGAATGTGTGTATGAAATCAGCTTTCAATGTTTCTGGCTCCAAGTATTTGTTATTTCTTTAATTCCACAGTTCCCTTCTTCGCCACATGAATGGCAGAATGTGGCTTCCGAGTTTGCCCAGCGATGGAACTTTCCGAACTGTGGAGGAGCCATCGACGGCAAACATGTTCGGGTCGTCCCACCACCCCATTCGGGATCCTTTTATTATAATTATAAGGGGTTCCACAGCGTCGTGATGATGGCAGTGGTGTCGGCCACCTACGAGTTCCTCTATGTGGACGTTGGCAAGAATGGCAGGATGTCTGATGGAGGAGTTTTTGCCCAGACGGAGTTTGGAGAACGGCTCCTTTTGGATCTGCTGGCCTTGCCACCAGCGGAGCAGAATGTGGAGGGACTACCTTTTGTGTTTGTGGCGGATGAGGCGTTTGGCCTGGGACCCCATTTGATGAGGCCATTCCCGCAACGCACCCTCACCCCTGAGAGGAGGGTTTTCAATTATCGGCTGGCCAGAGCCAGAAGGGTGGTGGAAAATGCGTTTGGGATCATGGCCAGCCGATTTCGCCTCTTCCTTACCTCCATCCACCTTGCCCCATACAAATGGAACCATGTGGTTATGACGTGCTGTGTGCTGCATAATTTCCTAAGGGTGCATTCAACGAGTTATATATCTTTGAGTGGGCCTGAGGCCTCTTTAATCAATGCAGAAACTTTGGTGGCCCTGGAACCTGGCTTGGCCCCCCCAACCGGACGTGAGGTCCGTAACCAATATGTGGAGTATTTTATGGGTAGGGGGGCCATTGAAATGCCAGACAATCTATAATAATTTTAGACCAAAAAAATAAAACTTTTTCTTGAGTAAAGATTGGTTTGTATTTTTTATTGTATAATGTTTGTTTCTGGTAGGTTTACCTAGTGCACTTGTTTTGCCATGTGGATTAAACAATCTTTTAATTAGCCTTCATTGTCAGTGTAAACACCAAACATTGATTAGTTCACTCAGCACCACATTTACATAATGAAGCCACAATGATTTGTTATGTAAAAATACCTTTTATTTTTTTTGTTTAGGTGGGCAACTTCCTTAGAAATGTGGATGTTCCCTTAATTTCGGGTGTATTAAAACGCATGACCAGCCATGCATAAACAAACTATATTTGTCAAAATTTTGAAAAAGCTAAACATGTGCTAGTCATTAAAGGGTAAAATAACAAAAAAACATAGAAAACTCTGCAAGTAAAACGTTATTTGGTGTAAAAACACTAGACACGCCCAAGCACAGCCATGATATTTTGGAGCCTTTCCTCCACCCGCTTTGTATTTGCCCTGATCTCTAGCAAGTCTCCCTTAATTTTTTCGAGGTCACGACAGCAGACCATCAGGTATTGGATCAGGATCTGGGCACTGTGATGTGTCAACTTATTGGGGTCTTCGGCCAGAACTGCACCTAAATGTAAAAAGAAAAATGTAGGATAGAATATGTAGGCCTACATCTATTTAACATGCATGTGTCTGGTTTCTCTCTGACCTGTGGTGGTGCCACTTTCCACTTCCACAACATCACATTCCTCTCCATCCTGGGGTTCTGGGGGTATTGTTGTAGGTATTGCAATTCTCGTCTCATCTGAGGTAGCTTTTCGAATCCCTAGGGAGATTGAAATAAAAGGAATAGTTTCATTAGTAGCGACTCAATTTTGCTAAAATAAGAAACATGAAAAAAAACTTTGTAATCATTCTTTTGAAGCATGCTCCATTTTAAATTTTACCCCCTGTGCCAACCGGGACAAATGATTGGATACATAGCCCAAACCAGAGCATATACATTTTGAACACAAATTTGAAACATTGTAACACCCCAAAGTATCTACACTGGATCACCTGTGTGTGACACCCTCAAGCTTTTTGGCTTTAGGCCCACACTTGTACTACTGCGTTCAGATGTTTCATCAGCTGCTGAGCATTCACTCCCTTTAACATTACCATGCATATCGTTTTTTCAAACGAACAAATGTCCTTTGGATTAGCACACAAAAAATAAGTGAGGCCCAAATTTACTCCCCCAAATAAACCAAAATACATGGGTGTTCACACTGGATGATCCTAAAACATCGTTTGAGGAACTGTACGGAGAAAGAGGTTTAATACGTCCGTTTACTGTGCGGACGAACCTGAAAGATGGTATCTTTCACTGTACTATATGAAAGTTAAAAATACACGACAGAATACAAGAAAATAATATGTACCATGGAAACTCAAAAAAAATACTTACTTTTTAATATACCTTTCTTGATTCTTTTATATTGGTCGGCCTCCCGCAACTTTAGATCTGACCATCGTTTTCAGAGCTGTTCCTTCGTTCTGCACACCCCAAATTTTTGGTGGAGACTTTTGACCACTTTGCCCATAATTCTGGACTTGACCAGATTAGGCCTTTTATACGGACCATGCTTGGCATCATAATCCTCCTTCTTTAAAATGGCGACCATCTCCACCATTTCCTCGAATGACATGTTGGATGCCTTATATCTCCTGGGTCTTGATTTGGGCTCCTCTGTAATTTCATCCTCTGTAGAGGTAATCTCAGCCACCTGTGTCTCCGCCATGTTTTGTTCAGCACTACGAGCGAGAAGGGGCGGGGAAAGTACAATATCGAACGTCAGGGGCGGGGAAAGCGTGCGGAGTTTCACGCATGCGCTGTGTATATCAAGTGAAGATCCATGTCTGGGAAATACGTTCATTTGTCGGGAGAGGGAGTTAGCAACGAACGTCGTGACCAAGGTACCTAACAATTTTACTTTTTGAGGTTCATCAGACGAGGAGATTTGTGTGCTCAAAATATGTAGACAATGCACAGTTGAGGAATGTTGCCTGAAATATATATATTTTTTGATTTCTCGCTTTTACAGATATCATGAATACTTTTAAAAACCCAGACTTCATGGGGGAGTTCATCGACAAATGGCAAGAGCTCCCTATATTATGGCAAACAAAAAGTGGCGGTAATAAAAATAAAGACGCCAGGAAAGCAGCACTGGAGAGCCTGCTTGCATTTGTGCAAACAAAGATACCCACAACAACTCTCCAAGATGTCAAAAACAAAATTGCGACCATCAGAGGGACATACAGGACCCAGAGGACTATGGTCCTGAGGTCCCAGAGGTCAGGTGCACCAGCAGATAAGGTTTATAAACCCAGTCTGTGGTACTACAGTAAGCTTGCTTTTCTGGATGACCAGCTGGAAGTGCGGGAATCTCTCTCCACCCTTCCCCCCCCCCAGAGGTCAATCCAGCCTTCCTTGTACCCAACCCTCCAGCCTTCCCTGCAGCCAGTCCTCCAGCCTTCCTGTCAACCCTGCTCTGGCTTCCTCCTGAGGATCAAGATCAGGGCCTTGAGGAGGCAGATTTGGAGATATGGAGCCAGGTAAAGTATTTATCTATATTTATATCGTACAAAATTGTAGAATTTAAATACATGTTAGTATTGTTAAAGGTATGTACACTTCTACCAATAAAGTTTGTGAAGAGCAAGATACAGTAGTGGCCTAATTTTATGTGCACAAGACAACAAAACCAGGATGCGGAATCAATGAAAATGACATAACTTTTGGCATTGATTTCAACAATGTCTAGAGGTGAACAATGTCTGTGAATGATGATGTGGCAAAATAAATAATGTCCCTTTCTTTTTTTTACAGCCAGAGCAGAGCCAGGAAGAGGGTGATGTTGGGGATCAGGAGGAGGCAGGGCCCAGTGGCACCCAGGAGGAGGCAGGGCCCAGTGGCACCCAGGAGGAGGCAGGGCCCAGTGGCACCCAGGAGGAGGCAGGGCCCAGTGGCACCCAGGAGGAGGCTGGGCCCAGTGGCACCCAGGAGGAGGCTTGGCCCAGCACAAGAGCCCAGATGCCTCCCCTGGTAGTTTAAACCACGAGGGCCAAGAAGAGGTAGGCAGGTGGAGGAGGAAACCAGGGCCTTTCCTTGAGAGAGGCAACAGCGGCCCTCAGAGAGGCACCCTCTGTTGATGAGGGATTTGCCGCAGTCCTCGCCCACAAACTAGGGCAAATGGAGTTGCAGCAAAAAAAATTCAGTGAGACCCTGCTATTGAAAGTCATCAATAAGGGCGTGCTGGGTGAACTCACTAGGTACACGGACATAACGGAGGTTGTCCCTACTCCTCCACCTCCTCCTCCTCCTCCTACTCCTCCTGCCACAACCTCTCCTCCTGATCCCCAGCCTCCAAGGAAGAAACCAACCAAGGCTGCAGAGAAGGCTGGAGAGAAGGCTACAAGGAAGAGGAGAAAATAATGCCTCCTGTAGTACCACAGACTGGGGACATATAGGACTTATCTGCTGTGTCTCCTGACCTCTGGGAGCTCAAGACAAGATTGGGCTCCTTTTTTTGGGGGATCTAATCTCTATTTTGGTTTGGACATCTTGGATGGTTGTTGTGGGGTCAAAGGGATGCACAAATGCAAGCAGGCTCTCCAGTGCTGCCTTCCACTTTAATTTGTTAATGTTCTGAAATAAAAATTTTTTTAGTGCCCTTAAAATACTTGACTATGTGATTTGTATTTCAAAAGAGAGCTTGCTAGGAAGCAGGCAGGGACATCTCAAATTATATTATTGTTATTATCAAGGGACACAAACCTCCCTGAGGCCAAATGAGACACATTTGGAAGGTTGTTGTGGTAACTTTACACAAGAATAATTTAAGCCAAAATAATAAAAAAAAAGGCCACAAAAAAAAAAACACAATAGTAAAATAAAATTTAAAGAAAAAAGGAGAATTACATTATTTTATTATTATTATTATTATTAGTATTATTTAGGAGGGAGGTGCGGCTTATCAATAATGTTTTATAATCATTAGAGCAATTTGGAATTACTTTAGAAACAAGTTTGGCATAACTCTCAATGTCGTTATCAAAAGAGGGTAATTTTAAAGCATTATCAAAAGAAGAACAGAATGCGCAGCATTAAAACGATGCTATTAATTCCACCGTGACGAATGTGCCATCTCCATTTCCAACATTAGCTTTACCAAAACGAGCGCTCCCGTCTCATAGTTGCTTCTGAGCATGCGCGTTTTTTTTCACGTCGTGAAAGCATACACACTATCGTTTTTCACGTCGTTACAAAAAACGACATGAAAAACGACGTGAAAAAAGAGAGCATGTCCGGAATTTTTAATGGCCGTTTTTCACGTCGTTAAAAATGCTCTGGAGCCTACACACGATCATTTTTAATGGCCATTTTTTAAAATGGCATTTTTAACGGCATGAAAAACGATCGTGTGTATGGGGCATTAGAAATCCTGAAGGCGGTGCTTGGTTTCCGGGGTCCCGTACGCGGCTAGGCTCCTAAAAAGTCCCACACATGTGGTATCCCCGTACTCAGCAGAAGCAGCAGAATGTATTTTGGGGTGCAATTCCACATATAACCATGGCATGTGTGAGCAATATATCATTTAGTGACAACTTTTTGTAATTTTTTTTTTTTTTTTTTGTCATTATTCAATCACTTGGGACAAAAAAAAAAAAATATTCAATGGGCTCAACATGCCTCTCAGCAATTTCCTTGGGGTGTCTACTTTCTAAAATGGGGTCATTTGGGGGGGGGGTTTTGTACTGCCCTGCCATTTTAGCACCTCAAGAAATGAGATAGGCAGTCATAAATTTAAAGCTGTGTAAATTCCAGAAAATGTACCCTAGTTTGTAAACGCTATAACTTTTGCGCAAACCAATAAATATACGCTTATTGACATTTTTTTTACTAAAGACATGTGGCTGAATACATTTTGGCCTAAGTGTATGACTAAAATTGAGTTTATTCAATTTTTCTTATAACAAAAAGTAGAAAATCTTTTTTTTTTTTCAAAATTTTCGGTCTTTTTCCGTTTTATATCGCAAAAAATAAAAATCGCAGTGGCAATCAAATACCATTAAAAGAAAGCTCTATTTGTGGGAAGAAAAGGACGCAAATTTCGTTTGGGTACAACATTGCATGTCCGCACAATTTACAGTTAAAGCAGCGCAGTGCAAAATTCTGAATTCACCTCTGGTCCTTTAGCTACCAAATGGTCCGGGGCTTAAGTGGTTAAAGCATGTCATCCAACATTTGTCCGCGGAAAATCCGACAATTGTCCGATGGAGCATACAAACGGTCGGATTTTCCGCCAACAGCCTGTCATCACACAATTTTCTTCGGAAAATCCAGTCGTGTGTATGAGGCTTTATAGATGGACTTTCCACAGGTCATGCAGAGGGAGGTAGAGGTGTCACCAAAAATCTCCATGCATCTGGCAGCTAAAAATGCTGCTTCTTCAGGAGTCCAAATCTATGATAACACAACAATAATTATACACTGGACAAGAACATAAATAACAAGCAATAACCTCTAAAATCATAATTTCTCATATCAACCAATCAAATATATATATATTTTTTTTTACCCCTGACGTGTGTGGCATTCCAATTACAGCCACCGATCCCCAATCCCATGAGGCTGAGCCCCCAGGTCCACAAACCAGCACGTGCAAGAGAAAAAAAACAATGGAGTATACAAGAAGGCAAAGCTGCCACCTCAAAGGTTTATTTTGGATTTTCACACAGTAATGTGGAGGTTCTTCTAATGTACACTACCATTTAGAATACAGCAGTGGAGTTTACTCCCTGTTGTTAACAATATTTTAAGCAGCAGGTTCTGTCCTTTTGAAATGAAATGGATTCTTAAAGGAGCACTAAAGCTTTTTTTTTTTTTCCTTAAAAATAACAAACATGTTATACTTACCTCCACTGTGCAGCTCGTTTTGCACACAGTGGCCCCGATCCTGGTCTTCTGGGGTCCCTCGGCGGCTGTCTTGGCTCCTCCCCGCAAGGACTCCACACCTTAATGCGAGTGAGCTCGCATGGTGTGGAGTGATTGCGGGCGCGCTCCCGTGATACAGCGGCGGCCATAGCCGCCGACTGTATCACTCGGCCCCGCCCCCCGGCGTGCCACGTCATTGGATGTGATTGACAGCAGCGCCAGCCAATGGCTGCGCTGCTTTCAATCTATCCAGTGTAGCCAATCGGCGGCCAGGCAGAAAAACGAAGAGGATGACGGGGACGAGCATGGGACTTTCGAGGGGCCAGGTAAGAAGAACGGGGGCTCGGGGGGGGGGGGGGCGGTATTGTCGAATGTTTTTTCACCTTAATGCATAGGATGCATTAAGGTGAAAAAACATGTAACTTTACTACTCCTTTAACAAAGCTGATTTTGCAGTACTGGATTTCAGCAGCAGGTGGCACTGTAATTACAGAGTTATTTCCTGTTAACCTGGGGTATTTCCATTTCTCATCAAAAAGCCCCTTTTAAAGTCCAACTCTGAGGAAGGGCTAGAATCTTATGTCTAAGTTTTGGCTGGATTGTCCTTTTCATTTTCATTATAAGTTTGGAATTGTGCTTTCTTTCTTTTTTTTTTTTTTTTTTTACATTTCATTAAAACGTGCAGGCATGGGGCATAATATATGAAGCCGTGTATGTGACATTCCTCCAAACATTTACTGCAGGTGAAGTGACCAATATAATTTAAAACGCATGCCCCAGAAGGATGCACCTGGAGTGAATATTTAAATGTAAGGTTCACTGCTTATAACTATGCCCCATATATATATAATTTTGGTAGCAAAACAGTTAATTCCGGGGGGGGGGGGGGGGGTCTTGTACTGCAGTGCACATTTTTATACCATCCCTGGAAGTATTCCATCTATTCAAACTTTTTCAGGTCATTTTAATTTTACCTCTAAAGCTCCATACACACTATTAGATTTTCTGCAGATTTTTGTCTTCAGATTTACCAAAAACATATAATATGAGGTCAAACCTTTAAGAGTTTGAATTTGTGTGCATTCAGGCAGGCCATTGCACTTCATGGTTTTGGTAAATCAAAAGACAAAAATCTACAGAAAATTTAATAGTGTGCATGGGGCCTTAGGCTGGGTTCACACTGCCGACGGATGTGGCTCACAGCAGGGGTCTGGTGCATCCCTGTTCTCTGTTTTGAGGATGAATCGGGCCCAAATTTTTGCCTGAATTCAGCCCTGAAACTGAGCCAAAGACGCACAGCACTCCTGTGCACAGCCGCCACGGAGATGTGTGAACTGGCTCCATTGAGAGCCGGTCACAATCTCCTGTCATGTGGATTGGATGTGGGGAAACTCATCCAATCCGCACTAGTGTGAACCCAGCCTAAGGCTACTTTCACACTTAGGCGGGGGGTGCATCGGTGGTAAAGTGCCGCTATTTTTAGCGGCACTTTACCGTAGTTTTTGCGGTGCTATTCGGTCGCTAAAGGGGTGCTTTTAACCGCCGCTAGCGACCGAGAAAGGGTTAAAAACGCCCGCAAAGTGCCGCTTGATTTCAATGGGCAGGGGCGATGTAGTAGCGGTGTATACACCGCTCCTGCAGCACCTCAAAGATGAGGATAGCAGGACTTTTTTTAACATCCTGCCAGAGCACCGTTCCAGTGTGAAAGCCCTCGGGCCTTTCAGGGTGCTTTGCAGGTGCTATTTTTAGCGCTATAGCGCCTAAGTGTGAAAGTAGCCTTAATGAAGTATTGGGATTGAGTATATAGATGCGGAGCTTGTTTACACTTTTCTGCAAAAATTCCATCTGACCAAACCAACGATGGAGGAAACTTAACAAAAAATCTGACAGGTGCTTTTGCTTTGGGGTATTTTTTTATCAAATACATTATTATTATGAACATTTGCAGCACAAACATTAGCACAGTCTCACAGATGAACGCAATTCAATGGTCTACTGTTATTTTCTTCTTTCCCCTAAAGGCTGAAAATCAAGACTGTCGATCCCATCCGACGTGAAGGGCCAAAGGTAAAAAAATTGTGAATATGCTTTTTTGGATGAATATTTTAATGTTTACTATTGAAATGAAAATGGTGCACAAAATTGTCTCCTTTCAAGCAGACCCAAAATTTGCAGTAGTTTTAAATTTTTTTTTTTTTTTAGAAAGATGCACAACTAATTCTGGTATATGGGTCACAAATCGCTACATTGGTATCATCATCATTTCAGGTACATTATTGTCCCCTTCCTCTGGAGGAGTGTTCATGCAGTGGTTCCTGTGTTCCACAGTGCCCTACATATAAAACCTAACTCCAACTACCTAGCTGACTTTTTTTTATGGATAAAGTGGTCATAAGGCCCCTTTCTCAGTTGTGCGACTTGGGACTGAAAAGTCGCATGACAAGTCGTACCCCATGATTTCCAATGAGTACCGTTCATATCTGTGCGACTTCAAAGTAGTCCCTGCACTATGTTGGTCCAACTTTGATGCGACTTGAGGTCCATAGACCTCAAGATTACACAGGCATTGCTTCAAGTCTCGGCAAATTCGCACAACTTTCAGGTCGCAGTGTAAAAGGGGCCTAAAGACATGAAGGTACAGATGGCAAAAAAAAATAAAAAATAACACCGAAATAACAGAAGTTCTCTCTCCTTCCCTTGTTTTGTATCCCTTCATTGGAGAGATTTATCTATATTTCCTGTCCTGCCAGATACAAACACAGATAAAAATAAGGCCTGTGTCAACGGGCTTTGGGCTTGTTTAGATGGCATCAGTTTGGCGGCAGCGTGAGACACATTTACGATCATCCAAAAATATTTGACAGTTGTATTTGAACTGTTTGTTTGACTTCCTCCTGATCTGAATTTGACTTGCCTTAACCCCTTTCCGCCCACTCTATAGTCGAATGACAGTTACAGCGCAGGCTTACTTTGCCAGGAAGGCATCTATTGACGTCCTCCCATGAGCGCGCTGTGGTTTGCTCTGTGATAGCCGAGTCCTTCCGACTCGACTGATCACAGATCGAGGTAAAGGGCCAATCATAGCGGCCCTCTACCACGTCATCAGCTGTGTTCAATGACTGCTGATCACGGATGTAAATACAAGCCGGTTATCTTTCCTCACGCTGACAGCGTGAGGAGAGAAGAAGAAAACCGATAACCGGCCTGTGTTAGAGACATCTGTACTGATAATCAGGGCAGTACCAACAGTGCCTACCAGTGCTGCCAATCGGTGCCGCCTATCAGTGCACATCAATGAAGGAGGAAAATTACTTGTTTGCAAAATTTTATAAACAAACTATTACAATTTTATTTATTTTTTCCATTTTCAATTATGTTCTTAAATTTTCAAGGTAGAAGTACAAAACAAAATAGCGTTTACAGAAACAAGTAAACGTTGCTCATAAAAAGGGTACAGTCAGTTGTTTCAGCAAATGCAATAGTAGCAAAATAACCAACTCATACATGAGAAACAATAAGAATACATAATATAAAGAAATTAAAATAATAAACCCTGTTAGCTATGGAGATACGGCACTTGAATATCTCCTGTGGCCCTCGCGCCCTGCAGAGAAGTTTGAGGTGTTCCCAGGCCGTGGGAGGCCATCCCAGCCAAGTGTGCATGGGTTTCGGCTCAGACTCTCTAGAGATGACATTTGTCGAAAGTTACATAGCATAGGTTCTGAACGAATCAATTCAAATTGTCCCCATTCCGGGGGGGGGGGGGGGGGGTTCACACCTATACCTGCGCAGGGGCTCTAACACTCTACTCCACAGTTTTTTTGTTTAAACAGGTTCCAAAATGTTTCCATCTTTATCAGAGGATTTCATTGAGGAATTCATAATTTTATTAAAATAGAAGTATACATCTGTTAACCCTTCCTTTTGTTGCAAACGGTTATTACTATATGTGTTATTCTTACCGCTACGACCAATCTTATAGTCCTAACTTATGTTACCGAATATTTGTAATGATGTACATTATAAACAAATAAAAATAGAAGTATGGTGACTGACCTGTGTTTGCAGTTCCAAGCTAGGGGCTGTCTTCTTTTACCCTTCCTTCACTACTTGGGGAGTCATTGACCAAGAAACACTTATTCCAGGTCCTTGACTCGGTATCTAGTTAGGAAGAAGTATAAGGGGGAGCGCTCTGAAGTTTCGCCTTCAGAAACAAGTCTCCATATGCAGCTTATGACGGCTGTTCTTTGAATTACACTGGTTAGGCATAATTATTATCTTTTTGTATTATTTTGTTATAGTGGGATCCATCTAGACTGGATGAGAAAACGACATTTGTGCTGGGATCACGTGCCAATAAGTAAGACACATATCAGTCACTTCTCAGAGATTGTAATTCATCCCAGCCATATACCCTTTCACCAACATGTTGTGTGTTTGCTCCTAGGGCTCTAGGCATGGGAGGGACCAGGGGTCGGATTTATACCAAACACCCAGAGCTGTTTAAGGTAACTGAGAATTTACACACAGTACATGTTATCATTAGGTGACATAATTCTAAAGGACCTACTTTATTTTAGCCCTGGTTTTGACATGCGATTTGACATGTCAAATCGGCGGCATTTGCCGGCAATGACACCATCCTAATCGATGCGACGCCGCATCTGCGGCGCTGCACCGATTTTCAAAAAGTAGTTTCTGTACTACTTTTTGCGATTTCGGCCAGCGATTTACATTGACATCTGTGCAGAAACCTGCAAAGATGTCTCTGTAATCGCGGCCGAAATCGGGACTGCCAGTGGGAGTGAAATCGTGCGAGTTCAGCTGAACTCGCACGGCTTCACTCCCGCAGCCTAGTTGGAACCTGGGCTTAAAGTATACAAATCGGAACGTTGTAACACCCAGGAATGTGACTCCAACACCAGGGAGGGGGGGAAGAAATGAATACTCTTATCCCTAAACGTGGACTCACACACCAGCGGTGGTGAGTCAAACAGGCAACGGATATAGATGTGGATTCCTCTGGATATGTCCTCACGGAACAGCGGCAGAAGGGATAAGCACACAAAATGAATTCTCTCCAAGGCAGTGACGTAGAATTCCAGAACGTCAGCACATCAAGGATAGCAGTGTCAATCATGTATAAAAAATAAAAAGAAAGGAGGCTCCACATATGCAGGATCAGATGGTAAAAAATAAAACTTCCCGTTTATTCATAAAAAGCATCAAGAGCAAACACACGGTTTGAAAAGTAAATAAAAAATCATACAGGCATCAATGCAGAGGCTTGCATGGTAGTGATCAAAAATAGGTATGTAAAAAAATGGCGTAGCTAGAAAGCAGGTTCATGTACCCTAAAAACCTGCTTTCTAGCTACGCCATTTTTTACAGGGTACATGAACCTGCTTTCTAGCTACGCCATTTTTTTTTAGGGTACATGAACCTGCTTTCTAGCTACGCCATTTTTTTTACATATTTGTGATCACTACCATGCAAGCCTCTGCATTGATGCCTGTATGATTTTTTATACATGATTGACACTGCTATCCTTGATGTGCTGACGTTCTGGAATTCTACGTCACTGCCTTGGAGAGAATTAATTTTGTGTGCTTATCTCTTCTGCCGCTGTTCCGTGAGGACATATCTAGAGGAATCCACATCTATATCCGTTGCCTGTTTGACTCACCACCGCTGGTGTGTGAGTCCACGTTTAGGGGTAAGGGTATTCATTTCTTCTCCCCCTCCCTGGTGTTGGAGTCACATTCCTGGGTGTTACAACGTTCCGAAGTAATGCTATATATGAACTATATGCTTGCTGGATCCTGAAAGTTGGGACTATGCTCTGAAATTTACATCTCACCTTTTCTCCTTGTTCCCAGTCCTCATACTGGGCACCTACACTAAAAAAATTTTTACTCTTTGTTTTTTTCTATATTGTGATATATAGATTATGGTTTGAATTTATCATTTGTATACTTACACTTGGTTCACTAATCACTATACCATATTGAGCTATACGGTTTCTTTTATCACATGCCCAGATTCATACGTGGTTCTGAGCCTTGTCACTATTTGTCCTAGGCGCCGCATTTTTAATTTTTTTTATTCGTTTTCTTGCATTTTGATTGATTGCAGATGCTGGCAGCCATTTTTCTTCACTTGTTTCACTTAGTAGCGCAACCTTTTTTCCTTATTTTAAAGTATACAAATCCAAAAATCCAATGCTGATTAGAATTAACTGGATGAGTGCTCACTTGTCATATGGAACCTCTAATGCCGCGTACACACGATCGGTTTTCTGATGAAAAAAGACAGATGGACATTTTTCATCGGACAAACCGATCGTGTATGGGCCCCATCGGTCTTTTTTCCATCGGTATAAAAAAATAGAACATGTTTTAAATTATACCGATGGAAAAAAAATGATAGCAAATTCCGATCGTCTGTGGGGAACTCCATCGGAGAAAAAACCCACGCATGCTCAGAAGCATTGAATTTCATTTTTCTCGGCTCTTCGGAATGTTTTACGTCACGGCGTTTGGGACGGTCGGATTTTTGACTGATGGTGTGTAGGCAAGACTGATGGAAAAATCCATCGGAAATCCGATCGTGTGTACGGGGCATTAGAGATGAGAAGATGTTTCATTGGAGGTGATAGGTGGTAAGATGTCTGTCTTAGTTAAAGTTAACCTGCACTCTGTTTTCAATTAAAAGATGCTTGTGGTTACCTTTTTATTTGCTAGAAATCTTTCTCCTCTGCCCCCCCTGATTTAGTTTGTTTGTTACTAGGCCCTGAAATTCCACATCTTTATGACTGAACCCTGCCAACTACCAAGGCAATGAAACTACTTAAAGTGGTTTTAAAGCCTAAACATTTTTAACCTTTTCTTGTTAAAGTATTTTATTGAATGAGATATAACAGAAATGTACAGAACATACATTTATAATGGTTGTAGAACATTACTACTTATTCTTTATAATAGAAATATGTAGTCAAATTCATGGTCTACAATGTGCATATTGCTGTATAGTTTCTAAGGGCTAAGCAGAAATCAACGGTGGATACATCCACACACTAGATGTATGTTACAGTAGATGGTAAGATAACGAACAAACAAATATTATTTGGTTTAGTACAATTAAGAACTAATTACATAGTGCAATATTATAATGCCGCTTAGATATTGCTTTTCAAATAAAAATAAAGATCTAAGTGAACTTTAAATGGACGTAAAAGATAGCGTAAAAATGACATGAAAATAGAAATGGATAAGTAGGTAACCTAAAAATAAGTAGAATAGGATAGTAGGAAAGTAGAGGGAGGGGGGGGGGGGTATAGGAGTCCACTCGGATGGCTCGAGTTCATTGGTCTTTGACCTGTGTATTACAACAGGATAATAGTGTTCACGATATGATCCACCTGCTACCATGGCATGAGAATCAAGTCTTCGCGGAATGAAGATAGGTGATATTTAATCCATGGGTTCCATAACTTTTCAAAGATTGGAATTTGATCTCTTTCTATGGCCAGCATTTTGGCGTGAGCCATAAATCCATTGACTCTACGTATAGTCTCGGCTATTTCCAGTTTAGGGGTCTTCCATGCTTTTGCAATTGTTTGTTTGGCTGCCGTAAACAATTGAGTGAGAAGTTTAAATTGTTTGTTTATATGTGATGTAATCTGGTTTTAAATTGAGCAAGGCCATGGCTGGGTCAGGATGTATAGTGAAGCCAAATATTCTGGAGGCAGTTTCAAATATCTGTTCCCAGTATAATTGTATCAACGGGCAAGACCACCAAATGTGTAGGTGGGTGCCCGGGTCGGGACAGCCCCGGAAGCATTGGCCTGTTTGGTTTGGCGTAAATTTCGCCAATCTATAGGGAACGAGGTACCAACGGGTTAGAACTTTATAGTTGGTTTCTACCGCCAAAACATTTGGTGAAGAAGATTTTGTTATAGACCATATTTTGGACCAATCAGCCACATCGAATTCTCTTTCCAGATCCTCCCTCCCATTTACATGCATAAGGTGGTTTGTCTAAACCTGGGTAAATTGTAATGTGGGTGTATATTGACGATATTAGCCCTCTTGAATGGGGGTCTTTTAAACATGCAGATTCAAATATTGTAAGTTGGGATAAAGGGGTGTCAGTAATTAACAAAGGTGCGTAAAAGTTTTTTAATTTGGAGATATCTGAAAAGTTCAGAGTTCGGCAAGTTATAGGTGTCGCAAAGGGTAGGAAACGTATGAAAAGATGATGTAGAGGTTAGGTAATTAAGCCGAGTAATATTCAATGAATTCCATACCCTAAATGACTTGGGTGAGACCCATGCTGGGTAAAAAGCAGGGTTTTTAAGGAATGATAAGAGAGGGTTGTGAGGTGATTGTAGCTGATGTTTAAATCTAAGGTTATCCCATACGGCTAAAAAGTGTTTTATAATAGGGTTACTTAGGGTTTTTCTTTCTTTAGGGAGGAGCCATAGTACATTGGATATAGATAGAGGGTCACATTCTGCTGCTTCTATTATTACCCATATAGGTATATCGTCATTAGTGTGATATTTAGTGAGGCTGGCAATATGTGCCGCTCTATAATAATTAGCAAAATGATGGAACCCAAGGCCTCCCTTAAGTTTCGGTAAATAAAGTGTATTTAACGGTACACAGGGTTTTTTGGAGCCCCAGACATAATTTGATGTTTTTCTTTGGAGTATTCTAAGATAATAAGATGGGATAGGGATTGGTAAGACTCTAAATAAGTAAAGTATTTTAGGGAGAATTGTCATTTTGACTGCGTTAATTTTACCTATCCATGAAATTGGGAGATGTGTCCATTGTTGTAAAAGAGTTGTTATTTGTTTGAGGAGTGGGGGATAGTTTGCTGCAAAGAGATCTAAGTATGAGGCTGTTAGGTGAATCCCTAAATATGGGATTGACCTCTCAGTCCATATGAAAGGAAGTGCAGTTTTGGCCGAGTCTGATTCTACTTTAGTGAGGGATATATCTAGGGCCATGGATTTTTTGGGGTTTATTGTAAGTCCCGAAATCACTGCAAATTTATCTAAAACGGATAGAAGATTAGGTCCAGAGACTTGTGGGGATGATAGAAATAGGAGTATGTCATCCGCAAATAGGCATAATTTATGATGGTATCCAGCTAATTCGATGCCTGTGATTGTCGGATCTGTGTGGATTCGTTGAGCTAGGGGTTCTATTAGGAGGGCGAATAGGAGGGGGGAGAGTGGCGAGTTCCTCTTTCTATATTAAAGGAATTAGATTTATAGCCTGCGTATTTTATATATGCAATTGGTTTGTTATAGAGTGCTTCTATCCATGTTAGGATGTGAGGGCCAAAACCCCATTTTTGTAATGTGTAATTAAGGTACGGCCAGGCTATGGAGTCAAAGGCCTTTTTTATATCTAGGGACAGAAAACAGGAGGGTATACGTCGTTTTTTGGCTATGTGGGCTAGCAATACGGCCCGACGGACATTGTCTCCCGCCTGCCGCTTTGGCATGAATCCTACTTGATCCTTATAGATGAGCTTGCCTATTATTCTATTTAGTCTTTTGGCCAATATTTTGGCTAAGAGTTTGATATCTAGGTTCAGAAGGGAAATTGGGTGAAAGTTTGTACATAGGGTATCATCCGTGAGAGGTTTTGGGATCATACAAATAATGGCGGTCAGGGTTTCCTGTCTAAAGGATTCTCCTTTCAATAGTACATTGAAGGCGTCTGCTAAGATTGGTGATAATATGTCTGTATAGGTTCTGTAATATAAAGCTGAGTAGCCATCTGGGCCTGGTCTCTTGTTTATTTTTAATTCTTTAATAGCCTTGGCGACATCTTCTGGTGAAATAATTTCTTCTAGGATTTTATTTTGGTCAGGGGAAAGTCCTGGCAAATGTAAGTCGGAGAAAAATGTATCTGCAGCTAGCGGGTCAAAGTTATTAGATGAAGCATATAATGAGGATAGGTGGGAATGACATTTTTTGACTATTTTGTGAGGGTTGCATGTGTATACTTCCTTTGCTAGTTTTAGCCGAATTGGTTTAAAAACATTTTTAACCTTAATGCATTCCTTGCATTAAGGCAAAAAATGTTTAGGCATCAGCATCCCCCATCACGGCCCCCCACCTTTCACTTATATGAGCCCTCATTCAATCCAGCGCTGTGCTCTTCTCCAGCTCTTCTCTCCCCTCACTTTCGGGTCTCGCTGGCTTTGCTGGTGCACCAGGAGCCATTGGCTTCTGCTGCTGTCAATAAAAGCCAGTGATGGGGGGCAGAGCAGAGTCCTTCTGTCTGTGTCAATGGACACAGCAGCGGGGCTCGTGAGGAAGCTCGCACAAGTGCCCCCATGGGAAGTGGCTTCCCGTGGGGTCACTGGACGGAGAGGAGGGGCCAGGAGTGCGGGCGGGGGACCCGAGAAGAGGAGGTTTGTAGCCGCTCTGTGCATATACATATACCGAGCGCCGTTGAGAGGAGACATCAGGTTAGTGCACTGAACACACTGACACTAGCACACATAGGAACATGATCACCCCCCCCAGACACCCCCCAGCCCCCACAGTGTCACTGATTGCAGTGATCAGTAAATAAATGGTCACTGCAATCAGTGACATTTGTGACTGTAAAAGTGTCAGGGCAGAATGTTTTAGGTCCAGTGTAGCCCCCTAACCCCCCCCCCTAATAAAAGTTTAACCCCTTGATCGCCCCCCAGGTAACCCTTTCACCCCCTAGCACCACTGTCACTAAGCGATTGTTTTTCTGATCGCTGTATTAGTGTCGGTGATGCCGATAGGTAGGCAGTTATTTTTTTTAGGTTCGCCGCAGGTTTTTATATAGCGTCAGGTACCCCCATATATTACCTAATAAAGGTTTAACCCCCTGATTGCCCCTAGTTAACCCTTTCACCAGTGATCACCATATAAGTGTTACGGTTGACGCTGGTTAGTTAGTTTGCTATTTATAGTGTCAGGGCACCCGCCGTATATAACCCAATAAAGGTTTAACCCCCTGATCGCCCGGCGGGTGATATCAGTTAGGTTTTAGCGTCAGAGAGGGTCTGCGTCGCCCCAGGCAGCGTCAGGTTAGTGCCAGTAACGCTAACACCCACGCGTGAAGCATACACCTCCCTTAGTGGTATAGTATCTGAACAGATCAATATCAGATCTATACTAGCGTCCCCAGCGGTTTAGGGTTTCCAAAAACGCAGTGTTAGCGGGATCTGCCCAGATACCTGCTAGCACCTGCGTTTTGCCCCTCCGTCCAGCCCAGGCCACCCAAGTGCAGTATCGATCGATCACTGTCACTTGCAAAACACAACACACATAACTGCAGCGTTCGCAGAGACAGGCCTGATCCCTGCGACTCCAGTGCTGTAGGAGGTGATTTCACCACCACAGTTAAAAAAAAAAATAGCATATATGCCGAAGCATGGGGGCAGCAGGGGTGGAGGAGCGATTTTGCTCCTAATGCCGCGTACATACGGTCAAAATTCCGACGGAGGCATGCCCGTGGAAAAGTCCAACCGTGTGTGCGGCATAACTTTTGCGGGAGGATGCCCCCCATGCTTCGGCATATATAAATGGTGCATGTATGCCCATCATTTAGAAGTGGGTGGATAAAGGGCGGTATTCTAATGGTGGGCATACCCACCGATCAATCTCTTTGAAAAAAAAGATTACAATACATGTCCAACAAGGACCAGCAACGTACTGGTATGTTGCTGGACTTTGAATGGTTATACCAGATTGATGCCTGCGGGTTTAGGTATCATTCTTTTCAGCCAGCGGCCGGCTTTCATGTAAAAGCAATCCTAGCGGCTATTTAGCCTCTGGACTGCTTTTACAAGCAGTGGGAGGGAATGTCCCCCCCGGATATAAAAAGCGCCATTGGGAAAGCATTTTATCACACCGATCTTGGTGTGGTCAGATGCTTTGAGGGCAGAGGAAAGATCTAGGGTCCAATAGACCCCAGTTTTTAAAAAAAAATAAAAGTACCTGTCCCTACCTATTGCTATCATAGGGGATATTTACATTCCCTGAGATAACAATAAAAATGATAAAAAAAAAAAAAAAAAATATGGAAGGAACAGTTTAAAAAATAAAATAGCAAAATTAATAATATAAAAAAAAAAAAGCACCCCTGTCCCGCCCTGCTATTGCGCAATGGCGAACGCAAGCATCGGTCTGGCGTCATATGTAAAAAGCAATAGCATCATACATGTGAGGTATCACCGCTAAGGTCAGTTTGAGGGCAGTCATTTTAGCAGTAGACCTCCTCTGTAAATCTAACGTGGTAACCTGTAAAGGCTTTTAAAAATGTATGTAGTTTGTCGCCACTGCGCGTTTGTGCGAAATTTTAAAGCATGTCGTGTTTGGTATCTATGTACTCTGCCTAAGATCATCTTTTTTATTTCATCAAACATTTGGGCAATATAGTGTTTTAGTGCATTAAAATAAAAAAAAAAGTGTATTTTTTCCCAAAAAAATGCGTTTGAAAAATCGCTGCGCAAATACTGTGTGGGGAAAAAAAATGCAACGCCCACCATTTTAATCTGTAGGGCCTTTGCTTTGAAAAAATATATAATGTTTGGGGGTTCAACATAATTTTCTTGCAAAAAAAAAAAAATGTTTTCATGTAAACAAAGTTTTAGAAAGGGCTTTGTCTTCAAGTGGTTAGAAGAGTGGATGTAAGCTTCCTAGTGTTGTGTATAAAATGCCAGAACAGTTCAAAACCCCCCCAAATGACCCCATTTTGGAAAGTAGACACCCCAAGCTATATACTGAGAGGCATGTCGAGTCCATGGAATATTTTATATGTTGCGGAAAAAAGAAAAAATATATTTTTTTTACACAAAGTTGCCACTAAATGATATATTGCTCAAACATGCCATGGGCATATGTGGAATTACACCCCAAAATACATTCTGTTGCTTCTCCTGAGTACGGGGATACCACATGTGTGAGCGTTTTTGGGAGCCTAGCCACGTACGGGACCCCAAAAACCAAGTACCCGCCTTCAGGCTTTCTAAAGCCTCGTACACACGAACTAGTTTCTCGGCAAGAAACGACAAGAAAACTGCCGAGAGAGCTTTCTTGCCGAGAAAATCGTTCGTGTGTATGGTTTCTCATCGAGAAATATAGAGAACCTGCTCTCTATTTTCTCGTCGAGATTCTCGTCAGCCTGTTTCTCGACGAGAAAATTGTGTGTGTGTGTGTGTGTACACTTACCTGTCCTCCGGTAAGCCCGTGCATGCTCGAAATGACTTTGACGCATGCGCGGTAGCTTCCTAGGCATAGATGGGGTGTAGCAAGATGGTGGCGACGGCATCGAATGTGACGAGCGCACGCTCGTCGTATTCGATGACGTCACCGCGTTCGCTCCATTCAAAGAACCGTGGGTTCTTTGAACGGATCGTGTGTACACTCGGCCGGGACAAGTTTCTTGTCCAAGAATCTCGTCAAGAAAAACGACGTGTTTTTTCTTGCGAGATTTCGGCCGTGGGTGAGGGTGGCTTGAGGGTGTAAATTTTTGATTTCGCCCCTCACTGCCTATCACAGTTTCGGAGGCCATAGAATGCCCAGATGGCACAACCCCCCCCCCCCCAAATGACCCCATTTTGGAAAGTAGACACCCCAGGCTATTTGCTGAGAGGTATGGTGAGTATTTTGCAGATCTCGCTTTTTGTCACAAAGTTTTGAAAATTGAAAAAAAATAATTTTTCTTTCTTCATTTTCAAAAACAAATGAGAGCTGTAAAATACTCACCATGCCTCTCAGCAAATAGCTTGGGGTGTCTACTTTCCAAAATGGGGTCATTTGGGGGGGTTTTGTGCTATTTTGGCATTTTATGGCCTTCGAAACTGTGATAGGTAGTGAGGAGTGAAATCAAAAATTTGCGCCCTTAGAAATCCTGAAGGCGGTGCTTGGTTTTCGGGGGCCCGTCCGCGACTAGGCTCCTAAAAAGTCCCACACATGTGGTATCCCCGTACTCAGGAGAAGCAGCAAAATTTATTTTGGGGTGCAATTCCACATATAACCATGGCATGTGTGAGCAATATATCATTTAGTGACAACTTTTTGTAATTTTTTTTGTCATTATTCAATCACTTGAGACAAAAAAAAAAATATTCAATGGGCTCAACATGCCTCTCAGTAATTTCCTTGGGGTGTCTTCTTTCCAAAATGGGGTCATTTGGGGGGGTTTTGTACTGCCCTGCCATTTTAGCACCTCAAGAATTGAGATAGGCAGTCATAAATTTAAAAGCTGTGTAAATTTCAGAAAATGTACCCTAGTTTGTAGACGCTATAACTTTTGCGCAAACCAATAAATATACGCTTATTGACATTTTTTTTTTTTTACTAAAGACATGTGGCTGAATACATTTTGGCCTAAATGTATGACTAAAATTGAGTTTATTCGATTTGTCTTATAACAAAAAGTAGAAAATATAATTTTTTTTCCAAATTTTCAGTCTTTTTCCGTTTTTTATATCGCAAAAAAAAAAATCGCAGAGGCAATCAAATACCATTAAAAGAAAGCTCTATTTGTGGGAAGAAAAGGACGCAAATTTTGTTTGGGTACAACATTACATGTCCGCAATTTCCAGTTAAAACAGTGCAGTGCCAAATTCTGAAAACTCCTCTGGTCTTTAAGCTGCATAATGGTCCGGGGCTTAAGTGGTTAAAACACTGCTTCAAGCTTGGCCTGTAAAACACCTTGCTTATTTTGGATAGCCTTCTGATTTAACGTGTTTTTTGTTAGCTTGGTCTTCAACGAATGTTATATGTTGCATTAAAGCAAAGCACCTGGTCGTCCCCAAACACTTGTGCCCCCATACCTCAGCATATGCTGAATATAATGCTTGTTTTCTTCCACTACTTAAAGGTTTCTAAAGGTCACCCACCTTCCGAACCATAAAGCTCCATACATTGCTAGTCCTGGTACCTTCTTCCTGTTACCTGCACATATGCAGTAGAGCCCTGTAGACGTTTGTAGATCAGGGAGACAGATTGGAGCTTATTTGTCTTCAAGCCACATCAAACTCATCCAATACATTTACAAGACAAAATCCTGTTTTATTTTGCCTTGCACTTGATTGGGAATTCAAAGTGAACACAAGGTAACTTTGTTTACTATGGTATGTGATCTAGGGATTAGCCGAACACCCCCCGGTTCGGTTCGCACCAGAACCTGCGAACGGACCAAAAGTTCGCGTGAACTTTAGAACCCTATTAAATACAATGGACTCGAACGGTCAAAATTAAAAATGCTAATTATCAAGGCTAATATGCAAGTTATTATCCTAAAAAGTGTTTGGGGACCCGGGTCCTGCCCCAGGGGACATGTATCAATGCAAAAAAAGTTTTAAAAAACTGCAGTTTTTTCGGGAGCAGTGATTTTAATAATGCTTAAAGTGAAACAAAAAAAGTGAAATATTCCTTAAAATTTCGTACCTGGGGGGTGTATAGTATGCCTGTAAAGCGGCGCTTGTTTCCCGTGCTTAGAACTGTCCCTGCACAAAGTGTAATTTCTGAAGGAAAAAAGGTCATTTAAAAGCACTCGCGGCTATAATGAAGTGTCGGCTCCCGGCAATACAGAGAAAAGTCATTGATAAAAAATAAAAAAATGCGTGGGGGTCCCCCCAAATTCCATTACCATGCCCTTTAGGTCTGGTATGGATATTAAGGAGAACCCTGCATCAAATAAAAAAAAAAATGACGTGGGGTTCCCCCCCAAATATCCATACCAGACCCTTCAGGCCCTTAGCAATTATATGTAAGTTCTTATATTTCTAATTTGTTGAGTAGAGACAATTAAGAGTTTTCATAGTGGTGCAGTTAGGGCAAGCAGGCATATTTGTGACCAGTGTAGTGAAATTGCAGGTTGTAACATACAACACTTGTATACATCCATCCTAAGATAACAGGGAGCTGCTGGATAGAGAACTGTAGTTTGGTTAACTGCATTCATGGTTTTCAGTTGCCTAGGTAAACATACTAAGATACTAATCATTGTAGCTTTGCTGTTTAGAACCAACAGGTTAGAGTGGTTAATAAGGCTCAAAGTTTCTTGCCTTCATGCATTCTATCCAGCGATGTGCAGGAGAGCAGTGGCTCTCCTGCATCTCTCCCTCGACTAAGAGAGCAGTGGGAGCCTTTGCCTCCCACTACTGTCAATCACAGCCAGAGAGCCAATGGGGAGAGTGTGGGGGTGGGACCCAGCAGCACTCAGTGTGTGAATGGATGCACAGAGCAGTGGCTCAGGAGCGAGCCTGCTAGGGTGCCCATTCGGCAGGAGGGGGGGGGGGGGACCAGGAGCGCTGGCAGGGGACCCGAGAAGACGAGGGTTGGGGCTGCTCTGTGCAAAACCACTGCACAGAGCATGTAAGTAGGACATGTTTGCCATTTTAAAAAAAATAGAAATTTGCCTTTAATAGCACATTAACTCCATCACACCACTAGTGGGTGATCTAGCAAAAGTGGAATGGGCCAGTGAACAAGATAAGTCTACCACCTAGTCTGTCTTGTGGTGAATGATGGGTGTGCTGTCTTTTTTGTTTCTTTCCAAGTGGGTGGTCTCTTTAAATGTAGCTCATATACTTCTTTTTTTAAATTTGCAGTATGCAGCTGATGCCCAGGACAAGCAGTGGCTGACAGAACAGCAGCACATGAAAGCCACAGGTGGCAAAATGGTATGTTTTTGTATGAGTGAGACCCTGTGACAAGGGCAGCAGATTACACCACTTGCGTCCTGAAAGAATAAAAACATCAGGGAGTAATTTAGCCCATGACCTCCACCTATAGTACAACTGAAATGACTATTAGGTGAAGTGAGTTTTTAACTTTTATGACACCAAATTTGCCCAGAACACACGTTTACATTGATGACATGCAGACACACGGGAACTGAACTGAAAAATTGTGTTTCTTGTAAAGTTTTTGGCACAATAAAACCAATTAATTAGTTGTATGTGCTTTCTGAGTTCAGGTATTTTAGAACAAAATTCCTTTAAGTTTTATTTTATATACCGTATTTATGGGTGTATAACACGCAACTTAATTTTAAGAGGGAAGTTTAAGGGAAACAACTTTAATTTTAAATAAATAACTTTTTGAAGCAAAGTAAGGATCAGTGCCCATCTGCAGCCTCTCCATTGCCCATCAGTGCAGTGCCCATCTGCAGCCTCTCCATTGCCCATCAGTGCAGTGCCCATCTGCAGCCTCTCCATTGCCCATCAATGCTGCCTGATTAGTGCCCATCTGCAGCCTCGGCATTGCCGGATTACACAGAGGGATCTTCTGTCAACTCGGCGCTCTGTCACACACAGTCCCACCTCCTGGACGGCTCCTATGATAGACAGAACACCAGTCCAATGCCAGGACAGGTGACATCTATCCTATGATCCAGCCAGGAATCGGGACTTTGTGAGACTGAGGGGCTTGCGTCCCACAACCCCCCCCCCCCCCCCCCCTTGAGGCAGCCAGGTACATATTGGTGTATAACATGCACCCATGTTTTTACCTATATTTTCAGGGGGAAAAAGTGCGCTTATAAATACGGCATTTTAATTTATATCAATCATTTTGCCTTTTTAATGTTTACCTGGCCTTTCATTGTATTAATATAAAACCAATAATACTAACACTGTTTGTTGTAGGTGTACCTTCTTTTGGACCAAGATATCCTAGATTTAGCAACTACTGATGAGTATAGGTAAGGATATACAAAAGCATTTAGTTAAAGCGGTTGTAAACCCTAATAGACTTTAATTACAAATAACATATTTGTAATTATCAAGTCATTTCAAAGTGATTGATCGCTATAGTT
Organism: Rana muscosa; assembly: GCA_029206835.1. NCBI lineage: Eukaryota > Metazoa > Chordata > Amphibia > Anura > Ranidae > Rana > Rana muscosa. Next base: position 83,589,421 of record CM055128.1, read on the forward strand.
TGTTTAAAAAATGTATTCTTACCGTATATTCTTTTACTTTTGTAAAGTGTTCTTTTTGTAGTAACTCCGCGCCATCTCCGTTGTGGTCTTCCTGTTTTTTTTTTCATTTTCATTTCCGCCCACAGTTCCTTCTGGGCTCAGTAATCTCGCGCGTGCGCTTTAGGCTCACAATATTCAAGCCTATCTCGCTTTCTCCGGATCATGTGACGTTCAGGTCACGTGATAACCATGATGATCTCTGGGATCTTTGGGATGAAACATCGCGGCATGTCGGGGCTGACGTCTACATAAGGAAATGACGCAGCCCCGACATACACAAAGAATTATTCCGGCTGAGGCTCTGCTAGCCGGAATGAACGGGGATCCGACGCATGCGCGGTTGACATCTACACTCGTGAAAACACCTGTAATTTGGAAAGTAAACAGGTAAGAAAAAAAATACTAGCAAACGATTGCAAATATTTATGTGCACAATTAATTGCAAAGTGATTTTTTTGACTATACAACCGCTTTAAAGCAGATGTTGGAGTGGTTTTTCATGTCTTTATGAATTTATTTCTGACACGCTACAATATTGTGACAGTATAATTTTACAAAACACATAAATAATAAAAAACTGTGTTGCACTGCCTCAATGTGTTTTAAAAAAAAAAAAAAGAATCCTATCCCTTTAAGATCAAATTATCATGCCATAAATAGTGTTCACAAAAAACAACAATATTTCATATGTGAATAGAATATTTAAACTTGTGAAACAGAAAATCCAACAGATGTAAATAAGGCCCTACAGGTGATTGAATAATCTCACAAAATAATCTCCCATAGATGTGCAATCATATATGCCATCTGTGTTGTGATAGTAAATATAGTGTGCCCCCACCAAAGAAGTAATAAGGCCGCATACCGGACTCCCAGACCCCAAAACCATGGAGGTCCAAGCAAGCTCAGCATTCACCAGCCAACTCCCAGGTGGACATATGCAACCTTCTATGCACTCAGCACTTCGGCAGACAATGGTTTCAGCATCAATGGAATTGACAGCACTCCGTAAATAAATCACATGGAAAAACTCCTCTATAGTGTAACAAACTTTGTGCCTCCATTATTTCAAAAGCAGGGGTAAATCTACTCGCAAGACAGTGTAGGTTTAGAGATTTCAAACAAACCACAGCTCTATTCACCATGATGGCATCACAGCTAGGTACCATCCTATGCGCGTTTCGTCTTAATAGACGTCTGCCAGGAGCATAGGAGTAGCAGCGGTGGCTAATTCACTATAAGGCCACAGGCTTTCACCCAACAGTGATCTTATTGTTAAGTATATGGTGAGTTAGTGTTACTCAAGATAGAGTACAGTGGGCGTTCTCACCCCAGGACAGGAAGTTACTGGCATAATCACCAGGTAAAAATTAGGGATAAAAAGCATAAAAAAAATAACAAATGCAGCTACTACGTCTGACTAGTAGACCGCAATACATTACATATTGTTCTTGGGTTTAGATAGCTCTTATGTACTGAATATATACTGAGCTGACACTCCTCTCTACAGTTATTGGGGGGGGGGGGGGGGGGGAGGACAGATCAACTGAGAAAATTTAGTGTAACTTTTGACATGGATTAGGTGAACATGGCAAATCTCTTCTTCACTCCCTTCTCCTCCAATGGTTTTGTCGAAGGTTACATCCAGTCCTGCAAAATCTTCTTTGTGTGGCCTGTTCAGTGTCATATAGAGAATTTCTACCACACAAAGCAACCAGCACATGTACTATATGCCTACATTCATTTTTAAAGTAATCCCATCCACAGGCTAACAAGATCTCACAGCATTGGGGTTATACATTTTACAACCTACCTGTTGGGGAAAGGGGCGGTAAAGGTTACCTGTGTTTGAAGTGCACATGGCCTATATCATTTCATTTCATGTCTCCAGGAGTCTTTCACTGATTGTGCTCTGTTTCTAGTTCTCCATTTCTGCATTATTATTATTTTTTTTCTCATCTTTGGCTGGTTTTATTACAGAGACTCATTGGAGCTGAGGCTAGATGAATTGAAGCAATTTATCGTTCCACTTTGGATGACTGTGAAGATGAAAAAGTACATGGAGCTGGTGCGGACGGAACAGGAGTAGCTGCCAAATGTTGTGTTAACTCTGACACTCCCCGAATTATCTTCTTGAAATGTGGTTGATTTTCATAATGATAAAAGCTATTTTACAACGCCATCTTGGCCAAATGACAATAAAGCGCTCCGTAATGGTGGGACAAAAGCAGTGATGATAAAAAAAAAAAAAAAAAGGGCAGTTCACAGCAATGACTATTTAAAAATCATCCCTTCTCATCTGACTATGGTAAACTGTAATCTTATTGGTTGCTAAGGATAACTGCATGTACAAATTATTATTATTACAGTATTGCTTTGTGCATCACCATGACTAGGGGTCCATTTACACCAAAATGCAGTGTGCTGCTCTTCATTAACCTTTTTCCACAAGCTGTCGGCTTATGAAAGTGATCAGGCCTGATCACTGTTTGTGACCCCACCCCTATGTGCATGCACACACAAGCCTAAATGCACACAGTGGGAGCACCTAGCTACAACAATGTCGCTTGTGATATATATGTTGCATATCACCACAAAAGCTGGAGTGAGAGCAATAATTCTAGGGCCATTAATCATGGTTAACTCTAAACTGATGACCTGTAAGGGCTTTTAAAGCATCGCCTATAGAAAATATAAGGTACTGAAGTTCAATGTTGTTTTGTGGGGGTGTGCAAATTTAAAGCTTGACATATTGGGTATCTGTTTACTCAGCGCAACCTCATCTTTCATACCAAAACAATTGGGTAATATATTGTGCTTTTGTGCCCTAACATTAACCACTTAAGCCCCGGACCATTTGGTAGCTAGAGGACCAGAGGTGAATTCAGAATTTTGCACTGCGCTGCTTTAACTGTAAATTGTGCGGACATGCAATGTTGTACCCAAACAAAATTTGCGTCCTTTTCTTCCCACAAATAGAGCTTTCTTTTAATGGTATTTGATTGCCTCTGCGATTTTTTATTTTTTGCGATATAAACGGAAAAAGACCGAAAATTTTGAAAAAATAATGATATTTTCTACTTTTTGTTATAAGGAAAATCGAATAAACTCAATTTTAGTCATACATTTAGGCCAAAATGTATTCAGCCACATGTTTTTAGTAAAAAAAATGTCAATAAGCGTATATTTATTGGTTTGCGCAAAAGTTATAGAGTTTACAAACTAGGGTACATTTTCTGAAATTTACACAGCTTTAAATTTATGACTGCCTATCTCATTTCTTGAGGTGCTAAAATGACAGGGCAGTACAAAATCCCCCCAAATGACCCCATTTTGGAAAGTAGACACCCCAAGGAAATTGCTGAGAGGCATGTTGAGCCCATTGAATTTTTTATTTTTTTGTCCCAAGTGATTGAATAATGACTAAAAAAAAAAAAAAAAAATTACAAAAAGTTGTCACTAAATGATATATTGCTCACACATGCCATGGTTATATGTGGAATTTCACCCCAAAATACATTTTGCTGCTTCTCCTGAGTACGGGGATACCACATGTGTGGGACTTTTTGGGAGCCTAGCCGCGTACGGGACCCCGGAAACCAAGCACCGCCTTCAGGATTTCTAAGGGCGCAAATTTTTGATTTCACTCCTCACTACCTATCACAGTTTCGAAGGCCATAAAATGCCAAAATAGCACAAAACCCCCCCAAATGACCCCATTTTAGAAAGTAGACACCCCAAGGAAATTGCTGAGAGGCCTGTTGAGCCCATTGAATATAATTTTTTTTGTCCCAAGTGATTGAATAATGACAAAAAAAAAAAAAAAATTACAAAAAGTTGTCACTAAATGATATATTGCTCACACATGCCATGGTTATATGTGGAATTACACCCCAAAATACATTTTTCTGCTTCTCCTGAGTACGGAGATACCACATGTGTGGGACTTTTTAGGAGCCTAGCCGCGTACGGGACCCCGAAAACCAAGCACCGCCTTCAGGATTTCTAGGCACAAATTTTTGATTTCACTCCTCACTACCTATCACAGTTTCGAAGGCCATAAAATGCCAAAATCGCACAAAACCTCCCCAAATGACCCAATTTTGGAATATAGACACCCCAAGCTATTTGCTGAGAGGAATGGCGAGTATTTTACAGCTCTCATTTGTTTTTGAAAATGAAGAAAGAGAATATATATATATATATATATATATATATATATATATATATATATATATATATATATATATATATATATATATATATATATATTTTTTCAATTTTCAAAACTTTGTGACAAAAAGCGAGATCTGCAAAATACTCACAGTACCTCTCAGCAAATAGCTTGGGGTGTCTACTTTCCAAAATGGGGTCATTTGGGGGGGTTTTGTGCCATCTGGGCATTCCATGGCCTCCGAAACTGTGATAGGCAGTGAGAAGTGAAATCAAAAATTTACACCCTTAGAAAGCCTGAAGGCGGTGCTTGGTTTTTGGGGTCCCGTACATGGCTAGGCTCCCAAAAAGTCTCACACATGTGGTATCCCCGTACTCAGGAGAAGCAACAGAATGTATTTTGGGGTGTAATTCCACATATGCCCATGGCATGTTTGAGCAATATATCATTTAGTGACAACTTTGTGCAAAAAAAAAAAAAATTGTCGTTTTTCCGCAACTTGTGTCAACATATAAAATATTCCATGGACTCGACATGCCTCTCAGTATATAGCTTGGGGTGTCTACTTTCCAAAATGGGGTCATTTGGGGGGGTTTTGAACTGTTCTGGCATTTTATACACAACATTAGGAAGCTTACATCCACTCTTCTAACCACTTGAAGACAAAGCCCTTTTTGACACTTTTTGTTTACATGAAAACATATTTTTTTTTGCAAGAAAATTATGTTGAACCCCCAAACATTATATATATTTTTAAAGCAAAGGCCCTACAGATTAAAATGGTGGGTGTTGCATTTTTTTTTTCTACACAGTATTTGCGCAGCGATTTTTCAAATGCATTTTTTGGGTTAAAAAATACACTTTTTTTTATTTTAATGCACTAAAACACACTATATTGCCCAAATGTTTGATGAAATAAAAAAGATGATCTTAGGCCGAGTACATAGATACCAAACACGACATGCTTTAAAATTTCGCACAAACGCGCATTGGCGACAAACTACATACATTTTTAAAAGCCTTTAAAAGCCTTTACAGGTTACCCCAGTAGATTTACAGAGGAGGTCTACTGCTAAAATGATTGCCCTCGATCTGACCTTCGCGGTGATACCTCACATGCATGGTGCAATTGCTGTTTACATATGACGCCAGACCGACGCTTGCGTTCGCCATTGGGCAAGAGCAGGGCAGGACAGGGGTGCTTTTTTATTTATTTTTTTATTATTAATTTTGCTTTTTTATTTTATTTTTAAATTGTTCCTTCCAAGTATTTTTTTTTTTATCATTTTTATTGTTATCTCAGGGAATGTAAATATCCCCTATGATAGCAATAGGTAGTGACAGGTACTCTTTTTTGAAAAAACTGGGGTCTTCTAGACCCTAGATTTTTCCTCTGCCCTCAAAGCATCTGACCACACCAAGATCGGTGTGATAAAATGCTTTCCCAATTTCCCAATGGCGCTTTTTATATCCGGGGGGGGGGCATTCCCTCCCACTGCTTGTAAAAGCAGTCCAGAGGCTAATTAGCCACTAGGATTGCTTTTACATGAAAGCCGGCCGCTGGCTGAAAAGAATGATACCAAGATGATACCTAAACCCGCAGGCATCATTCTGGTATAAACATTCAAAGTCCAGCAACATACCAGTACGTTGCTGGTCCTTGTTGGACATGTATTGTAATCTTTTTATTTCATGCAGCCAGTTGGCTGAACGAAAAAAGAGATTGATCGGTGGGTATGCCCACCATTAGAATACCGCCCTTCATCCACCCACTTCTAATGATGGGCATACATGCACCATTTATATATGCCGAAGCATGGGGGCATCCTCCCGCAAAAAAGTTATGCCGCACACACATGGTCGGACTTTTCCACGGGCAAGCCTCCGTCGGAATTTCGACCGTATGTACGCGGCATTAGGAGCAAAATCGCTCCTCCGCTCCTGCTGCCCCAATGCTTCAACATATTTGCTTTTTTTTTTTTTAACTGTGGTGGTGAAATCACCTCCTACAGCACTGGAGTCGCAGGGATCAGGCCTGTCTCTGCGAACGCTGCAGTTATGTGTGTTTTTGTTTTGTAAGTGACAGTGATCGATCGATACTGCACTTGGGTGGCCTGGGCTGGACGGAGGGGCAAAACGCAGGTGCCAGCAGGTATCTGGGCTGATCCCACTAACAGTGCGTTTTTGGGAACCCTAAACTGCTGGGGACGCTAGTATAGATCTGATCAGATCAGATATTGATCTGCTCAGATACTATACCACTAAGGGGGGTGTATGCTTCACGCGTGGGTGTTAGCGTTACTGGCACTAACCTGACGCTGCCTGGTGTGTGACTCAGACCCTCTCTGACGCTAAAACCTAATTGATATCACCCGCCGGGCGATCAGGGGGTTAAACCTTTATTGGGTTATATACACGGCGGGTGCCCTGACACTATAAAAAGCAAACTAACTAACCAGCGTCACCCGTAACACTTATATGGTGATCACTGGTGAAAGGGTTAACTAGGGGCAATCAGGGGGTTAAAACCTTTATTAGATAATATATGGGGGTACCTGACGCTATAAAAACCTGCGGCGAACCTAAAAAAAATTACCAGCTACCGATCTGCATCACCGACACTAAGACAGCGTTTAGAAAAACGATCGCTTAGTGATAGGGGGTGAAAGGGTTACCTGGGGGGCGATCAAGGGGGTTAAACCTTTATTAGATAATATATTGGGGTACCTGACGCTATAAAAACCTGCGGCGAACCTAAAAAAAATTACTGGCTGCCGATCGGCATCACTGACGCTAAGACAGCGATCAGAAAAATGATCGCTAAGCGACAGTGGTGATAGGGGGTGAAAGGGTTATCTGGGGGGTGATCAGGGGGTTAAACCTTTATTGGGGGGGCTAGGGGGCTACACTGGACCTAAGACTAAACTTTGGTGACACTTTTACAGTCACAAATGTCACTGATTGCAGTGATCACTAAATAAATGGTCACTGCAATCAGTGACTGGGGGCTGGGGGGGTGATCTGGGGGGGGCGATTTATGTCCCTATGTGTCCTGGTGTCAGTGTAGTGTTGTGTGCACTGACCTGATATCTTCTCTTGTACGGCGCTCGGTATATGTGAGCGCCGCACCAGAGATGACATCACTTCCTCCTGCTCCCTCTGTCTGACACAGACAGAGGGGGCATTTCCATTCGCCGGGAGCGATCGCAAGGGGGTGGCCAGAAACGAATGGCTGCCCCCTCATCCCGGAACGCTCCCGGACACTTAGCCACCGCTCACTGTACAGAAGGGGGGTCCGATTGGACCCCCCAACTGTACAAAGGCAATCACGTACACTCTACGTGATTGTGCCTGTCGGTGCCATTCTGCCGACGTATATATACAGTGAGCGGTCGTTAAGTGGTTAAAGTATTACTAAACCCAGGACCCTGCATTTACTATATCTGGTCTCATAGGACATGGAAATGCAATTATTTTAGTAAATATAAACTGCTAAATACCTTTTCTCATCAGCAGTATATATATATATCAGTCTGATGACATCTTCAGTGTCTGATTAAAGCTTGTAGGATGAGTTTTCATCCCACTCTGACTGTCCTATGAGGCTGCATGACCCCTGAATCTCTGCATTGACAGTGCTGATTGGCCCTGTGCATGTTTACATGAACCCTCCCAAGAAAAAGAAAGTCTCTAGCAATATACACCAAACATGTGCAGAGTGTCCCAAAGGCTCTCTACTATCGGGAGATGGATTGAGGACAGTGGAAGACGGGGAGGACCAGAGAAGACAGGATCAAACAGCCTTTTTACACAATGCACAGGATTAACCCCTTAGGTTCCACAGTGAGTATAACCTAACAAGCATTCTTTACTGCATATACAGACTGATTTTACTGTTGTGGGTTTAGTAACACTTTAACTTCAATTATTTTACTGAAATGTTACGCTTGATAAACCACTGCACAAATATTGTATGACATAAAAAAATAGAACTATCACTCTTTTTTATTCTCCAGAGTCTCTGCTTTCAGAAAAAAATATATAGTTGGGGTTTTAACAAATTTTTAGGTTTCTTCGTGCCCCCATAGCAAGCTGCTTTCTATGGGGGCACTCCTGCAGGCTCGATCCGGAGCCATACTGTCTAAGACTGTTGACACATACAGTGTGGCCCAGCCCTGCCTCCCAGCTCTTTACACATAGGATTTGATTGACAGCAGCATGAGCCAGTGGCCCCTGCTGCTGTGGCGCCTCCTGTGAGAGGAGAGAAGAACAGTGCTGCTGCAGGCGGGCACAGCACCGGACTGAGAGTGGGCTCAGGTAAGTATTCAAAGGGGGGGGGGGCTGACATTGAAAGGTTTTTTTACCTTAATGCATTTTCTGCAAAAATGTATCTTTACAACCACTTTAATTTTGGATGGGCTGAAACACAAGGCAAGTGAAACTGGATTTTTTTTCAAAGTGCAATTCACAGAACATTATGTGTTGTGCTGCCTTGCATCCCTGGTGCATTTTGTGGGTATGTTGGGGTGCCATTAAAAATGAATGACACTTGCAGGGCACCCACTCATTTAATGTGCGTTACTGCAATGTTCTGGTGTGAATGGGCCCTAAGACACTCTTCAGTACAATACCAGAAGAACACAGTATTCGGGTACATGATTTGGATAAATTAGGTCATTTGAATAAATATGTAGTCTGTATATCCATTTAAACCATTGGAAACTGTACAGTTGAACATGTGCATCAAAAGGCTTTAAAAAATTCATCCTAATAAGCTTGCCCTAAGCGGTAATTCATTCATGGAAACTAGCTTGCGTATGACATTATATTTACAGTTGCTGTAATGATGTTGCTGATGTGAATGTATAGTATAGTGACATGTTACCAAAGATAAAGTGCAGAAGAAAAATAAAAAACACTTTTAGTAGATTCTTTATATTTTAAAGCAAGGACTCTAGACAAAACTTTTTTTTTCCCCAATTGTAGAAAGAGTGGAGGAGGGTTAGAACCTTTGTCAGGTTTCATTGCCATCTATGTCTGCACTGGGGAGATTTCACTCACTTTCTGTACTAGTAACGAGCGGTCAGAGGAACAGAAAACTCTCCAGGGGAGACAAAGATGGCAAATAAAACCCTTTTTGTTGTAGTAGAGCTATGAAAGTTTAGAATGTCTGTGAGGCTTTTATTGCTGCCTGTGCCTTCATGTCCTGACGACTCCCCTAATTTCTTGTTTTGGGGCTTCCTTTTACTGGCAAGTAATGTCAGCTGATTAAAAAGGCTGGGAAAATAAATTTTCTTAGCTTTCTATAAAAAGGAAAAGGGCTACAAAGAAAAAAAGTGTCTTCAGCTAAAAAAAAATTCTCAACTTGCGGCCCCAGAACAGCAGAAAGTAAGCTGAAATCTTCCAGCCTGGTTCACACAGGGGCGACTCCTCAGGCGAGAGTCGCGTCCCGATCTGTGCTATGGAACCGTTCTAATAGGAGCGACCTGAGTCGCTCCGACTTAGAAAAATGTTCCTTCACTACTTTTGGGGGCGACTTGCATTGACTTCTATACAGAAGTCATTATGCAAATCGCCTCGGCGGGCTTCTCAAGTCGTCTTGAGATCGCGCCGCCGAGGTCGCCCCTGAAGTCGTGCCGCCCCTGTGTGAACCGGGCCTCCTAAACTGAGGAGAGATCAAACTTTGACCACATGTCTGCACTGAAATCATCCCCTCTACCCCTGAAGACAATTCAGTATTTTTCTTTAAAAGTTGTTATAAATATTATAATACAGGATTTATTTAGCGCCAACACTTTGCGCAGTGCTTTACAATAAAGAGAGACAGTATAGATAAAATACAGGTATTGAAAATCAGACATTTGCAGCGCCCACAGCTCTCTGAATACCTGAACAGTGACTCTGAACGCTGAGTCCTTCAGACTCAGCTGATTACAGATTGGGGGTAAAGGGCCAATCACAGCAGCCCTTTACCACGTGATCGGCTGTGTCCAATGACGGCTAATCACGGAAGTAGACACAAGCCAGTTATAGGCTTTTCTTTCTTCATGCTAACAGCATGACGAGAGAAGAAGAGAGCCGATAACCGGCTTCTGTTAAAGGGACATCGGCTCTGATGATCAGGACAGTGATGCCAATCAGTGCCACCTCATTAGTGCCCATCAGTGAAGGAGAAAAATTACCTGTTTGCTACATTTTATAACAAACTATGAAAAATTTTCAGCCTTTTTTTTGTTTGTTTAGCAAAATATAAAAAACCCAGTGGTTAATAAACACCACCAAAAGGAAGCTCTATTTTTGTGGAAAAAAATTATAAAAATGTAATTTGGATACAGTATTGCATGACTCCGCATTTGTCATTCAAAGTGCGAGAGTGCTGAAAATTGGCCTGGGCAGGAAGACGGTGACAGTGTCCAGTAGGCAAGTGGTTAAAGGATGAAGGAACTATTTGTGTCACCTATTGCAAACATCCTGATTCTTTTTGTAAACATGAAAGAATTATGATGACATGATAAAGGAAAAAAAAGACAGTTCTTCCTTTTAATAATGGCTTTGTCACTATTAAAAATAAAAAAGTTCTCTTTGCAAGAAACAAATTAAACACGTAACCTAGTTACATAGTTAGGTTGAAAAAAGACAAAGTCCATCCAGTTCAACCATAAAAAATTAAATAAATAAAATATCGTACAATCCCATATACCTAATTCTACACCCACAGTTGATCCAGAGGAAGGAAAAAAAAAACCCCAGCAGAGCATGATCCAATTTTCTACAGCAGGGGAAAAAATTCCTTCCTGATCCCCCGAGAGGCAATCGGATATTCCCCGGATCAACTTTACCTATAAATGTCAGTACCCAGTTATATTATGTACATATAGGAAAGTATCCAGGCCTTTCTTAAAGCAATCTACTGAGCTGGCCAGAACCACCTCTGCAGGGAGTCTGTTCCACATTTTCACAGCTCTTACTGTGAAGAAACCTTTCCGTATTTGGAGATGAAATCTTTTTTTCCTCTAGACGTAAAGAGTGCCCCCTTGTCTTTTCTGTTGACCGTAAAGTGAATAACTTAACACCAAGTTCACTAGATGGACCCCTTATATATTTGTACATGTTGATCATATCCCCCCTTAATCTCCTCTTCTCAAGAGAGAATAAATTCAGTTCCTCTAATCTCTCCTCATAGCTGAGCTCCTTCATGCCTCTTATCACTTTGGTAGCCCTTCTCTGCACTTTCTCCAGTTCCCCAATATCCTTTTTGAGAACTGGGGCCCAAAACTGAACTGCATATTCCAAATGAGGTCTTACTAATGATTTGAACAGGGGCAAAATGATATCTCTCTCTGGAGTCCATATCTCTCCTAATACAAGAAAGGACTTTGGAAACCGCAGCTTGGCATTGCATGCTATTATTTGAGCTTATGATCTACCAAAACCCCCAGATCCTTCTCCACTACGGATCCCCCCAGTTGTACTCCCCCCTCCCCCTGTCCTGCTGCTCACCAGTTTCCCTTCACTTGCAGAGCTAAGCTTCCTAAAAAAATCTTCAGCTTCTGGGAGTGTTGGATGTCTGGACACTCTTTGGGGTCTGAGGCTGCGTCCATGCCCACTACATCACTGTGGGACACTTGGTGATTGAGAGGACAGTGGAAGGAATCACAGCGGGAGACAGAACATGTGACTTGCCCAGAAGAGTGTTGCATCCTGAAGTTTATATCTTTGAAAAGCAAAGATCAATGGTGTGGGTGGAAGGACAGGTAAGCATTATTTTCTTTACAGGCAGGGCTTTTTTTTTTAAAGTATTATTAAAATGGTGACAGAGTCACTTTAAGGGTACTTGCATACTTTACTGATGTATGAGCATTAAATATTCCTGGCAGAAAAACACATAAAAATATTGACCAGTAACTCAAGTTTTTGTCTTTTCTTTTTTTTTAACTGACCTATATGCAGCAAAAACTTAAACACCTTGGTACAGGCTCATTAAAAATAATGGGCTGCATTCAGATTAATAAAAAGAAACCTGAATACTTAAAACTGGAGCAGTCAGAATCTAGGGCAGCTGTGCATGGGTAGCCTCCATCAATCTACATGTAATATCTCTCCCCCGTTGTGTTTAGTTGATTAGTGGGCATGTAGGAGGAGGAGGGAGGGAGCTGCCTGTCATTTACCACTGTGTATATGCCCACATGTGTGACTCGTGAACGTTACATTTGACTTTGGCACATCTGCACTTCAATTACGCTATTATAACACAGCACATATAGTTTTTTTTTTTTTGATCCATAGTAGCTTTTAGAAATGACAGTTTTAAGCTCTGTGTATCATTGTAACTGACAGTCAGCAGCTCTCTGCTCTCCGAGAACTGAGCAATCAGCTGTGTTTGATCGCTCAGTCTTCGAAGCGGCAGGGGACGGCTGTACATCCAGCTAGAGTATCTCACAAAAGTGAGTACACCCCTCACGTTTTTGTAAATATTTTATTATATCTTTTCATGTGACAGCACTGAAGAAATTACACTTTGCTACAATGTAAAGTAGCGAGTGTACAGCTTGTATAACAGTGTCAATTTGCTGTCCCCTCAAAATAACTCAACCCATGGCCATTAATGTCTAAACTGCTGGCAACAAAAGTGAGTACACCCCCTAAGTGAAAATGTCCAAATTGGGCCGAATTAGACATTTTCCCTCAGTGTCATGTGACTCGTTAGTGTTACAAGGTCTCAGGTGTGAATGGGGAGCAGGTGTGTTAAATTTGGTGTTATCGCTCTCACTCTGTCATACTGGTCACTGGAAGTTCAATATGGCACCTCATGGCAAAGAACTCTCTGAGGATCTGAAAAAATGAATTGTTGCTCTACATAAAGATAACCTAGGCTATAAGAAAATTGTCAAGACCCTAAAACTGAGCTGCAGCACGAAGGCCAAGAACATACAGCGGTTTAACAGGACAGGTTCCACTCAGAACAGGCCTCGCCATGGTCGACCAAAGAAGTTGAATGCATGTGCTCAGTGTCATATCCAGAGGTTGTCTTTGGGAAATGGACATATGAGTGTTGCCAGCATTGCTGCAGAGGTTGAAGGGGGGGGTCAGCCTTTCAGTGCTCAGACCATACGCCGCACACTCCATCAAATTGGTCTGCATGGCTGTGGTCCCAGAAGGAAGCCTCTTCTAAGGATGATGCACAGGGAAGCCTGCAAACAGTTTGCTGAAGACAAGCAGACTCAGGACATGGATTACTGGAACCATGTCCTGTGGTCTGATGAGACCAAGATAAACTTATTTAGTTCAGATGGTGTCAAGTGTCTGTGGCGGCAACCAGGTGAGGAGTACAAAGACAAGTGTGTCTTGCCTACAGTCAAGCATGGTGGTGGGAGTGTCATGGTCTGGGGCTGCATGAGAGCTGCCGACACTGGGAAGCTACAATTTATTGAGGGAAACATGAATGCCAACATGTACTGTGACATACTGAAGCAGAGCATGATCCCCCTCCCTTTGGAGACTGGGCTGCAGGGCAGTATTCCAACATGATAATTACCCCAAACACACCTCCAAGACGACCACTGCCTTACTAAAGAGGCTGAGGGTAAAGGTGATGGACTGGCCAAGCATGTCTCCAGACCTAAACCCTATTGAGCATCTGTGGGGCATCCTCAAACGGAAGGTGGAGGAGCGCAAGGTCTCTAACATCTACCAGCTCCGTGATGTCGTCATGGAGGAGTGGAAGAGGACTCCAGTGGCAACCTGTGAAGCTCCATGCCCAAGAGGGCTAAGCCAGTGCTGGAAAATAATGGTGGCCACACAAAATATTGACACTTTGGGCCAATGTGGACATTTTCACTTAGGGGTGTACTCACTTTTGTATCCAGCAGTTTAGACATAAGTGGCTATGTGTTGAGTTATTTTGAGGGGACAGCAAACTTACACTGTTATACAAGCTGTACACTCACTATTTTACATTGTAGCAAAGTGACATTTCTTCAGTGTTGTCACATGAAAAGATATAATAAAATATTTACAAAAATTTGAGGGGTCTACTCACTTTTGTGAGATACTGTAGGTAAGTATGAGTTCTAAAAAAAGAAAAAGCCGAACTTCTTTTAAAGTGACACTAAACCCACATCATAAAAAAAACAAAACAACTATCAATAAATGCTGTTCACACTCACTTACTTATTCAGAGATTTGTTTTCTGTATTCTGCAAAACAATGTTGATCCTCCTGTCCAAGTCCCCAATTTAGCTAGGGATTTTGCAGAGCAGTTTTGGCAGCTCTGCAAAAGCTCAGTTTTCAGTGAGTTTCTATGCTGACTATTTCCTCCCTATCACATCTGAGCAGCCCATTTGATTACTGCATTGAAAAAGTATTCATACCCCTTGAAATGTTCCACATTTTGTCATGTTACAACCAAAAATATAAACGTATTTTATGTGATGGACCAACACAAAGTGGCACATACAGTGGGGAACATAATCATTTAAATAATTATTTGATTCCCTGCAGATTTCATAAGTTTGCCCATTTACAAAGAAATTAAGGGTCTATAATTTTTATCATAGGTTTATTTTAAATGATAGAGACAGAATATCAATCAGAAATCCAAAAAAAACACATGATACAAATGTTATAAATTGAGTTGCAGTTCAGTGAGTAAAAACTGAAAATGTATTACCAAATACTTACCGTAATTTTCCTTTCCTGATAGACTCCATGGCAGACTACGTGTGGGTTAACCCCGCCTCCTCTCCACAGCTATAGGACCCCTTAACCATAGATTTGAGCTCACCTCTACAGACAGGTGTTCCGTAACTAGCCAACTCAAATTTCAATTCTCATATTTTTATTCAAGGGTAGGAACTCCGTCTGCCATGGAGTCTATCAGAAAAGGAAAATTACGGTAAGTATTTGGTAATAATTTTTCAGTTTTCCTGACAGACTCCATGGCAGACTACGTGTGGGAAATAACTAGCCAATCCACACGGGAGGGTATGCTGAACAAAAAAAAATATTTAATCTTTCCTGTCAACTGACAGGATTTTTCGACCAAAATTAAAAGAGGAAAGGGAAGCAGGCTCAATGCAATAATGAGTCATAAATGTATTAATAGAAGACCACGAAGCTTCCCTGCATATCACTTCAGGAGCCACGTGTCGAGCTGCTGCCCATGAGGCTGCCATGCCTCTGGTGGAATGAGCCATCACCGCCTCTGGAGGGGCCAAGCCCTTTGACCTGTAGGCCTGTTGAATTGATTGAACGATCCAGGCCGCTATCGTTCTGGAGGAAGCCCTCTTTCCTTTGTTGCTACCAGTGTGTAACAAGAACAGGTAGTTCGAGCTTCTAAAAGATGAAGTGACTCGCAAGTATTCTTTCAGAGTCTCGCCTACATCCAAGGGATGAGCGTCTGCTGATTCTGGAGAATTGAAAGTAAGAAGGACTATTTCCTGATTCTCGTGAAAAACTGACGTGACTTTTGGCTTTGACCCAAGCATGGGAATAAGGACCACTCGGTCCAGGAAGAAAGTCAAAAAGGGTTCTTGACAACCCAGGAAGCTTATTTCTGAAACCCTTTTGGCTGAGGAAATGGCCACTAGAAAAGACAGTTTGATTGATATGTCCTTAATGGAAAGATCCTTGTTGTTGAGTGCTGAAAGAGCATCAAGGACGAGCGGAAGATCCCATTTGGGGAATCTGTGTTTCCTCTGAGGCCTGATTCTTGAGGCCCCGCCAAAGAACTGTTGAACGAGGGGATGAGTTGCCCATGATGTTCCTGAAAATGCAGATAAGGCTGAAACTTGTACCCTGAGGGAACTGATCGACAAAGGAAGATCCAAGCCTGATTGGAGAAAACTCAAAACGTCTTGAACTCCAGGATTTCTAAAAGATTTTCCAGCAAAAGTCATGAAGCTGACAAACCTGGTCCAGATTCTGTTGTAGGTTTTGTTTGTGTTAGGCTTTCTGGAGCTCATAAGGGTAGAGATTACCCCTGAAGCACACCCAAGAGACTCTAGCCTCTCCCTCTCAAGAACCAAACCATCAGTCTCAGTATTGCTGGACAGGGGTGCAGGATCGCCCCCTGAGAAAGAAGGTCCGGCCTGAGAAGAAGAGGCAATGGGTCCCTGAAGCTCATCAGATTCAGGAGAGGAAACCATGGCCTGCTCGGCCAGTATGGTGCTATTGTTATCACTTCGACTTTCTCCAACTGGAGCCGCTGCAGGAATTTTAGCATGATCGGAGGTGGAGGGAAGGCATATGCCTTGTTGAATTTCCATTGGCTTGTTCATGCATCTACTCCGAAAGCTTGACTGCACCGAGCTCGAGTGTAGTATCTGTCTACTTTGTAATTGCAGGGGGATGCAAACAGATCCACCTCTGGATCGAATTCCAACGATAGGATCCACTTGAATGTTTGTGGATGCAGTGACCATTCGTTGTTGTCTAGATTGCTGCGTGACAGGAAGTCCGCTTGAATGTTCTGCTCCCCTGGAATGAAGACTGCTGTCAAGTTGAGCAGATTCCTCTGAGCCCAGGTCATGATGGGCTCGACCTCTTGGAGAAGGGCGGAGCTCAGAGTGCTCCCTTGCCTCTTCACGTATGCCACCGCAGTGGTGTCCATTTTGATTAGGACCGACTTCCCTTTCAGGAGGTGGGAAAAGGCTTGAAGGGCACACCATGCCGCACGTAGCTCCAAAATGTTTGAACCTGGAGTGTGGAGACGGGCATCCCATTTGCCCTGAGCCCGTTCTGCCCCACAATGGGCCCCCCAGCCCGCATTGCTGGCATCGGATGTAACAGTCACCCACTGGATGGGAGCAAGGGAGTGGCAAGTTAATAAGTTCTTGGTTTGAAGCCACCAGAGGAGACTGTTCCTCATTGACTGTGTTATCCGGATCAACTGAATGAGTTTGTCTGACCTCCACTGCTGGAGGAATCCTGATTGAAAGGGACGAAGCCTCCACATTGCCCATTTGACCATGGGGGATGTGGCCACCATCGTGCCGATTATCTTCAGGCACTGTGACGCCCTTAGGTGAGAGTAGTCTAGGGCTAAGGAGATTCTTTCCCGAATGATCGGTATTTTTTCTTTCGGCAGAGAGATGGTATTCTCTATTGTGTTGAATTGAGCCCCTAGATATATTAGGCGCTGGGTCGGCTCTAGCTGACTCTTCTCCCGGTTTAGGAGCCATCCGAACTCCAACAGTGTAGAGATCACCTGATCTTTGTGGATCAGCAACTGCTGCTTTTCTTGGGACAGTACTAGTAAATCGTCCAGATAATGATACAGACGCACACCCTGTATTCTGATAAGCGACACAATTGCCAACAGCACCTTGGAAAAGACCGTTGGAGAAGTCGTTAGCCCGAATGGAAGACTAATAAATTGTAAGTGCTCTTGTTCGACCTGGAACCGAAGATATTTGTGAAAATCTTCCGCCACGGGAACATGAAAGTACGCGTCCTTTAGATCTATTGAGATCAACCAGTCGCCTGGTTGAATGACTTTTTGGATAGTTGAGAGTGACTCCATCTTGAACTTCTTGTGCTTTATATATCTGTTTAGAAAGGTGAGGTCTATAACTGGGCGCCAAGAGCCGTTTTTCTTCTGTACTAGAAAGAGGGGGGAGTATACCCCCTGGAATTCCTCGTCCTTTGGCACGGGCATCACTGCTCCTTGATCTTTCAGGACATTGACATATGGAAGAAGAACTTGTTGTTTTTCTTCTGATTGAGGAAGAGAAGTTTGCATTGGTCTGCATGGAGGAATCTTGGTGAAGGACCATGTGTGGCCTGTTGAGACCGTTTTGTTGGTCCAATAATCTGAGATCGAGGCCACCCAGACGTGCCGGAAGAGGCGTAGGCGAGCCCCTACTCGACCCGCCTGGGCGGGCCCAAACTCAAAAGGACTTGGTTGGCTCACGCCCACCGGGCGTCTGTTTCTTGCCAGACTTTTGAATGGAAGTTTGCCCTCTATTCCAGTTCCAGCGTCTCCTAAAATCCCGTCCGGGTTTATAGGAGCATGCCTCTCTCGAACGCTCTGTACTGCGTCTCCGTTGAGGTCTTCTCTGGTTAAACGGGCGCCTGTCCTGGGGAAGGAAACCCGACTTTCCGCCTGTAGCTTTTGAAATGGCGTTATCAAGTTTGTTCCCAAACAATGAAGTCCCTTCAAAGGGAATTTTGCACCACGCCTGCTTGGAGGCTGGATCAGCAAGCCAGGGGCGTAACCACAATGCTCGTTTGGCCGTGATCGAAGACAACATTGATCTGGTCAGTAAACGGGTGAGGTCAATTGATGCTTCTCCCAAAAAGGCGACTGCCAATTTAAGTTCTTGCACTGCTGAACTTTGAGCTAATTCCTCCGAGACACCTTTCACAACGGAGTCTACATTTTCCACCCAGGCCTCCATTGCTTTGGCTAACTGCAAGGGCTAAAGCTGGTTTGCAGGCCGTTCCGGTCAGGCTATATATTCTTTTGAGGTCTTGGTCAATCTTTCGATCCAGACCATCTTTGAAAGATACAGTATCATCTAGCGGGAGGGTGACATGCTTCGCTAGGCGCATTACTGCTGCATCTACGAGGGGAGCATTTTCCAAATGCTTAACGTCCTCAGATTTAAAGGGATACAGTCTTGAGGTTTTGCTTAGCATAGAAACCCTATCTCCCTTGCTCCATTCTTCCTCAAACACTCCTTTCTGCTCAGAGGGAAGTGGGAAATTGAAGCGTTCTTTCCCCAGTTGCTTAAACAGTTTTCTTTGTTTCTCTGGGGGGGGGGCAGTGGTATCCTCCAACTTTAAGGTTTCCTTCACTGCCTTGATTAGTGGAGAGACTAAAGCGTAGTCGAATCCCACCGTAGAATCATCTCCCTCC
This sequence comes from Rana muscosa, assembly GCA_029206835.1. Classification (NCBI taxonomy): domain Eukaryota; kingdom Metazoa; phylum Chordata; class Amphibia; order Anura; family Ranidae; genus Rana; species Rana muscosa. The sequence continues at coordinate 83,608,494 of CM055128.1, forward strand.
ATCTCGTCTTGCGAGGAATTATGGGGCTGGAATTGGCCTGGATCCTCCTGGGCTTCGTCAGCCAAGGAGCCAGACAAGGTGGTGGACTGGCTCCTCGTGTGGGGGGCAAATATTTTCTTCATAGATTGCTGTACCACACGTTTAACAGGAGACTCAAGATTTTGTTTTTCGGTCTCTTTCTCACCGACCGCTCGGGCATAACATGGGTCGCATAGCGATTTGCCCTCCGGGATTCTGTTCCTACATCCCCAACAGGCTCTGTGGTCAGAGCGACTATCGCGGTGGTGGTGGCGGTGACTAGAGGAGGAATGGGAACGTCTCCTATATCTAGAGGGGGAATGTGAACGTCCCCTATGATGATGGGTCCTAGACGTAGTGTCGCGTCTGGACCTGGAGGATGAATGGTAATGGTGCGGCCTGGCAAGGTCCCTGTCTTGTGACTGATGAACTGAAATAGCCGGGCTGTAAGACATAATACAGACAGAGGGAGGGGGAGGAAGGTGGGCAGGTTGTAACCGTTAGCAACCACCAGCAATAAAGACACCAACCCCCTACCCACTCCGCACATACCTTGTGCGGGAGGGCTGGCCACACGGCGGTGAAGATGAATCCATGACGAGGGAGACACAAAAGATCCGTAACTACACTACCTAGACTAAGGATAAGCAAATCAATGCTTATTAAAAACTGTCCCTATAAGAGACACTAAGCATTACATTGCAAAATAAGTGCTTACCCCGTCCTGGTAGTATTGAGGCTCCGGGAGGCTGCCGGAGCCTCAATGCGCCTGCGCGGCCCCTGACCCCTCCGCCGTACCGCGCATGCGCGAAACCAAGCCTCGGTTTCACCGCGGCTCGGCGCATGCGCAGATGCGCGACGGACCGGGGACCAGGAAGAGCAATGGCGTCCTGGAACGCAGAAGCGTTCCACACACGGCAGGACATAGGAGAAATAACCCGCCGGAATGATGTCATGGCCGGCCCCGCTGCGCGCATGCGCCGGAGGGACCAGACCTACTGCGCCTGCGCGGCCCCTGACCCCTCCGCCGTACCGCGCATGCGCAAAACCAAGCCTCGGTTTCACCGCGGCTCGGCGCATGCGCAACGAACCGGGGACCAGGAAGAGCAATGGCGTCCTGGAACGCAGAAGCGTTCCACACACGGCAGGACATAGGAGAAAAAACTGCAAAACACCAGGCAAGAAAAGAGGGGAATAGCAGACAAATATAACACACAAAAACAGTCTGTCATGAAAGAATATACTGAAGTCTTCAGACCTTGCCAGCCAGTCCTACGTCCATCCTTGTACACTGGGCCTTATCCCTTCCACCATAGGGGTATTAACTGCCCGAAAAACCACTCGCCTGCTCTTAGCTGGGCCCTGGGTGCACCGCACAACTGGTACCGGATCCGACAGACATCCTGGACTGCACCTGAATTGCATGATGAAGGGTCCATGTGAGGAGGACAAAAAAGGAACACCTGTCTGTGGAGGTGAGCTCAAATTTATGGGTAAGGGGTCCTATAGCTGTGGAGAGGAGGCGGGGTTAACCCACACGTAGTCTGCCATGGAGTCTGTCAGGAAATAAGTATTTGATCCCCAAGCAAAACATGATTTAGTACTTGGTGGAGAAACCCTTGGTGGCAAGCACAGAGGTAAGTTGTTTCCTGTAGTTGGTTACCAGGTTTGCACACATCTAAGGAGGGATTTTAGTCCAGTCTTCTTTACAGATATCTTCTCTAAATCCTTAAAGTGGATGTAAACCCACTCTCATCCTTTCTAAACTACTGCCATAGTGCTGATCTATAAGGATATACATGCCTCCTGCATGTATCCTTATCTGTCAGATGTCTCCCCTCTGTCTGTTATAAGAACTGAAAAACTGCAGATTCTGTGGGTGGATCTGTTGTCTGGAGCTCAGTGGGTGGAGTCGTGATGTCAGTAGACTCCCCGCCCACCTCTACACTCCCCTTGTCAACATGCATTTTCTCCTGTGTATTCCTTCTGCTATGATCACCAACATCCAGAAAAGTAACCACATGACTTCAGAAAAGGAGTGGGGGTGGGAATTAAAAAATAATGCCTGTCTAAAGCTAGTGCACGAGATATGTAAATAACCTGTCACTAAAAGCAAGGGGGCAGAACGGACAAAGGTAACTGTTTGTCCGTTTTATCTCACTGAACAATAAAAGAGGATTGCTCAGAGCTGGAATAACTCTTTGTTGCAAGACCTAATGATAGGAAATCTTATACTCTACATTGTGACAGCAAGAAAAAATAAATAAAAAAATTCGGGTTTACATCCACTTTAAGGTTTCTTGGCTGTCACTTGGCAACTCAAAGTTTCAGCTCCCTTCATAAATTTTCTAAAGGATTAAGGTCTGTAGACTAGCTAGGCCACTCCATGACCCTAATGTGTGTCTTGAGCCACTCCTTTGTTGCCTTGGTGGTATGTTTTGGGTCATTGTCATGCTGGAAGAGCCATCCACAATTCATCTTCAGTGTTCTGGCTGAGGGAAGGTTCTCATCCAAGATTTTACAATGCATAGCCCTGTCCATTGGCCCCTCAATGCGGCAAAGTCTGTCTGTACCTTTAGCAGAGAAACAGCCCCAAAGCATATTGTTTCCACCTCCGTGTTTGACTGTAGGAATGGTGTTCTTCGGGTCATAGTCAGCATTTTTCTTCTTCCAAACAAGGCGAGTAAAGTTAATGCCAAAGAGCTCAATTTTGGTCTCATCTGACCACAGCACTTTCTCCCAATCCTTCTCTGAATCATTTAGATATTCATTGGCACACTAAAGATGGGCCTGTATATGTGCCTTCTTGTGGAGGGGGACCTTGTGGGTGCCACAGGACTTCAATCAATGGCGGCATATTGTGTTACTAATGGTTTGTTTGATGACTGTGGTCCCATTCGCAAGCTCCTCCCTAAGTAATTCTGGGCTGATCCCTCACGTTTCTGATGATAATCCTTACCCCATGAGGCGAAATCTTGCAAGAAGCTCCAGACCGAGGACAATTGATGTTTATTTTGCATTTCTTCCATTTGCAAATTCTCACTCCAACAGTTGTCACCCTCTCACCAAGCTTCTTGCTGATGGTCTTGTAGCCCATTCCAGCCTTTTTGCAGGTCTACAATCTTGTCCATTGGCAGCTGGTGGTTTTTTGTTTGGGGGGGCCAAACAACCGAACCCCCCGCGGCAACTCAAACCCCCCACCACCCCCTCCTGCTGTTCGCGGGTCGGGCCAACGGCACTTACCCAATCTAGGTGGCGGGAATCGGGCATCCATGGAGTGGCGGCAGGAACTGGGCATCCATGGAGCGGCGGCAGGGACTGGGCATCCAGGCATCGGCGGGGACCGGGTGGCTTCTCTATTCCTCGCTTCAGCTGTGCATTTCCTCCCCTCCTCCTAGGCGTCCAATAGGATTGCTTGTCCTTTCAGCCAATCGGTTGACGGGTATCAGTCCCGCTTCCTGACTGGCCCAGGAAGAGGATCAGTGTTGCAACAGCGAATGTTCTTTTGCTGTTGCAACACACCTGGGTGGGCTCCGGATGCATCCTCAACGTCCCGAGCCCACCCTATGGCCCTAATCAGGTGCTTAAAAAAAACCTGGCCGCTGTAATTGATGCGCCTGGTGACCCGAAAGGGTCCGAATGCATGAATAGGGGGCGGCCACAAATAGATTCATGCAATGCATGAATCTATACATTACTCATATAGGGGCTGGCGAAGAGAGAGGGGGCGGCGCCACTGATCTTGTCCTTGATGTCCTTTGGCAGCTCTTTGGTCTCGCCCCTGATAGTGAGATTTGAATGTAAGAAAGAGATTTTGTAGACAGGTGTCTTTTATACACATAACGAGTTGTCGTTAGGAGCACCTTCTTAAATTGACAGGACTAATCTGTGTACCACATGAGCACATACTGTAGCCAGTCTGTGGAAGCCAGAATTATTGTTCGTTGGTAGGGGATTAAATAAATGGTTTTCAAAATTTTGGGAAAAAACGTGTGACAATTCAGATCTTCCACAACCACCAATGTAGCAACTCACAAGGTGAGAGTCTGCAGGAGGGGACTGATTTGTGCGACACAGCAAAGATATGCACAGGCAGTGAGATTACAGGACTATCATCTCTGAGCTGACATCAAAGTTATGGATGGTGCAGATTCCACGAGTGACTGTACACAGAAGCTGACGGTCCCAGGCAGTGGCAGTGCATCCATTAGGGCGCACGGGCACCGCCCCCTCTGTCACGCCACCCCCCTCTATGAACAATGGATAGATTCATGTATAGCATGAATCTATCCATGGCCGCTGCTGCCACCGCTTATTCATGTTTCCGGACCCTTTTTGGACGCCGGCGCCTAAATTCCAGCGGCAGGGGTGTTTTTTTGAAGCACCTGATTAGAGCCATAGGCTCTAATAAGCTTCAAAAAAGGTGGACCATGAGCGCAGAGCATTGCGCTTGCAGTCCACCCAAATGTGTTAGAAAAGCAAATTAATATTTACTTTTCTAACACTGAACCGCCTCTCCGCCAATCAGGGAGCGTGGGTCTAATACCCATCACCTGATTGGCTGAAGGCACAGGTGCCCCTATTGGAAGCCTAGCAGAATGAGAAGAGACGCATGGAGGACAGCATGGAGGACACAAGAGCCGTCTCACAGCTCGTCACCATCACCCGCTGCCTGACCCGCCAATAAGATGGGGTAAGTGCCGGGCAGACAGCGGGCGAGCGGGGGGCACAGTGGTGGCATTTGGGCACAAGTGGCTGCATATGATTGGCACAGGTAGCGGCATTTGATGAGTACAAGTGGCTGCATATGATTGGCACAAGTGGCATTTTATGGGCACAAGTGGCAGCATTTGATGGGCACAAGTGATTGCATATGATAGGCACAAGTGGCTGCATTTGATGGGCACAAGTGGTTGAATTTGATGGGGCACAAGTGGCTGAATTTGATGGGGCACAAGTGGCTGAATTTGATGGGGCACAAGTGGCTGAATTTGATGGGGCACAAGTGGCTGAATTTGATAGGGCACAGTGGCTGCATATGATAGGGCACAGTGGCTGAAATTGATGGCACAAGTGGCTGAAATTGATGGCACAAGTGGCTGCATTTGATGGGCACAGTGGCTGCATTTGATGTTTTTTTCAGTTTGTTCTGAATGCTCATGCATGCTCTTATAGTTCCACTATATACAGGGTCAAAAAAGCAAATAGTAGAACACAGGTGTCAAACACAAGGCCCGCGGGCCGAATCTGGCCCTCCAGGCCATTTCATGTGGCCCTCGCACCCAGTAGTGTATTTAGGTTTTGTGCTGCCCTAGGCCTGACTAAACTTGTGCACCCTCTAATTTAAATATGGCCCACCCATCTCCGTCAAGGCCACACCTCTGAAATTTTCGAGTGGGGACACTAGTTCTGAGGGCCTGGGGGGAGGTGGGTTCAATGAATTACCTTAATTTGCATAGATCTCCTCTCACTTCCTGTTTGGCTATGGGGCAGGAAGTGAAAGGAAATCTCTGCAATGGGACAGGGATGGTAAAATATAAACTGACAGGGGCTATAACCCTCCCATACTCTATACAAATTGAAAAAAAAAAGTGTTGCCTATAGTTCTACTTTAAGCACAAATTTCTGATAATTTTATGGAGAGGGCTAAGAAGATATAACCATGCCAATGGTGCAGCAGAAAACATATAGCACAGTGAGGAAGGTTTGTGGTCCAGGATGATAGGACAGTCAAAATTAGAAGCGGCGCCCCCCCCCCCCACAGTTGCAGAATGCCAGTCGCCCGCATATTGGAAGCAGCTTTATGGGGGCGCTAGACTAATTTGCCTCTCAGCCCAATCCGCCCCATAAGACTGACCCTACACTAACAGTGTAGTGCAAGACGGCGGGGACTCTTTCCGTGCTGCCCCCCTGCAAAGTGCTGCCCTAGGCCTGGGCCTTGTTGGCCTAGGCCAGGATATGGAGGATACGGCATTGCTTGCACCTCTCCTGCAGCTCCAGGAGAGCTCCAGCCCTCCTCTGGTCCTCCTCCAGACCCCTACTTTCTGCTTTCAAGCAATGCATCCAGCTTCTTCCCAGCAGCAGCAAAAGGAAAGGGTGTACACTGTGATGTAAGGGAGAGTGGGGGACTCAACTTCTGATGGTGGGGTGGCTCCTGACATCTAATGTAAAGGGGAAGGGATGCGCTGGACATCTAATCTTACAGATACAACCGGCCCTTTTGAGGACAATCATAATGCTGATGCGGCCCACAATGAAATTGAGTTTGACACCCCTGTAAGTAAAAGAAAGACAAGGCAATGTACTTTTTGTTGACTCGTGTCTTAATACACCACCATGATGCTTTCCAATCTCCAGTATTTAGCACCTCCAGATGTGACTTTTCCTGCTACCCCTGCTGCATGTAGTAGTTCCTCCAGGTGTCTTACACTTCACTACAGGACATATGAGCTGATGGGAGGAACCAATGCATGCAATGGGGAAAATAGGCATTTGACTCATTCAGCAGGGTGAATATTTGAATTGGCTGGGGAGCAGCATTGCAGTGGCATTTTAACCACTTCAGCCCCGGAACGTTTTAGCCCCTTAATGACCAGGCCATTTTTTGTGATACGACACTGCGTTACTTTAACTGACAATTGCGCCATCGTGCGACGCTGTAACAATTAAAATGTATGTCCTTTTATTCCCCCCACAAATAGAGCTTTCTTCTGATGGTATTTGATCCCCTCTGCGGATTTTATTTTTTGTGCTACAAACAAAAAAAAGAGAAACAATTTAAAAAAAAAAAATTTTTTTTACTTTCTGCTATAAAACACATGCAATAAAAAAATTTAAAAAATCGAATTTCTTCATCAATTTAGGCCAATATGTATTCTGCTATATATTTCTGGTAAAGAAAATCCCAATAGGCATATATTTGTTGGTTTGTACAAAAGTTATAGCGTCTATAAACTATGGAATATTTTTATGGCATTTGTATTTTTATTTATTTTTCTCATTAGTAATGGCGAACAGCGATTTTTAGTGGGATTGCGGCTGGCAAATCAGATACCTGACACTTTTGGGAACCAGTGACATTAAGCCTCATACACCCGATCGAACTTCCATCTGACCTTTCTGTGGATTTTGGTCCAAAGGGGCGCTGGCCGTGAACTTGGTATGCATACACACGGCAGAACATTTTTAGCCAACAAACACGGACGTAGTGATGTAATTGACGTACTACGTGGTTTTTCAGCTCTTTAGCGCCACCTTTTGGGCAACTTCTGCTGTTGTCTGATCTTTAGCATTGGTTCTGAGCATGCGTGTTTGTACTTTGGACTTTAGTCTGATGGACTTGTGTGCACACAATCGGATTGGCCTCCATCGGACATTTGTTGCCGAAAAGTTTGAGAGCATGCACACCGAACATTTGTATGATGAAAAAGCGAAAACAGTTGTCCGATGGAGCATACACAAAGTCGGATTGTCTGATCAAACACGTCCGTCGGACATTTGTTGTCAAAAAGTCAGGTCGTGTGTATGAGCCTTTACAGTGATTAGTGCTAAAAATATGCACTGTTAGGGGTAGTTTAAGGCCCATACACTCAATCAGACTTTTTGACAACAACGGTCCGACGGACGTGTTTTATCAGACAATCCGACCGTCTGTATGCTACATCAGAGAAATGTTTTTGGTTTTTCAACAGACAAATGTTCGCTGTGAATGCTCTCAAACTTTCCGGCAACAAATGTCCGATGGAGGATAATCCTATCGTGTGTACACAAGTCCATCGGACTAAAGTCCAAAGTACAAACACGCATGCTCAGAACCAATGCTAAAGATCAGACAATAGCAGAAGTTGCCCAAAGGGTGGCGGTAAAGAGCTGAAAAACCACATAGTACATCACTACGTTCGTGTTTGTTGGCTGAAAATGTTCTGCCGTGTGTATGCATACCAAGTTCACGGATTTGTCCGATCGTGTGTATGTCGATGAGACTTTGGTGGAGCTTCGATGGGGCTTTGGTGAGGCTTCGTGAGGTTTCGGTGAGGCTTCAATGAGGCTTTGTGTGAGCTTTGCCATAGACATCTATGGAGGCTTTAAAGCACCACTAAAGCTACATGGGTATAATTTCTGAAGCAAAGCAAAAGCAGGTGTAAACAGGACTGTAAGCTAACCATTTTATTTCGTGACAGAAGCTTTGACTGGCGTTCAGAGAGCTTTAACAAAGTGTGTCCGAAGCCTTGTTTTAAAGCAAGTGTAAACTATTCGTTAATGTGTGTTGAAGTCGCAGCAAGTGTAAATGAGCCCTTACAGTCCTATTTACACCTTGTGTTTGCTCTGGTTTGCTTCAGATTTGCTTCAAAACCGTATACCCCATGTAGCTTTTTTTTTTTTTTTTTTACAAAATACCCCATGTAGCTTTAGCAGTGCTTCAAAGCCTCAATCGAGCGCTATGACAAAGCTTGTTTGAAGCTTTTGAGAGGCTTTAATTCAGCTTCAGCATTGCTCTGTTTGGGAGAAATAGCAGGTGTGAGATAACACACACACACACACACACACACACACACACACACACACACACACACACGGCATCTGCCAAGCTTCAACAAAGCTTTATCGAAGCACCACTGAAGCCTTATCGAAACACCTAAGCCTCATCGATACACCATTTAATCATCATCAAAACACCACCGAAGCCTCATCGAAGCACCACTGAAGCATCAAAACACATCATAAAAGCTTGTTGAAGCAGCAGCAGCTTTGTGTGTTGAAGCCGAAGCAAATGTAAATAAGCTCTTAAAGCGGTTTTAAAGTCATTTTTTTAACTTTTACCTACAGGTAAGCCTATACTAAGGCTTACCTGTGGGTAAAAGAAATATCTCCTAAACCTTTACGGTTTAGGAGATATTCCCCTCGCAATGCGCCGCTGACAGCAGCGGCGCATGCGCACAGGGGATTCTCGGGCTGAAGGCTCGGCAGACGCCGAGCCTCGCCGGAACGAAGTCTGTGAGTGGCTGGAGCCGCGATACCCAGAAGACACGCCGAGGCAAGATGACATCTCCCTCGGCGTGGACCAGGTAAGTTCCCGACGCCTCGTTCTAAGGTAAGTATTTCATAATGAGCTTGTATGCTGTGCATACAAGCTCATTATGCATTTTCCATTACAGGTGTAAAAAAAAAAATAGCGGGTATACAACCGCTTTAATGTGCTGTAGCGATACCCCCGAAGGAGCTGCTGAATAAATTTGGTCCTGCCGTTACCCCACTGTTCACCGTATCAGCACTTAGAGTCTATGTTAAGTAGTTAGAATTGAGGTGATTGCCAGTCACTTAGTCTTTTCCAATGATTTATTAAAGAACTTCAGGTAGCAGGATAGAGGGTTAGGCTAAGTTCAGATACCTTGCAGCAGCACAGCCTCGAGCCAGCAGGGCCCGAGGTAGAAGAGCCAGCAGCGTGGCCTCAGGCCTGGAGGGCCATGAGGCAGGAACTCACTTGACGCACATGGCACTGCCCCGTAAATATCCTTCCCCAGCATGCCCAGCTACAAAGAAGCTCCTGATTGGGCTGTTTTCTGGGGGAAAGAATATCCAATGCACTTCAGCTGGCTGTATTTCTCACACTGGCCTGTGACAACAGTGACACCTACTGGCAACAGTGGGAAATGCGCACAAACAGCCAAAGCTGGAACAGAAGCCAACAATTTACATACTCACTCCGAGCTATTTACAGCTCAGATAACCCCTAAATTTACACATAGCGCCTACTCAAAAGTAGCAGGGTGCTACACACTCCCCCCACTACAATAGACGATGTCCCCATCATCTGAGAAAAAAAAATGACTCTTAATCCTGAGAATCAGTATCTGAACCGCAAAAACTTGGATGGGGAAGGGAAGGGTGAGGTAGTAAAAGAAGATACAGATTAAACATGAACACACAGTAAAATTACATCACATATGTTACCAACCCTCACTCTCTATCTAACCACCCACTCTCCAGCAGCTTGATAGGAGATCCGGTTCACCTGAAAAACAAAATTATGCACACAAAAATAACATAGGAGCAAAGCCTCACGCCCCTGGGAGAATGAAACTTCCCTCCATGTTTTCTTCATGTAAAATAAAGCTAAACCGTAAACTTGAAAGTCCAGCCCTCACTATGAGCAACTTCCAACACCTAGTGGCACAAAATTAGTATGACACAAAAAGAAAGTCCTTAATAGCAAGTATTGGAGCAGGTAAAGGTATCTTGACTGTGAGGTTCTCTCACCTAACACTATCTAGCTATGTATCCCATAGTCCATCTTTAGCAAGAGAAATAAAAAAAATTCAGTCTCTTTGCAAAACTAAAAGTTAGAGCAGTAATTTTTTCCTTTTAAATGATCACCAATAGAACCGGGGATCCGGCAGGGTCACTGATTTTCCCTGACTATACACGGTGGTAATAAAATAGACAACATTGTCTTTTCCTGGTCTGCGGATGACTACCTTATAAGTATAAATGTGCCGGACATTGTTCCACTGTAGTAAGCATCCTTTGAAGCGCTCATCCATAGTAAAGGAATATCCAACTTTCCTGAAAGGTTTTGGCACAGACAAATGATCTCAAACAGCTTCAATGTACCACTGCTCTCATTTGGACTTGATTTCCTGCATGAGCTCTTTGGAGACATAAGGGAATTTCAGACCATATTCTGCGGCAACTCTCTTGATGAGCACTCTTTGCAAACGGGCACGTTTTGGCAAAGCTCTAGTGTTTCCCAATCCAGGAAGCACACATGGATTTGGCGACTTCCGCACCATGGATCTGGCAGACAACTTCTCAGATTCAATTGGGCTAGTAGGATTTGACAAAGTCTCTCTAATAATACTGGGGGGGTTCCACACTAGGTGATGTCTTCCCCGAATCTAATGCTGCCCATTCTGAAAATGTAAAGGCAGAGGCAACATCCTCACCATTGGCCCATAACAGCTCCTGTGACAGTCTCAAATAAGTCATAATCTCCAGAAATATCTGACAGGGTGTCTAACTCAGAGTCCCTTAATTCCTCCGCAGGCAAATATTTACATACAGTCCCAGACATGTTTTTCCCAGATCTCTCACCAGTTCCTGTCGTGGATTTTCCAGGGGTCAGGCCTTCCTCTGGCTCCGGTTCTGGTAGTCTGTGGGGTAGGCCTCTACCGCGGCCACGGGATGCCTTCACATATCCCACCTTACTCTATATAGGTGAAGCGGGGACAGGTGCAGCAGAGACAGCAGCAGGGGCGATGTCCGCTGATGGCTCTCTGGTAACAGTAGCAGCGACATCCTCCACAGGAACACTCACCGTAGCAGGCGTGGTGAGTGCAGGTTTCACCGCAGGAGCAAGAGCAGTAGCTTCTACTGTAGCAATACCCGTGGCCCAGTCTACTCGGTAGCAACGGGGTGACATGGTAGGTTGCTCCACTGCGAATTGGTACTCCCCGCAATGCAGGCACCGGACAAATGGACGGGGATGTAAGGCCAGTCCCTCACACTTGGGGCAGATCATATCCAACGCTTCCATGTCTCCAATAGTATATAGCACAAACCACCCATGCGGCTTCAAACGGATGCCGGTATCCATCAGCAGGGTTCCGGACAGCATGGCACTTGCAGCGGTGCTAGTAGGAAGCATCTTAGGCCCCATCGACGATTGCATTAATGAAAATGCAGACATGGCTGAAGTCTGATCCTCTCAGCACAGCAACGCAGCTCTCTCTCTTCAGCGCCAGACACACACACAGTGTCTCATGCAGCAACAGGCGAGAACTCCTCCCACTTGTTCTTTTAGTCACGTAGTTCCCCGGCTTTCTTGGCTGCGCCCCAGCTTATGCAGCTAGAAAGTGATCTGAACTTAACCCCTATTGTCCCGGAAAAAGTAACAAAGTCCAGGTCCCTCTTTAGTGTAGACTCTCGGTGAATACTTCCACTTGAGTTGCGCAGGGCAACGGCAATCCCGGACGAGCCCCCACATGTAGCGATACCCCCAAAGGAGCTGCTGAATAAATTTGGTACTGCCGTTACCCCACTGTTCACTGTATCAGCACTTAGAGTCTATGTTAAGTAGTTAGAATAGAGGTGATTGCCAGTCACTTAGTCTTTTCCAATGATTTATTAAAGAACTTCAGGTAGAAGGATAGAGGGTTAGGGTTAGGGAAGGTTCAGATACCTTGGTTTTGCAGATCACTAATGCGGTTCTTGAATCCAGATGACAACAGCTTCTGTACTCTGGTTCTTGCGACTACCGGATAGGCCTCTCACACTGACCTAGCAGCCGGTATGAAGCACAGACAAAGTCTCTGCCACCGACTTGAGTGAAAAGTGAAAACTCCTGGATAATCCCCTGCCACAGGATTGTTTAGCCAGTAGTCAGTTAGTTAGATCAGCTGCACAGTACCATGAGGCAGGAACTCACTTGAAGCACATGGCACTGGCCCTTAAATATCCTTCCCCAGCATGCCCAGCTACATCTCCTGATTGGGCTGTTTTCTGGGGGAAAGAATATCCAATTCACTTCAGCTGGCTGTATTTCTCACACTGGCCTGTGACAACACTGACACCTACTGGCAACAGTGGGAAATGTGCACAAACAGTCAAAGCTGGAACAGAAGCCAACAATTTACATAATCACTCCCAGCTATTTACAGCTCAGATAACCCCTAAATTTACACATAGCGCCTACTCCAAAGTAGCAGGGCGCTACAGTGCATTAAAGTGTAAATGAGCACTTACTGTACTAATGACACTGGCAGGGAAGGGGTTAACATCAGGAGCAATAAAAGGGTTAAGTGTGTCCCTAGGGGGTGCTTTCTAACTGTGTGGGGGATGGTCTGGCTGAATGAAGACAGAGATTGGAGTTCCTGCTTAGCACCAATCTCCATCTCCTTCCCTGTCAGAACGGCAATCTGCCTTGTTTATATAGGCAGATCGCCGTTCTGCCTCTCTGGGGAACAATCGCAGGTGGCCGGCGGAAATCTGGTCCGATGGACCCACTGATTGGCCCCCCTCCGTCTAATCAGCAAGCACCCCCAGTGTCTAATGCACAAAATGACGTACAGGTATGTCGTTTCGTGCAATAGAGCCGACCTCCTGCAGTACATCTGCGGTAGGCGGTCGGCAAGTGGTTATAAAGGCTCAAGGCTTTTTACCTTCATGAATTCTAAACTTGAAGGTAAAAAACATTCTGCAGGCAGCAGCCCCCCTAATACTTACCTGAGCCTCATCTCTATCCAGCCATGTGCACAGGAGCAGTGGCTCTCCCAGATCTCTTCCCCCTCATTGGCTGAGACAGCAGCAGGAGCCATTGGCTCCTGCTACTGTCAATCACAGCCAGTGAACCAATAAGGAAAGAGCAGGGGCGGGCCTGAGCCATGCGCTGTGTGTGAATGCACACACACAGCAGCGGCTACGGAGCGAGCCTGCTCGAGTGCCCTCCTTAGCAAGCTGCTTGTTCTGGGGGGAACTCAGCAGGAGGGAGGGGCCAAGAGAGTTGGTGGGGAAACCAAGGGGAGGAGGATTGGGGCTGCTCTGTAAAAAAAAAATCACTGTCCAAAGCAGGTAAGTATGACACGTATCACCAGCATATCAGGTCGTACACTATACATCTCAATACAGAGCCCTGGAGTGAGTATCCATCATAATGCTCACAATGACAAGAGCTTATTGGTTACCATGACCACAAGATCATGCTGGCCAATGAGTGGCGCATCTGAGGCTTCTTCTCATAAGGTGTCCGAGAAGAAAGAAGTGCTTGTCATTGGTCAGTGTTGGCTTTATGAAAGGGTTAACTTTAGTTAGGCTCTATTCCAGTGGCTGCTGGTGCTGTATATTTTGGGCGGGGGGCAGCAAACAAGACACCCATCGCCACCCTCCGTTCAGTCAGTCGTCTGTCCCCAGTCCCGCATTTACCCCATCTAGCATCTTCGGCTCCTTCCTGTGTCTCCTCCTTGGCTTCCTCCTCAGAGGCTTCACCCTGCATCTCCGGCTTCATCCTCGGCGGGTACCCTTCTCCTTCCCTCGTCGGCCAATATGATCGCTTCTCCTCTCGGCCAATGGGGTCTTAATATCCGCTTCTTGATTGGCCGGGAGGCGAATCAGGAAGACAATAGTGAATATTAAGTCGCTATTGTCACACAACTGGGTGGGATCGAAGCACAGTACTCTGCGCCCCGAGCCCATCCTTTTCTTAAACCAATTAGAACCTCTGGCTCTAATCATGTGCTTCTGGGAAAAAAAAAACCTTATTGGAATCCATGCGTCCGGTGCCCTGTATGTAGATTAGGGGCCAGGCGCATGAATTAGGAGGGCGACGACCCTGCACCCCTAATGGACAGGCCGCCATTTCTCCATTCACACCTGCTTGTTCCTGATGTAGCGCTACCCCCAGTTAAGAGAGCCGCTGGTTTTGTTTTGGGCCCTGTAGTGCACCGCTGTCAACCCCTGGCAATCGGCTCTACCCTCCCGTGGCACAGCTAGTAAGGGGAGATAGGACCGCGTGACCGCAACTCTAGGTGACGCAGTCCTATGGCAAACACACACAGTGATATACTTTAAAACTTCTATTAAAGTAAGTGAAACTGACACCAATGTACTTGACCCAGATATTTTACTGAGGCTAATGGGCAAGTAATAAACAACAGTATAACAAGTTGCAGATCCCTGCAATAAACAGTAATAAAGATAAACAGAGTAATCAGAATAATAAAGTATTGCTATGCAACTCTAGCGCTGCCCTTTTACAGCTACTTCCCCTCATGGGTAGACTAACACCCAGTAACGTCTACCTATGCAGTCAGGCCTGACTGATCTAAATGGAAGTTCAGTGAAACAATATTCGCTAGAAATCTTTCGGTGGTGCACTTGAAGAACAACTTTGTAATCCCAACGAATAGTAAAGATAAAAGTATCTGTCTTTAAACAGCTCTCACCACCTGGACAAGTCCAAGTCCCTTTCCTCCATCGATTCGTCTAGGAACAGGAATCCACCGACATCCAAGTCTTCAATCCTTCTGGTGTACTGCAGCAAGGAGGAGAAGATGACTCTAAGGCTCTGCTAAGCTGGCAGAGGGGCTCTTTGGAAAAGATCACAAGGCCCAGGCTTCAGGCCTTGTGCATACAGCAGTTCAGCACAGAGATCCTCTTGCTAGGAGAGGGGGTGTCCAAAAGAGGCAGAACAAACTCCACCTCCCCTTTATAAAGTCTGCCACAGCAGTCTCTGTTCCGGAGCAATGCACCCTGGGTGCTGCAAGATGTACTGGGAGATGTAGTCTCTGTATTAAAGGGGAATACCCCGCTACACACTCCCCCCACTTTGAATCTTTGGTCCCCAAAGACATCTAACATTTTTAGATCTGCAAAACATTTTAGCTTCAATGCGGTTGCATAGGATTGACAGAGGAGCCTCCCACCAATCATCATATGATGGGGAGCTATCCTGTCCACAGGTCGCTTCAGTGGGGACGACCTGTCTAACTGTGCCAGGAAGTGAGTTGGGGTTGCCCTCCACCAAATGTACAGTGGAGGGACCAGATGTGGGCATGGTCCTTCTTGAGGTTAGGACCGTGTCTTCGGAACTTTCTCCCATCTGATCATGAGTTAGTTTCCGGGGAGGATGAATGACTCTCTTCCTTCTGTTCTCCCTGGGAGTCACAGTCTCAGCTACACTTGGTTCTTCCTCTGGTACTGAAGTAGGAACCTCTTCCGGTAGTGAGGGTATGGGATCACATCTGGGGACAGCAGGGGCTAAAAGCCGTTTCATCAGATCGGTATTGGTCCCAACGATGAGAGAGCTTCTTGAGGGCCCTGGCAGCCAGGGACAGACAATGGCCAGTGTCTCAAAGTTCTGGGGCTCCCCAGCCCTCAATGGATCACACGACAACTTGATCCGCAGACATCCATCACAAGATTGCGCAATCTTCTGCTTGAATACCCTGAATCTTGGTGTCTCCCAACTCTTCCAGGGGCAGGTATGACAGGTACTTATTGTAAAAGTCTCTGGTCATTAGGGTAACCTGAGAACCTGTATCAAGGATGGCTCTGGTGTAGATCCCTTCGATCAGAACAGGCACTACAGGCAGAGGACCTACCAATTGGGTAGCAGTCCTTTTGGAAACACCTGTAACAGCAGGCTGGCATACTTGGACTTGTGCTCTCTTCAGCTTCCGGCGCTGGGAATGCCGTTTCTGGCGTTGTTTGGAAGGCTGATAAGCGTTGTTCACTGAGACGGCATAAACTGCAGGTGTCCACCGCTCCCTCGCAGATTCAGGGAAAGTTATTTTTGAAGGCCCGAATCTTCTCTCCATTCTTGGGTCACTTCTCTGAGGCCTCCCCCAGCCTTCTGTCTCCATTCGTGGACTTGGACACACTTGCTGGTAGTGACCTACACCTCCACAGTTTCGACAGATGTCTTGCTTCGTGGGCTTTTGGGCGAACAATCCAGTACTTTCTGCCATCGATTTGTTCATCATCTCCGCCAGCTGGGACACTTGCACCTTCAGTGTGTCTATCTCAGACCTGACATCCAGTGACCCAGTCACCATCTCCATTATTTTGGACATCTGAGTCTTCAGGATCTCCACTTCTGAGTCCCGTTCCGCAGCCGTAACTGATCTGACTCCCACCGCGGGGAGGGTAGTGGTCTTCTCAGCCCCTTGCTGTTCATTTAAGAGGGCTTTTTCATCTCTTATGATTCGTACAAGATCTGGGTAACTCAAAGTCATCACTCCTTCAGAGGTCTTCAAGTAGAGCCAAACTGGATCTGAACGCAGGGCTCCCCTCAGGATCTGCTTCATTCGGGTTGCGTCTATGACCTGCGGTAGTATTCCCTTCTTTAGGACAATTTGGCACAGCTTCCGGCTTAGCCTCCGCACATATTCGGATAACTTCTCTCCCGGCTGTTGGAGGGTATGTTCGAACTGGTATATCAGTTCAGTCGCCTTCTCCAGCTGGCCAAATTCCTCCTCCAGCATAGTCAGATAATCGTTTGCGGTACAGGTAGCGTTGCTAAGCCTGAGGTTCTTTACAGCTTCGGCAGCAGCGCCCTTTAGACTTTCGCTGATGCGCTGCTTCTTCTGCGCCTTTGGTATCTCCCATCCTTCTACCGCTTGCATGGCCTGTTCAATCCAGGTGTCAAATTCTTCTTCTCCGGCAGGCACTGGTTGCTTCCCTGAGAAGGTGCTAAGCTTCCGGTAACCGGCCTCCACATGCACCGTACTGCTTTTCTGGCACTTAATTACAAGGTCTCCTAGAGCATTCAACAATTCAGGCCCTATAGCGGCCAGCGGTGATCCCGGGCTTAATAGTTCCTTAGGCTTTTCTGCTTTAGGGGATAGTGGTGGAGATAATCGCGGGGGTGATGGCTTTGGTGTCTGAAACCATTCTTCCTTCACTGGCAGCGTATGTATCAAGTGATAAATCTGATTATCTATGGCTTGTATACTCTGACTTTTAAAATGCTCTGGGATTTCGTTTTTCCATTCTACCAGTGCCTAAGTAAACAAGATCACTGGATCTGGCCTAAAATCCATCACCCATGCTTTGTGGCTAGGAGACAGTAACAATACGAGCTGTTTTATCTCCTCTTCCTTCCATCTTTCCCCCGGGAGTACAATGACTACCGCCGCGGTTGGATCGGCGCCAATCGCTGCGCACCACTGACATTGCTAGCGGGTCCATGCTGGTACTTCTGACCGGCTTGATTGCAGCGTGCAACGTACAAGGATCCCGGACTCGAGCCCCCACGTGTAGCGCTACCCCCAGTTAAGAGAGCCGCTGGTTTTGTTTTGGGCCCTGTAGTGCACCGCTGTCAACCCCTGGCAATCGGCTCTAAACGCCCGTGGCACAGCTAGTAAGGGGAGATAGGACCGCGTGACCGCAACTCTAGGTGACGCAGTCCTATGGCAAACACACACACAGTGATATACTTTAAAACTTCTATTAAAGTAAGTGAAACTGAAATCAATGTACTTGACCCAGATATTTTACTGAGGCTAATGGGCAAGTAATAAAAAACAGTATAACAAGTTGCAGATCCCTGCAATAAACAGTAATAAAGATAAACAGAGTAATCAGAATAATAAAGTATTGCTATGCAACTCTAGCGCGGCCCTTTTACAGCTACTTCCCCTCATGGGTAGACTAACACCCAGTAATGTCTACCTATGCAGTCAGGCCTGACTGATCTAAATGGAAGTTCAGTGAAACAATATTCGCTAGAAATCTTTCGGTGGTGCACTTGAAGAACAACTTTGTAATCCCAACGAATAGTAAAGATAAAAGTATCTGTCTTTAAACAGCTCTCACCACCCGGACAAGTCCAAGTCCGTTTCCTCCCCAGATTGGTCTAGGAACAGGAATCCACCGACATCCAAGTCTTCAATCCTTCTGGTGTACTGCAGCAAGGATGAGAAGATGTCTCTAAGGTTCTGCTAGGCTGGCAGAGGGCTCTTTGGAAAGGAGCACAAGGCCCAGGCTTCAGGCCTTGTGCACACAGCAGTTCAGCACAGAGATCCTCTTGCTAGGAGAGGGGGTGTCCAAAAGAGGCAGAACAAACTCCACCTCCCCTTTATAAAGTCTGCCCCAGCAGTCTCTGTTCTGGAGCAATGTACCCTGGGTGCTGCAAGATGTACTGGGAGATGTAGTCTCTCTGTATTAAAGGGGAATACCCCGCTACACTGAGAACATGCAAACAGATGTGCGTTGCCCTTGTGGAGTCGATTGTTAATGGCACCCCAAACACGGCTAGGAAATGCATGGTAAAAAAAAAATGTGCAAAGCTCACCACCTGAAAAGGTGCAGGAGCTTCTGTGGCTCATGTAGAGCAATCTATTCAAGTGAATATGATGTCACGCGAAATCGAAAAAGCGTCACAAAAAGTACGCAAAAACATGTTAATGTGACGCACCGCACTGAATGGGCGAGTTGATTCTAGGCCATCTAATTGCTGCAATATGTAAAAAAAACTAAATATTTGTAATAAGTTAGTACTTTAATAAAACAATTAATGCTGATTAAATTAAGTTACAAGATGATTGGTGTACAATTGTCACATGATATATACTTTATTCAGCCAAACCAGAGCTA
Organism: Rana muscosa; assembly: GCA_029206835.1. Lineage (NCBI taxonomy): Eukaryota > Metazoa > Chordata > Amphibia > Anura > Ranidae > Rana > Rana muscosa. The sequence continues at coordinate 83,627,601 of CM055128.1, forward strand.
TCAGAAGGGAAGACGTCCAACCACGCCTCCTGCAACTGAAGAGTTAACAGGCGTTGCGCAATCATGATTGACAGCAGTTTCCCTATCGGAGGCGAGGCGGTAAGCTCGCCCAGCCAATCACGTTCTCTATTTTCAAACGCTCAACGAAGAGGCCAAGCCACTGATTGCCGTGGAAACCCCGGCAACAGCGACCTGTGATTGGCGGAGTCAAATTATAGCGCGTCTCCGATTGGTCCACGAGCCTGGGATTTAAAAACGTTCAAACGCAGGGCGGCTGGCTGAGCGGTGCAGTTAGCGGAGGTAAAAGCTGACGTTGTCTCTTCACACCGGCCCGTCACGCAGGTCTCCTCGTCGCCTAATCCTATTATAATAATAAAATGGCCTCTCAGAACGTGGATCCGGCCGCTGCCAATTCCGCGGCCCAGAGGAAAGGACGGGAGTCCGGGGCTCAGGCTACTCGGGGCTCTGTGGGCAAGAGGTGAGGTGCAGTGTCCTGTGTGGCTTTGTGTTCATAGTCAGGTCTTTGTGTGTGTGACTCTGGGGGCCATCTTTTGTATGGGCAACAGCTATACTGAGCTTCTCCCGGTAGGTCCTCTGTATGGGCTCTGTCCACCAGTACATGGATGACTTTACTATACGAATACACTGTGCAGCATCAATCATCAGACTGGCTCACCATACATGCTACAATCTAATGAGGACCTACCTGAACTATCCCATCAATCTGTATACAATCAGGCGGGGCTGCCTTCTACTACATACTTGTAGGTGAATCTAATGGAGGTGTGTGTGTGTGTGTTGCCGGCTCATCCCTTAACACCCGAACACATATGCATTACACAGGTTCTGAGGCTAATTTAATGCAGATAAGGCACCAAGTGAGTTTAATTACCACCTTAATCAACCACAGAACCTGTGCAATGTGTGTGGGTAATGAAGGGATGAGGTGGCAACCACCTCCTCTCTTTAATCACTGGACCTCCCCAAGATTTATCTAGCATACTAGCTCATTATCAAGTACTTACCTTAGATTGAAGCCCCCGCAGCGGTCCTCGGGCACGTCCTCTGTCGTCGCCATGATATCCGGAGTGACTTCCGGGTATCGCCGCTCCGGAGTTGTGATTGGCCGGAGCGGTGATGACGTCAGTCCCGTGCATGCAAGAGGAACGTCACGATCCCTGCGCATGCGCGATTTCTGGCAGTGTCCGGCAGGTTCCCATTCATGAGCCGACGCGCTCAGTGCCCCTGCGCCGTTATCGACGGGGCGCATGCGCCGTAGATATCGGTACAGTCTTTTTTTGCAAATATTTCCGAGACCGTGTAGGTCTCGGAGATATTGCAAGCACCTACAGGTAAGCCTTAATGTAGGTGCATGTAGTATTTGAGGGTAAGGATGAGCTCCGACGTGTTTGCATTGAACACGTGCAGAGCCCGCCAGGAAGTAGGAACCGCGCTGCGCTAATCACCGACAGGGAGACATTGTCCCGATGCTCGGCTGCAGAGATCGGGAAATGTCTCCCTGCCTGCGATTAGCGCAGTTCCAACTTCCTGGTGGGCTCTGCATGTGTTCAATGCGATCACGCCGGAGCTCATCCCTAATTTGAGGGTATATAACCGCTTTAACTGACATTTGCACAGTCGTGCGACACCGTACTCAAATAAAATGTGTCCTTTTCCCACATAGAGCTTTCCTTTTGGTATTTTATCACCACCTGCGTCTGTTTTGCGCTTTAAGAAAATTTATACACACTCACACTATCCACTAAAATGTAAAAAAAATTGATAATATGTAATCTGCTAAATTTTTTGGGCAAAAAACATCCCAATAAGTGTATATTGATTTGCGTTTACAAACTGATTTATTTTTTACTAGTAATGGTGGCGATCAACTCCATAGTGGGACTGTGACATTGTGGCGAGCAAAGTGGACACTAACACTTTGACACTTTTTTTTTTTTGAGACCAGTGATACTGATAGTGATCAGTGCTTAAAATATGCACTGTTACTGTACTAACGCTGGCAGGGAAGGGGTTAAATTGGTTGTATACAGTTTTTTTTTTTTTTTTTTTTTTTTTTTTTTTTTTTAACCTACAGGTAAGCCTATACTATCTCCTAAACCTTTATGGTTTAGGAGATATTCCCCTTGCACTGCGGCGCATGCGCACAGGGGATTCTCGGCTGAAGGCCTGGCGAACGCCGGACCTTGCCAGAAAGAAGTCTCCCGTGTGCATGCACGGGAGTGACGACATCGCGGCTGGAGCTGCGATACCCAGAAGACACGCCGAGGCATAATGTCAGCTGCCTCGGCGTGGACCGGGAGGGACACTGACACCTTGTTCTAAGGTAAGCATTTCATAATAAGCTAGTATGCGGTGCATATTGCTTTTCCTTTACAGGCTTAAAAAAAAGTCAGCGGGTCTACAATGGCTTTAACATCGGGGGTGATCAAAGGGTTAACTGTGTGCCTAGCTAATGTTTCAGTGTAGTGGGGGGAGGTGCTTTTACGTGTTTTGTGTTTGTTTTTTTTGTTTTTTTATCGGCCGCAAAAATCAGCATCATATATCGGCCGCCCCAATTTCTAAATATCGGCATCGGCCAGAGAAAAACCCATATCGGTCGACCTCTAATTTAGGCACTGCTGAGTTTGTAGAGGCCGATCTGCTGACAGCCTTAAAATGGATAGCTACACATACTGCACTTTTGGGTGGAACGCTGCTTTAAGTGGAGTTAAACCCTCCTAACCTCTACAGCCAAGGAAGCTGCTTCTGTTTGATCTGCAACTGCCATGGTGCTGCTGAAAACAGCACACAAACTCCTGCGCACAAGTGGATCCTCTAGCAGTCAATCTTGCACGATGCTAACACCGGCTTTGCAGCCCTTCATGGACAGGGGCGTCCTAGTGCAGAATAGAAGAAAGGAAACAAGGGCGCGCCAGCCTAGTGCATTATCGTTTAGTATAGATTTTATTAAAAAAGCATAGATACTACTTACAAGTGTAGTAGAAAAAAACTTGCAGTGCAATGATATTCCAAATGGATGGCAGCTGAGACATGAGCTCGAAACCATACTCCACAGACGCACCGCGCATATGAATGGAGCCACTGCCGGCTTGCGCGTTTCGAAGTCATACACTTCTTCCTCAGAGCCCAGCAGTCTGCACTGCAAGTTTTTTTCTACTACACTTGTAAGTAGTATCTATGCTTTTTTAATAAAATCTATCCTAAACGATAATGCACTAGGCTGGCGCGCCCTTGTTTCCTTTCTTCTATTCTGCCATGGTGCTGCACCTGATCAGTTATGACATCAGCCATTTGATGGTTTGGTTGAGAACACAATCAAATGTGACATTTAGTATTCCAGGAATGTAACTGTTTATTGAAACCGCTGCTTGGGGGCATTGGGTTTCGGCAAAATGGCAGCCTCCAGCAAGAAGAAACAGGAGCAATTCTTGAGGAAATTTACAGCGGATACTAATTTGGTAGCATAATTAACGTGGAATCTATTTTCCTTGCTAATTAACATTTATATTTTATCAAGTTTTTATTGGTAAAGTTCTGCTTTAATTACACAGGTTCTGTGATTAAGTTGGGTAATTAAACTAATTCAAATTGGCCTCAAAACCTGTGTAATTCAGTTTTTTTAAAGGGATGAGGTGGCAAACTGTGCTTAAAGTGATTGTAAACTGTTTTAAAAAAAAAAAACAAGTTATACTTGCCTGCTCTGTGAAAGGGTTTTGCACAAAGCGGCCCCGATCCTCCTTTTTTGGGGTCCCTTGATGGTGCTCCTGGCTCCTCTTCGAGTGCACCCTTGGAAAACTGCGTTCCATATGTGGGCATGCTCCCGAGTCCTGCTGCATCCATTGACAGACAGCAGGACCCAGCCCTGCCTCCCATGTCACTGGTTTTGATTCACAGCAGCGTGGGCCAATGGCTCCTGCTGCTATCTTTCCAATGAGGACACGAGATAGTGGCTGGAGCTGCTGGGATTGTTGTCACTGGAGCGATCGGGCTCGGGTAAGAAAAAGGGGGCTCCGGGGGGCGGCTGCATTGCAGAAGGGTTTTCACCTTCATGCATAGAATGCATAAAGGTGAAAAACCATGAGGGTTTACAACTCCTACAACGCCTCTCCCTACATAAGTTTGACATGTCTGCTGTCTTTCGCGTTATATACTGTTTAGAAAGTGCAGATTGTGTTAGATTTTCTCTTCCTGTTCCAGCACTGCAGTGAAGCCTGGGCATACAGCCAAGACAGCTGATTGGAGGAAAGGCGCACACACCCCCTCTCCTCATAGGTAGAGACTTTTAATTTTGGGGGGGGGGGGGGAATAACTTTCTGTACTTGCAGTTGCACAGAGCAGCCATGATCCTTTTTGTCCCTCTGGTCCTGGCTTCTTCCCCCTGCTGATTTGGCTCAATGGCAAGCCTCCTGCTATGGGGGCACTTAAACAGGCTTGCTCTCAAGCCACACTCCTGTAAATGGAGGATTGACAGCAGCAATGGCTCCTGCTGCTGAGGATGTCCTCCCAGAAACCCTGGGATGCATATCTGGCATGCTCTGTGATTGCAGTAAAGGGCAAATCACAGCGGCCCTTTACCATGTGATCTTCTGTGTCTAATCACAGCCGATCACATGTAAACTAACTTGACGGTTATTGGCATTCTTTTCATCAGTGTGAGGAGAAAAGAGTCGGTAACTGACAATTCTGACAGCACACATGGGCACTGATCATCAGTGCCCATCATAAGTGCACATCAACGAAGAAGGAAAAAAAATGTATTTGCAAAATTTTATAACAGACTAAAACCTTATTTTCCAAAACGTCTTTCAGGACAGCACCCGAGAGATCATGGCTCCTCCTCCTACAGGAAACACCTCATCAATTAATTCTTTAATTGGAGGCCTCCACGTTGCTTCCATCAGTTTTTTGTGTTTCCTCCAGCCGGAGGAACACCTCTGGTGAGAGCCACGATCTCTCAGGGCTTTCCTGGGAGACAAGGTTCTCAGTCAGTCTTTTTTTCTTAGGAGAGTGATCCTCCCACTTTCCTCCTAGCATGGATGGTCCCGTGGGCTCCCTCTCCCTCTTCCGTGCTCGGGGAGAGCCTGTACAGCCCGGGAGTGCTGCCTCCTTTTTGTCTTCAGAGCGGTGGTTTGCTGTGTTCTCGCCGACCGCTTGCGAATAGCGGCGTGGAGCTTTACAGCGGCCGCCATTGTTCTGGTGGCCGAGGAGAGCCTCGGCCGCGTCCTGTATGGGAAGAGGCAGCACTTCCGGGTCGGCGCGCGCGTCATTTCCGGCCGCAAAGCGCAGAGGGAGAGGGCAGGGTCACCTGGTGCCTTAAAGTTCCGGTTCCAGGTCAGCGCGGCGGCGTTTTCGAATCTGGAACCGGCGTTTTTTTCTTCACCACGCATCCGCAGACAGCTATGGACAGCGATGCAGCGGATAAGGGGGCAAGCCAAGGCACCAGCAAGGCTAAGGTAAGGGACTGTGTCCTATTTTACACTGGGCCGTTTTCTCCTGTGGGGGGGGGTATTCACCTTCTTCCCCCTCCATCTCCCCCACCCCCCATCTCCCTGGTGGTGCAGTGGCTGGTGATTTAGCATGTCTGCATAATACTAGGGGTCTTTTTGTAAAAGGTGGTGGTGGTGCATGGCTTGCGGGGCACAAGGAAGTGAAAGTGTTTTTTCCTATGTGTACCTGGGTGTATTGATTTGTACTGTGTAACAGTTTTTTCTTAGCGTGGTCCCTGGTTTTTTTCTTTTCTGTTTGTGCAGGCCAAAAGTTCTGCTCAACCAGTGAAGAGAAGGTGCCCTGTCTGCAAGGAAAAGTTTAAGCGAGGCTTGGACCAAGTCGCTTTGTGCAGATTGCACTGCAAATGTAGTCAGGGAAGAGTCTCCATCCCTTTTGTGGTGATCTAGTATCTACAATTAAGGATGAACTCTGTGCCACCTTTCAAGCTTTTAGGTCAAACCTAAGAGAAGAACCAGGCCCTTCAAGGGAACCTAGGGCTCCGCAGCCTTCTTCAGAACCCCAAGACGGCTCTCAAATATTATTGGGAGGTCCGATAGACGCTTCCCAAGAATCTGCTTCCCTTGCTCCAGATGGAACAGACTCTGAGGAGGAAGAAAATGAAGCAGAGAGCGCTTCTAAGTACAAAATGTCGCTTGAAGAAGTCGCAGGACTTTTAAAAGTAATCCATGCGACTTTGGGGATTGAAGAGGAAAAGAAGGAGCTCTCCCTACATGACTGCATGTATGCAGGTTTGGGTGATCCAAAAAGCCGTGTTTTTCCAGTCCATTCAATAATCTCGGACATGATTAAAAAAGAGTGGTTGGAACCCGAGAGCCATTTTTTTTTCCCGGTCTCATAAGAGAAGATTTCCATTTGAGGACAACCCGGATTCCATCTGGAACAAGGTTCCAAAACTGGACTCTGCTTTTTCACAGGTCTCAAAATCAACTGACCTTGCCTTTGAGGACATGGGCATGTTAAAGGAGCCCATGGACAAAGGAATGGATTTGCTTCTTAAAAGGGCTTGGCAGTCTGTGATGAACAATCTAAAACCAGCAATAGCAACAACCTGTGTCGCTAGGAATTTAGAACACTGGATTAACCAGACGAAGGCCCATGTTACGGCAGATTCTCCAAAACAGGAGATTCTGGACTAATTTACAACGCTTTCTGCAGCAGTATCATATATTGCGGATGCTTCAGCAGAATCCATTCGTATGTCAGCCAGGTCAGCGGCTTTGACCAATTCTGCTAGGAGAGCCTTGTGGCTTAAAACTTGGCCAGGAGATGCTGCATCTAAAAATAGACTGTGTAGCATTCCCTTTACAGGGAATTTGCTATTTGGTTCTGAGCTGGAGTCCATTCTTGACCGTACGGCTGACAAAAAGAAGGCGTTTCCGGTCAAAAAACAGGTACAGACCCGTAAGTGTTTTTTTTCGTCCCCAAAAAGGACAACAGGAAGGGAAAACGCAAACAAAAGGAAGCAGTGGTCTTCCCAGAAACCAAAAGGTAGGAGTGGAGTGCTCTTCCATCCTCCTGCGACCCCCGGAAAGCCGCAGTGACAATCCACCCCAAGTAGGGGGAAGACTCCAGGAGTTCATTCCCCAGTGGAGAGACATCACTACAAATCAGTATATTGTAAACATGCTCTCCCAAGGATATGTGGTGGAATTCACGGAAGAACCCCCAAAGAGATTCCTAGTGACAAACGTCCCGAGGGATCCGGTCAAGGCACTCGCCATGAAGTCCCTAATTCAGGAACTGATATCCCAGAGAGTCATTGTTCCGGTTCCAACAAAGGAGTTCTTCCAGGGGTTCTATTCTCACGTTTTCCTTGTACAGAAACCTTCAGGAAAGTACCGCCTCATCCTAAATCTAAAAATGCTGAATTTGTCAGTAGAATACAAAAGATTTCGGATGGATTCCATTTTCTCAGTAAGAAGCCTCCTGAGTCAAGGATGCTTCATGGCGTCAATAGATTTGCAGGACGCATACCTCCACATTCCTATTGCTGCCAGATCTCAGAGATATCTGAGGTTAGCACTGAGAGAAGGGAAGAAGGTGGTACACCTGCAATTCAGAGCTCTTCCATTTGGCCTGTCATCTTCTCCAAGGGTGTTCACGAAGGTAATGGCCGAAGCTCTAGCACCCTTGCGTCTAGAGGGAATTTCAGTGATTCCTTATCTAGACGACCTGCTACTGTTTGCTCAAACAAGAGATGGACTTCAGAGAAACTTGGATAGAGCACGTGCTCACCTAGAATCCATCGGATGGATACTAAACCTCCAAAAGTCCAATCTGATTCCCTCTCAGGAGGTGTTATTCCTGGGTTTCCGTATCAACTCTGTGGAGCAAAAGATTTTTCTCCCAGAAGAAAAACGGGAAAAGCTGTTAAAGGTTGTGTCACTCTTACAAACCAGTCAGCTTCTGTCCATCAGGAGGGTCATGTCAGCATTAGGAACCCTGACCTCTTCCATACCGGCAGTACAATGGGCAAAGCTCCATTTCAGGCCACTGCAAAAGTTTCTGTTAAAAATCTGGGATCGCCAGCAGAATTCACTAGATTCACTGGTGAAGATCCCCACCAAAGTAAAGAGGAGTCTCTGGTGGTGGAAGAACCAGGCAAGACTCTCAGCAGGCCTGTTATGGTCCTTTCCAACCCAGGTAAGGCTAACAACCGATGCCAGCTCCTGGGGTTGGGGGGCTCACATGAGCGGTCGTTGGGCTCAGAGATCTTGGTCCACAAGGGAAGCACTGAGATCTTCAAACTGGAGGGAACTAAAGGCGATAGAAATGGCCTTATTGTTCTTTGCAGAAGAAGTCCAAGGGCGACATACACAAATTCTGTCGGACAACGCCACGGCGGTGGCTTACATAAACCGACAAGGGGGCACCAGAAGCAGAATACTTCAAGGCCTAGCAGAGAGCATTCTAAATTGGGCAGAGCTCCATACTCAATCCTTGTCCGCGGTCCATCTAAAAGGGACCCTAAACAGGATAGCGGATTTCCTCAGCAGGAACCAGGTGTACGAAGCGGAGTGGCAATTGAATCCAGATGTCTTCAATCTAATAGTGAAGAAATGGGGACAGCCAAGAGTGGATCTCTTTGCGACTCAGGAAAATACACAAATATCTCTCTTTTTTTCCCTGAACAGGAACGAGTCCTCTCTTGGGGTAGATGCTCTGGCGCACAGTTGGAATTTTCACCTCAGCTACGCCTTCCCTCCTTTTCAGCTGATTCCGCAGGTCATAACAAAAATCCAGAAAGAGGATACGACAGTAATCCTCATCACTCCCTTCTGGCCCAAGAGGCCTTGGTTTTCGGCTCTTCTACAGATGCAGATCAAACCATACTGGCATCTTCCCTTGAGGCAAGACCTTCTGTTACAAGGTCCGCTGTTTCACCAAGAAGTAGAAAAGCTAAAACTCACAGCCTGGCTTCTGAGGAGCAGCTCTTAAGGAGAAAAGGATTCTCGGATAGGTTGGTGGCTACCCTCCTATCTAGCAGAAAGAATGTTACCAGAGCAATATATCACAAAGTCTGGAAAGTCTTTAACTCTTGGTGCACTACATCCGGCAGACCATTAAAGCAGATTTCTTCTATCTTGGAATTTCTGCAAGAAGGAGCAGACAAGGGCCTAGCGATCAGTACCCTAAAAGTTCAGGTTGCCGCACTGGGGGTATATTTTGAGAAATCTATTTCATCAGAACCCCTAGTAAACAGATTCTTTAAAGCCCTCACTCGGGCTAGACCGATAGTGATCAAAAACTGTCCGTCATGGAACTTATCAGTCGTTCTACAGGCCCTGACCAGGGAACCTTTCGAACCTCTCAATTTAACCTCCCTGAAGCTAATTACTTTAAAAACAATTTTTCTAGTAGCTATTACAACAGCTCGAAGGATCAGTGAGCTGCAAGCTTTATCTATCAGGGAACCATTTTTTTTCTATTTTTTCAGACAGAATTGTGCTGAAGACGGATCCTAACTTTTTACCAAAGGTTGCCTCAGTTCAATTGCCAGATGGTTGAGAATGGCTATCTCAGACGCCTATTCCCTTACAGGCCAGGAGAGTCCAGTAAGTATCAGGGCTCATTCTACTAGAGCTTCGGCGGTGAGTTGGGCAGAAAAAGCTGGTGCCACCCCCGAACAAATCTGTAAGGCAGCTACATGGACAAGTCTGACGACCTTTGCCCGTCATTATAGATTAGATCTCATGACGGCTGGGGACCAGGCTTTTGGAAGGAAAGTCTTACAGGCTGTTGTCCCACCCTAAATGGGGTAAGTCTCGATTATCCTCTCGGGTGCTGTCCTGAAAGACGTTTTGGAAAAATGCAAGTTAGACTTACCGGTAACTTGTTTTCCAATAGGCTTTCAGGACAGCAGGATCCCGCCCTTTTTTTATGCTGTGGCTGTAATATTATGTAATAACTGTCGCTTATGTGTTGCAGCTGGGGCTGGAGGTTCTCTACAAACAACTGATGGAAGCAACGTGGAGGCCTCCAATTAAAGAATTAATTGATGAGGTGTTTCCTGTAGGAGGAGGAGCCATGATCTCTCGGGTGCTGTCCTGAAAGCCTATTGGAAAACAAGTTACCGGTAAGTCTAACTTGCATTTTCCCCTAATCGTCTTTCAGGACAGCCACCTCTGAGAGACCTCGGCTCCTCCCTTCACAGGAAACACCGCCTTGACTTCCAAGATTTAAGCCCCACTGGGCCGTCAGTTTCGGTGTTTCCTCCGGGAAGGAGACACTGTGAGGAGCCGAGGCTAAAGACAGCCAGGGAGGCTGAAGCCTGTATGTCCAGGAAGGAGACAGAGGTCTCTGGGGACTAGTGGCGATATGATGCCTTGGAGCAGTGGTTCTCAACTCCAGTCCTCAGGGCCCACCAACAGGCCAGGTTTGCAAGATAACTGAAATGCGTCACAGGTGATATAATTTGCTGCTCAGGGATTGCAGTATTCTAGTCTGCATCTCACCAAGGTAATACTTAAAATCTGGCCTGTTAGTGGGTCCTGAGGACAGGAGTTGTGAACCACTGCCTTGGAGAGGTTATCTGGCAGCCACATTATTTTTTTGTTGCCCCCCCAGCTCTCTGCTAGTGTCATGGGATGCTTCGAAGGCCCGCTTTCAGGTTCTCAGTGGAGACTCCGGAGGAGGTGCTTTTCCCCCCCCTCGCATTTTTATTGTTTGCGAGTCGCATTGGAGCTCACAGCGGAGCCGTGTGGCGGGTGACGTCACTTCCGGCAGGGGGTGTGCACCTCTCCTTGATCCGCGGCTCTCGGTTCCTGCCGCGGATGCTGAAAGCGGGCCGGGCTATGGCTGATGGGGAGCTGGGAAAAGTCGCACAGGTGGCGGGAGGCTCCAGAGGCAAGACCATCCTTGTTTCTCGCCGGAAGCATGTCAGAGGCAGGGGCCATCCTGATGACTCCTGGCGTGGCCGACATCAGCCACCATAAGGTAAGGAGGACCAGTGGGTTGCAACCCTTACCTGTTTGTCACCTGTAGCTCCACAGGTGGGGGCCCCTCTTGGTCGGAGGGGAGGAGGTACTTGGGACCCAGGGACTGCTGGTTCTATGTGCTCTCCTAAAGGGGGTCCCTACGGGTCTGGCTGGTGAAGAAGGGAAAGTCCCAGGGTTTGGACTGCCTCATAGAAAACAGGGGGCGGGTGGTAAGTCCCACAGCCCCATACTGTATTTCACCAGCGGTAGTAGGGTGCCGTGTCCCTTTCTTCCGGTCACCCCCTCCAGGGGAGGGAAAGGGCAACCGGAGGTTTCCATCTGTGGTTACCCCATTTAGCGCAATCGCATAGGCGACATGGCGGCGTCTTTTTCCTCTTCTGACAGCAAGGCTGTTATGTTTAGGGAAAAGAAGGAAGCCGCAGCGCGTGAGGGGGCGGAGCTATTGCGCTCCAAGCTGGCTCACTGGAAGCATCCAGCGGGGTCACTTCCAGGGCATATGATATCATCAAGCGCCGGAGACGCTGGTTAGTCTCTATACGGCGCAAACAGAGAGCAGGGATGGTAGTTCAGAGGCTAAAAGCTGATTGGTATGCGGGGACATGAGTTTAATTCCCAATGAGGGAAAGCCGTTCGTATCCTGGGTACTGCACAGCTCCTGCACCCTCTGATGGACAGGTGGCAGCTCTGTGGCCTAGAGGTGAGAACTTTGGCTTGGCATGCCTGCTGGTCTGGGTTTAAGGGGAAGACCCAGCAGTGACTGCGGACCACCAAAGGGGTGGGATGAACTCTTCTGCGACACCTGCACAGGCAGCGGAAGCAGACCCCAGCGCCAGTACCTTACAGGTAAGCCTGAAGTTTGTACTTTCCATGCACATCCTTTAAGTGTTCTTTTCCCCCTTGTAACCAGTAGGGACTGGGTGAAGGGGAATCTTTTCTTCTCCCTACTGCACAAGGTGTATGGAGTGGGTATGGCTGAAATCACACTGTGTGGCCGCTGAAAGGCAGGTCATGGCTCACAATCAGTGCAGCCAGGGGAGTCTGCCTGGAGACACAGGATCTTGTCTCCATGTCAGCTCATTCTGACCTTTACAGGTCACTTTATGAAGTGGTTCAGCGGTTAACACTTCAGCTCTGGGTCACTGATTTGACGAGGCTGAGAGTCAGTTCACTGAACGGTCTCCTGGTGACTCGGGTATGTCGTGCCAGGAGCGAAGCCCTGGGTGGCTGACACTTCTACTTGGCAACACTGGGGTGGTTAGTTAAGATCCCCAACATTCTAGTAATTGCATTAGGTGTTGCACTTAAACTATACCTTTTAAAATACTAAGGTCACCGGTTTAAATCCTAACCAAACTAGCACCCTGCATGTTTCTCTAGGGTATTGAGGTTACAGGGTTGCCGGTCGGAGGGTGCCTGATGGCCACATCACCTGTAGGTACCTTTTTTATATAGGAAACTATACAGGGGATTTCTGGTGACCAGGGCCCGATATCAGGGGGTGGCCCCCTGTATGGCATCACGGAGGTTAAGGTCTGTCAGGTAACCAGACCCTGGTAAGATGCACAGATTTCTAGAACACTTGTTAAGAGTTGGGAGAAGGCCTGGATGGTGAATCTAGTAGACCTCCTCATTACAAAATTCTCTGAAGTAGGTGGTTGCAGGAGGACAAGGGAAGCCGGGGAGTCTAGGGTCCAGCTTCTCAGAGGGCTTTGATCCAGTACCCTCTGCTCTCTCCAGTCGCAGTTTTTTTCCACAGATCCATACTTACCGGCCTAGTCTCGTGAGACGAAGGGGTATTGTTGGATTCCATGCTCAAGGGAATAGTCTCTTCTAAAAGTGTTTCGCATCTCAGAATATTGTCTGACGGATTTGCAGATACACTTTGAGGTACGGGCAGCCCCCCAGGTGATGGGTGGCGAACAGCATATCCAAGACTGTGATATCTCTCCCACAGGGGGACCTGTTCTCTGTCCTGGGAGGCTGGGCTATGGCCACAGCACCCTAAATGCAAGGAGAGGGTGTAGCTCAGTGGTAGAGAGCCTGCCTTGCATGCATGTGACCCGGGTTCATTCACCGGTAGATCCTTGTGACATGTAACATGTGCATGTGATTCTAGGTGGCATCTCCACACTTGCAGACAGGTGACCCTGGGTTCAATCCTAAGTAGGTCTAAAGTGCATTGCAATTGGGCATGCATGTGACCCTGGGTTCAGTCCCCAGTTAGGTCTAGAGAGTGCATTGCCAAGGGCATGTATGTGACCCATGGCATCTCCGCAGTTTTCCTGATCCAATCTGGTGATGGAAGTTTTGACTAGACTCAGTGGAGTTCTCTTCTTGCAGATGCAGGCACTTCAATAGAAACCATCTATAGGGTGGTTAACCCTGGGATCTCTAGTTTCCTCTGGGAACTCTGGTTTCCTCCCATAAAAACCTCATCTTTGGGCCTGAACCAGTAAAGTGTTAGCGCTCTTGGGTAGGTGCCGTCGCTCAGAGCTGGCATTTTCTCCATGTGCTTTGCCATCTTGCCCACCCAGTCTTACTGGTGGGCATAGAACACTTTGGTCTTTCTCATTGTATCACACTGGCCTAAAGGACCATGGTTCTCTGTCCTGAAGGTTCTGGGAACCAGGTGGGCTGGCTACTAAGAGAAATCCCTTAAGACCCTCCCTGAAAAATCCTAACATTGTATCGGCAGTGGCTTAGGAGCTGGTACTTCGGACTAGCAGCACTCAGATAAGGAGGGCAGGACCCAGTGAGGAAATCCTTCTTTTCAAAGGGAGGTAGAGGAGTCGGCGCTTCTTCAGGCTCCCAGGTAGAATCAGAGCTAAAGTGGTTGGATGGCGAGTCCTTAAAAACCCACTCGCTACGAGCCTTCACTGGTGGAGGATCTCTTGGGAGCCATCCGTGCCTCCCTGGGAATCCAGGAGTAGAAGCTGTTTTTACTCCATGACCAGAGTGATAAAGTGGCAGAACAGGGGCTAATGGGTTGGCATTTCTGCCTAACAGCACTGAGTTTCTGGGTTTGCACCCCGAACATGCCGCATTGACCCAGGAGGCTGTAGTTCCCAAGCCGGTACGATTTGGCATGGAACTTTCCTGGATACTGCCAACCTGGGGGGACCTTCACCTCAGGGTTCATTCTGCTGTCCCCAGGTGGAGCAGTGGTTTTCTCCCTGCATAGCTTCTGAAGAAGAATTGCTAAAGGCAAGAGCTTCTTGGATGTAGTGGTGGCCCTACTATGTAGCAGTAAAAGATAAACACGCTCCATCTGCCAAAGTCATTTTCAACAGCTGGTACGCAGAGGGCCTATCCAATTGGGGGCCTATCCATCCATACCAGGTGGTTTTTCTTTTTTAAGAGGGTGGCCTCAATTTCAGAGGCCAAGCAATTATTTTGCCAACTTTTTGATCAAATCCTGTGGGTGAACTGAAGTTGGATGTTAAAAGGGCGTAGCACCTTTTCCAAGCTTGACAGGTTGGACCTGTAGATCGCTAAGGATAGAACCTTTAGGGAAAAAGGGGTCCTACAAGCGGTTGTCCCACCCTAAGATTAGGTGCTCGTTTATCCTCTCAGAGGTGGCTGTCCTGAAAGACGATTAGGGAAAATTAGAGTTACGTACCGGTAACATCTTTTTCCAGGAGTCTTTCAGGACAGCCCTGATACCCACCCGAAAAATGTGTTTGCAATAAGGTGGCTGCCCACTGGCTAAGTGGGTAGCAATTCTGTCTAGTGGTACTAGGGTTGTTGGTTCAATTCCACAACATGCCAATGGAATCCCTGACAGGGGAACAGTCAGGAGGATTAAAATTTATGTGTATGACATGTTCTTGTGTCTCCCCAGCTGGCCGGAGGTTCTCTTAGAAGACTGAGGGCCCAGTGGGGCAGGAGGGGCTTAAATCTTGGAAGTCAAGGCGGTGTTTCCTGTGAAGGGAGGAGCCGAGGTCTCTCAGAGGTGGCTGTCCTGAGAGACTCCGGGGGAAAAAGATGTTACCGAAAAATCATATTGGTTTATTGTTGCATGACCGTGTCTTTCAAAGTGACAGCACTGGACACCGAAAATTTGCCTGGGCTGGAAGGGGGTTAAAGTGGTTAAACGCCTGCCTCCTCATGTCCCCATCTGCAGCCCTGCTGCTCTTCAGCTGGTCGTAATTTGGTTATACAATTTTCTTTCCATCATTGGATGCAGGAAAGAAAGGGCTTTCTCCTGTGACCTGTTTTCAGTGGAGAGCGGACTGAAGTCCACTCTGCTCATGTCACAGAAATCAGTCCAGGCCCCGCGTCATCCCGACTTGGGAAGTCTGGATCTGCCAGCTGCCTGGACTGATGGCTGTCTCAGCGAGCCGCTTTTTTTTTTTTTTTTTTTTTTTTTTTTTTTTATAAACACACCCAAAAACTCCATCCAGTGCCAAAAAAAGTGCACACACGTAGTGACACAAAACGTGCAATGGGTGTTACACTTGTCCTCCATATGGAAGGACCTTGCCCTGATCCCCCGGGGCGTTAGGCTCCTGACGGGGACTGAGGTACATCACGTGGTCCATCTGGCCGAAACCAGACGGACCTCTTTCTCTGGAGGGTCTGCCGAAACAGACCCACCCAAGTACTAGGTGGGGCTCCCCCGAAGGGAGACCCCATGAGAGCAGGTGAACTAAGCCAGAAGGCCATGTCCACCGACTCCCAAGTCGTTCATGGCAGGCCCGAGGACCTACACCCTACTAAACACACTGTGACAAACGTGCAGACAACCAACAAAAAAATACAAAAAAGTGACAAACGCAGGGATAAATTAAAAGGAAGGTGGGAGAGTGAAAAGTGGCCATTGTGCAATACAATGGCCAGGCCCTCCGGCCAGGAATAAAAACGTCCTCCGGCCCAGGAGGCAGGTGCTAAAAAAGCGTGTTCATGATGCAGTGACCGTGGTGCCATATATCAATGTGACCCTCACTCACAGTGATCGTCTGGCACCCTTGGACTGCCACTCCAAGGGCACATACAGCATGGGCTTTTCGGTTCCTATCCGACCCCCCGACCGGTCAGTGCAGCCCTCTGTCCTGCTGATAGAGAGCCCTTCAAGGTTTTCTCAGTGAGAGCTGCCCACTCATACAGCCTCCACCGATACTAACCCTTCCAGACTCCCATCAACCCGGCGGATTTGCATGGCCTTGCCCTGCCACATCTTACAAGGCTTGGCCAGCTCCTCCCTCCAGACAACAAGGACAGCACTTGCACCATCCAGCCAGAAGGCCAGAATAAGACTCGGCAAAAAGACCAGACCAAATGCAGCACTCCATCCTCACCAGGAGCACCCTTCCAGACTGCTCAGACTCAACCATGGGCCAGTCCCCAGTTTACTACCTGGCAACTGGCATAGTCACTACCTGGCAACTGATAAGAACAGATACTACACTTGATCTTAGCCAAAAGGCCAAGAAGCGATTCTGCTCCCCTGCCCCTCCACAGCTCAGTGCTTCAGTGAGTGTGGAGGAGCAGGAGAGATGCTCAGTCAGCAGCTCTCCGCTTGGGGTGAGACTCTCTGCACTGATGGCTCGGTTCTCAGTGCGGAGGACAGATGCAGCATCAATCTGTTGCATCCACCTAGGTTAATATGAATATCCAAAAAATTTTTTTTATTTTTTTTTAAAGAGCAAATGTCATCTCTGTCCTGCAGTGGCTCCTCCTTTTGACCTGCTGTTGACTCACTGACAATCCCTTTCACTTTAATAGGATGGCTGGTGATGCAGCAGTGACACAACAAGGTGAGGGACGTGGCGGCAGCAGATGAGTGGATGCCCACTAACAGGCGCTGCCATGATGGATCTGAAATGACAGGTGCTCTTTAAATGTAAGGACTTATTCTTGCTGGTAGTTAGACTCTTTAATATTTGCAAACAAAAGGAAGGTTTCCTATTTAGAATAAGCGGTCAGGTTAGTAAAACGGCGATATCAGAACCGATTCAATCATACAGTTTGTAGTGTACATGGATGCAAAACAATGGGCTAATAAAGGATTATTTCTGAACTTTGTTTCATCTCATGGCTACTGTGAAATTGTGTGAATGCATCAATGAAGTGCACGTTCTAAGCTTGCAGAGCTTGAATTCATTGAATGAGTTTACCAAAAATGTAAATATTGCAGAATATACAGCCTCATGCTACATAACCTCCATTTCATGCTGAATAAACAAAATGTATGTTAAGTAGAAAAGCTCTTTACTTCAAAAGCATTTTTAAAAATAACTGAATCCTTCGTTTTTTTTTATTTAGTCTTTTTATCCAGCGTGACTCTTCTCACAGAAGGGGGGGGGGGGGGGGGGTTTGCACGCCTTGCACTGTGAACGTCTATGGATGCACAGTGGTGTACCGGCATGGGTGCTTGCTATGGGGGCACCCACAGTAAGGAGAGCAAGATGTGTTATTTTGTTAAAAAAAAAAAAAAGCCTTTAGAATTTCTTTTGTGGACCTTTACCCCCTCCCAACACAATTAGGATGGTGCATGCCCATCCACAAGTCCTTAAAGATGAAGTAAGCATCCTCTGCAGACATTTACCTATAATAAGGCTTGCCTATAGGTAGTGTAAATATCTCCTAAATGTGCACTGTTTAGGAGATATTTACATTACATGTGCTCCTGAAGGAACGCCCACGGGTGCCATGCCTTCCGAGCTCTGTGCGTGGTATTGACGTCATCGTGGCTCCGGCCACTCACAGCGCCAGAGCCTGCAAACCCGGAAAACTCTGGGGAAACGTCGGCCGTCTCAACGATGTGCGGGCACAGCTGGAAGGCTTAATTTTTAGGGTAGGTATACTAGATGGCTCATTATGCATTTGTCTTGCAGGCTTTTTGTTTTTCTTTCCTCTTTCTGACCACTCCCAAGCCATTGGAATGTTACAGCTCTGTGGCTGGGCACGTAGAGATTGATACATATAACTATTGTAGAAGAGTAGTTGAAAAGACACATGTATAACTATACTTGTTTCTCATTATCTTGAAATTTTTTTTTTTTTTTTGTGTGAGGTTCTGCTTAAAGTGTTTTTTGGGAATCTTCTTTATTGGTGCTTCTCGCCTACATTCACTCCCAATGATGGCTGCATGGCTTTTCTGAAGTGTTTTTTTCTGATGGTGATGACATTGGGCCAGGTTTTCAGGGGGGTTTGGGGGCAATCCTCATCCAGGCAAGGATGGTGTCCTTTGCCTCATTCCCCTGGGGGATGTCATGTCCCAGAAGGCTGCAGGACCATTCACAAAATGCTGCACAAGCTGGCTGTGATGCTTCAGGAAGCCACAGCTGACTCCTGTGTCCTATAGCCAAGATGGTTGATTGGGGGGTGGCATACCTGCTGCTATAAACTAGCAGCGGGAAGATGGCAC
Organism: Rana muscosa; assembly: GCA_029206835.1. Lineage (NCBI taxonomy): Eukaryota > Metazoa > Chordata > Amphibia > Anura > Ranidae > Rana > Rana muscosa. Next base: position 83,645,937 of record CM055128.1, read on the forward strand.
TGGACCCCAGTCACTGTAAGAGCTGGTTCACACTGGGGCGGCACGACTTTGTGGGTGACTCGGCAAGGCGATCTCAAGACTACTTGAGGCAATTTGCAAAATGACGTCTGTATAGAAGTCAATGCAAGTCGCCCCCAAAGTAGTACATGAACCTTTTTCTAAGTCGGAGCGACTTGAGTCGCTCCTATTAGAACGGTTCCATTGAACAGAGCGGGATGCGACTTGTCAGGTGACAGTCGCCTGAAGAGTCGCCCCCGTGTGAACCGGGTCTAAGTGTAGTATTTTGTAGCTGCTGACTTCTTTAAAAAAATTAAAATGAATTTAATTTTAAATTGTCACTAAATACACTTTTTTTATTCTCCAAATGATCTATACACTTTTTTTTTTTTTTTTTAAAAGCCCATGGCGTGTGAAACACACCCAAAAACTCCACCCGGTGCCAAAAAAAGTGCACACATAAAGAGGTGACACAAAACGTGCAACGGGTGTTACACTTGTCCTCCACTAGGAAGGACCTTGCCCTGATCCCCCCTGGGGCGTTAGGCTCCTGACAGGGACTGAGGTACATCACGCGGTCCGACTGGCCAAAACCAGACGGACCCCTTTCTCTGGAGGGTCTGCCGAAACAGACCCACCTAAGTACTAGGTGGGGCTCCCCCGAAGGGAGACCCCATGAGAGCCGGTGAACTAAGCCAGAAGGCCATGTCCACTAACTCCCAAGTCGTTCAGGGCAGGCCCGAGGACCTACACCCTAAACACACTGTGACAAACGTACAGACAACCAACAAAAAAATACATGATCTATACACATCCACTACTTGATGGCCTTGTATGAAATTTGTCACCTTGTAACATCTGGGCAAGTGAACCTCCACCACTTTACGGCAATTGGGTGGCTCATGGAATGATTGTTTTTTTAACGACTTTTGACAAGGGATCAAAAAAATGTGAGGTTGCATTGGATCCATTTAAACTCTGAGGAAGGGTTAGAGCCGGTTCACACAGGGACGTCCTGGGATCCGACTTCAGGTCGTCCGGTTTAGAAAAGTAATGGAAGTGAATGGAGCCATCTCAATGTACACTACTGCAGTCGCTCCAACTTCAGAAAAGGTTCCTGTACGACTTCAATCCGACTTCTAGGCATCTTGTACCCATTGATTTCAATGGAAGTTGCCTCCAAGTCGGATCCCCTGTCTTGACTGAAGCAACTTTCCAGGAAGTAAAACGTTTTCCAGGCAAAACCCCCCCCCCCCCCCCCCTCAGAGCTGATTTATTTTTTGATTGGCCACTGGAAAGTCTCCTGTCTTGGAGTCAACTTGAAGTTGTCTTGTAAGTTGCCTCATGTCGCACTGTGATTCTGGCTCAAGTCGTGTCCAAGTTGCCTCCCAAAGTCGTGCTGGAAGTAGTGTTGCACCTGCGTGAATCGGCTCTAAGTGCATGAGAAATCAGTGAGCGTTATTTGGTAACCAAACTACACATTGGTTGCAGTTCAGCTTGCCTTCTCATTTAGCCCAATGTGTGGCAGCAGTTTGCGCTTTTTGCAGCTGAAACAGATTGCTACAATAAGACTTGGCATTGTAGATGAGACAGATTTTCATTAAGAAATAATTAAGCGGTGTCCAGAAAACGTGATTTGGAGGCACTGGGATTGCAATGATCAGACATGGAGGAAGAATTCAAGTAAGCTCACCAGCTGTATGCCTATAATTAAGTGGCGATCAGATGTGGGTTTTCTGGAAGAAAAAGTTGCATTATATGCAGATCTTCTCCTCTTCCTTGGAGATGCACAGGATTCCCTTCGTAAGGCCATGAATATCATTAATGGCTTTGGCCAAATTTCTGGATTAAAGATAAACTGGGCAAAGTCCAGTCTGCTACCAGTAGACCCTCTGATGGGCTCTTTACCTGAGGAGGTAGCCCAGATCCCGGTTGTGAACCAATTCAAATACCTAGGCATAAACATTTCTAAGGACCTTCAACAATACACCGCAGATAATATTGATCCCCTGTTGATTAAATTTAGGGGCAAAATAAAAGTCTGGGGAAAAACCTGCCAATATCTGTGGCAGGCCGGTGTAACCTGATCAAAATGATTTGGATGCCCCAGCTCCTTTATATATTACACAATTTGGCTTTATAAAAAATGGTTTCAAAAGATAGAGACTCTGTTCAGGGAAATGATATGGAAAGGTGGTCCAGCAAGAATCGGTTAAGCACCCTGCAGCTCCAGAAACAGGAGGGAGGAGTAGCACTCCAACATCCATATAGTTCTTTTCTGGCATCATAACTTCAGTATCTAGGGGGAAGTAATATTCCTGGTCAACAAGTGGGAAGAAAGATTCTTCTTCAAAATACTCCACATGATTCCATACCCGAAGCTTTGGAGGCAGGATCTTTTCCCCCAAAATTCCCAACTTTGAATTTAATGGTGAAGGTATGAGACACAGTGAAAACTATACTGAATTATAGAGGATTTACGGAATTTACTCCATTGTGGGATAACAGCAAATTAGGAGAGCTCCAGAAGATGGGGACAAAAAGAGAATGGGAGAGATGCGGGATAAAATTTATTTCCCAGTTATATCAGGATGGTACTTTGAAAACCTTTCAGAAATTGAGGGTCCATCACGCCTTGCCGAACAAATCTTTTTTTCAGATACTTGCAGGTCCGGCATGCATTGGAGAAACAATTTAAAGGACAGACTCTATAATGGACCACAATTCCGGTACTTAAAAAATTAATCAATGCAGACTTGGTGAAAGGTTTAATTTCCAAAGTGTATCCTGATATCAACAAAGGGAGATTGAGCAGGTTAGAACCTCCCTTATATAAAATTAAGTGGGAAAAAGACGTAGGAGCTATCTGACACCCAGTGGAATAGGATCCTTGAAGTAGCCCCACTGGTCTCGCTGTCCCCCTCTCAGAGGATATCACACCTTTTCTTATTGTATAGAACTTATTGCACCCCATATAAACTTTTTCAGTTTGGCCGCCGGCCAGACTCTAGCTGTCCTAGATGTAGGGACCCGAAAGGGGACCTGCTTCACATGTTCTGGAGATGCCCGAAACTATTCCGGTACTGGACGGAGGTATTAAAAATTTATTGATAAGGTGTTCGGGATCTCCATCGAGTTGAGGCCGAAGCAATGCCTACTGGGACTAGTGGGGGAAGGGGGCAAACCTGGGAGCCCTCAAATAGCAGCTATGAGATGCCTATTCCAAGCTAGGAATCTGATTGCCCGTAGATGGCAGTCAATACTGCCTCCGTCCAGTGAGGAATGGCAGAATAGCATGAACGGGGTAATTCTTAAAGAGAAATCGGTTTATATTGAGTAAGGTGCTCCAACGATATATGACAAGATCTGGAAACCCTGGTGGGAAGCAAGAGGGATCAGTATGTAACTCTCAATAAGTGCAAGATAAAACACTTAAAAAGGCGAGCAATGGCCCAAGAGAAACTTTTGGATAAGGGAGTGGAAGTTGAGGATCGACAGAGATGAATGAATGTTGTGTAAGGGTATGAATCTTAGCATTAGAACGGCAGCTTTCATTGAAAACCCCAGGGGGCCCCCCCCCTCACCAGGTTCCTCTCCGGGGGAAACTTCTAACATGCACAGTCTATCGAACCGGTGGATGTGAAGTTGGAGGGTTGGGGCAATTTGGGGAACACTGTTTCTTGTCTGTAAACTGTCAAATTTAATAAAGAAATAAAGTTTAAAAAAAAAGTGGGTTTAATCGGTGCTACCTAAGATTGGTGTAAACTGGGTAATGTTCATATAGAAACCTTTAACATATGTATGGGTTACCATGGCCAGATCAAGTTTTGTTGTCAAGTTACACTTTTTTTTTAATTTTAATTTTTTTCTTTCCAGGTTGCAGCAGGAACTGATGACATTGATGGTAAGTGGAGCATTTGATTTGTCAGTGTCTGACTCTGCTAGGTCAGATCTAGTTTATCATTTTGATTCTTCTTTTTCCAGATGTCTGGCAATAAAGGCATCTCTGCTTTCCCAGAGTCAGACAACCTGTTCAAATGGATTGGCACAATTGATGGTGCTGTGGGAACAGTAAGTATCGGCAGTTTAACTTTTTCTCTGTTTTAATTAACCACTTGCAGACAGCATGTCTATGCAATGCGCCTGTAGAGGCGAAGGGACACACTGGCAAGTCCCTTACCTGTTTCTGGGTTTGGGGCATGCGCCCATCTCCTGTCGTGGGCTTTAGTTTGACACTCTGAACCCACCATTTGTAAACGGCTATGTGGAGCAAGCTGAATGAACTATCTGTAAGCTTCCTGAGGCCTTGATACATGTGGGAGCTCAATACTATGGTGCTTATTAAAGCAGTAGTTAACTTAAGGGGGAACTCTCCCTGCAAGGTAAAGGCATAATGTGCTTGTATGCATCGCATATTGGCACATTATGAAAGACTTGCCTTGAAATGAAGCCCTCCAGCGCTGGGTTGTCACTGCTTCAGAGGCTTCCAATTTTCACCCGGTCTTTTTTCAGGGTTCGTGAGCTGCAGCCACTTGAGTGGCCGAGCCACGATGTCACTTATGGGCATGTGCTCGGGGAGGCTTGACGACAGCACACAGCTCTGAAGGAACTGCAGAGGTATGCTGTTTCTTCAGAGCGCATGATCCGGCGACGTCAGACTGCTGCTCACTAGAATATCTCCTAAAGGAAGGTGGACTTTATGGGGCAGTCGGTGACTACTGGAAGCCTGCTGCCATTGTTAGAGTGAAGTTTATTCCTTTAGTGGGACTGGACACTTTGCTGCATATAATGTAGTATGCACTTGGGGATGAAAACGCAGGCTGTGTTCCAGGCATTTGTCCTGGGTGCATACAACACTAAATGTATGAACCACGCAGTACACTGTCCAGTCACAGCAGCTGCCAGCCTCTCATAACGTTGACAGGTTGTTGGCCCCAGCACCTCTTTGCTGGAGCCTCCTGCCCAGAAGCTAAAAGTGCTGGTCCTAAGTTGGCTAAAAAATGCTCTTTATGCAGTTCTTGCATTAACTCGGCATCCTTCCATTTGTATGTTGTAATCCTGCAGATTTTAATTTTTTTTCCTGAAATGTAATGGCATTATTTACACTTTTTTTTTTTTTTTTTTTTCTCTTTAGGTTTATGAGAATTTAAGGTACAAGCTGTCTCTGGAATTCCCAAGCGGCTACCCCTACAATGCACCAACTGTGAAGTTTATTACCCCATGCTTCCACCCTAATGTAGACAGTCATGGAAACATCTGCTTGGACATTCTAAAAGATAAATGGTCAGCTCTGTACGATGTTCGGACCATATTACTCTCCTTACAAAGCCTCCTTGGAGGTGAGACATCTTTTATGTCCATAATTCTATATGTGATGTAGACACTGGTTCCCCTGAATGCAAATTTTACAGTACCCTTTATTGCAGTTTCTGCACCTGCCTGATGAAATGGTACTTGACTATGTCTTATAACATTGGCCCCCTGTGGGATGGGGGGGGGGGGTCTACAAATCTGTATATATGGAACCACAAAAAAATTACTCTTGGGTATAAAACATGTGCGCACTAAAGGGTGTTTATTTTTTGCTCTGAGCACAATCTAGGCACCTAGTGGTACTTGCATATGCCTTTAGGAGACCGCTATAGTTCTAGGGAAAACAAGGATTGGGGGCACAATTTTATAAAGCCTTTTTAGCACTTAGTAATAGTCTTGAACTGGTTTTGCCTGAAAAGCCACCTCTTATGTTGGGCCAATATGGGGTGGTGGGTCAGCATTTGACAGGAAGCATGGAATCTTGTTACAGCTTCAGTTTCGGGGGACCTGTGTTAAGCTGGCCATACTTTCTACAGTCTGATGCAATCTCCTGCCAGGGGCATTACTAAACAACCCAGTCAATTGGGCCCCTGTACTGCATGACTGCTGTTGGATCCAAAGTGACTTGGATTGATACATTCACATTGCAACATGAGGTCAGTTTTTCAAATTGATACCAAGTTGAAATTGGCCTCTGCCCCGTGAGTTGTCAAATGTGCATGGCATTTTACAGAAAGATAAGATCAAGAAAATTCAAGGTGCGTAAAGCTGAATATTCTAATCTGCCTGGAGTTCAGCTTTAGGGCTCATGCACATGGCTATACTGGACCGTACACTAGCTAGAGCCTGCATAAAAATGTTTCTAGGAACCGCAGCTGCTGCATACAACCACCTGTCCACGCATATGGATGTAGGCTCCAAACATTGATGGTGTACGATCAGAGCATATGTCCATGTGGGTGCTTTATGCAACCTCTGGAGAGGAACTGCATACAGCTGAATCTAGTTGTCTATAGGTGGCTGTATGCAGCTGCTTCATGTCCTGGAAGTTGTTACGCAGGCTCTGGATGCTGCACAGCCCCTTTATAGCTTTGTGCATAAGCCCTGATATAGCTGGGTAGTAGATGCTTGTGACCACGCAGTTTCTGATAGATGTATTCCAAGCAATTGCATGTGTGGTTTTCTTATCTTAATGTAATGTCCTGTTTCAGAACCAAATAACGACAGTCCCTTGAATGCACAGGCTGCAGAGCTCTGGCAGAATCAGACGGGTAAGTGCTTTTAGTGGCTGAATTCTAATGGGCTCCTTCCATGTTATAGTGGGACATTGTATTTGTGTATGTCAAGCACTTTCCTCCAAGCGATGTGCTGTTTGGGAAAGCGCTTCTAGGGAACAATGGTTTCCTGTTCTAAATGCTACTGAAACCATATTTGCCGGTGTATAAGGCGATTTCCCCCCCCCCACTTTCCAGCTAAAACGTTGGTTTTGGGATATACTCGTCGTATAAGACGACCCCCTTCTGACTAGTCTGTCTAGTAGCTTGGGTAACATACTGAAACCGCAATAATAAGTCTGCAACTTAAAGAGAAAGTAAACCCTCTGACACTTTTCCTGAGGGAAAAAAACCCCTGCAAGAGGCATAATGAGCTAGTATGCATAGCATACTAGCTCATGAATTACCTCGGATAGAAGCCCCTGCAGTGGTCCTTGTTCCTCCTTCGCTGCCGCCATGATACCAGAGTGACTTCTGGGTATCGCTGTGACTGGCTGGAGCAGCGATGAAGTCACTCCCGCGCTAGTGATGGCGTGATCGCCTTTCACTGCGGCACACTCAGTGCACATGTTCCATTGTCTACGGTGAGCATGCGCCGTAGAAATCGGTGCAGTCCTTTTCTGCAAATATCTCCTTAACCGTGTAGGTTAAGGAGATATTTCTTGCACCTACAGGTAAGCCTTAATCTAGGCTTACCTGTAGGTCAAAGTGGTCTGTAAGGGTTTACAACCACTTTAATTCCCAGCTTTGAAGCAATGCTGCGGTGGTAAATGCCTCATGTGCCCAGCAAAATCCACTGTAGGGGGAGAACCAGTGTGTGCAGAGCCAGATGGAAGGTCAGGTGCTTCAAACCGAAGCTCCGGTGGTGGATGGCGAGATGGCCGTGGAAGGAAGAAGAGCCGAGGAGTAGCTGCATTAGGTAGCATACTGTATACTGCCCTGAGCCCATCACGATGAGCGATTTGTATTCTATGAATGCAAAGCCTGCTCGGATTGGCTTTGAGATTCAAAGGCGTGGCCTGATTTTACAACCTCTGCCAATATGAGCAGGCTTTGCATTCATTAATAGAATACATCGCTTGCTGTGATTGGCAGAGGTTGGAACATCAGCCCGCGCCTCTCAATCTCAATCCAAGCAGGCTTTGTATTAATAGAATGCATCACTCGCCGTGATTGGCTCAGTGCGGTATACTGTATGTAGCCAAAGCTTCATACAGTAATAATGCATAGGTGTGCGCAGCCTATTGCATTAGGGTGTGCACCCCAAAGCTCCAACACGTATGCATTTGACATATTAACCGGCCTCTTCCCCGCTCTCCATCCTGAAACAATGGGAGGAAGGGGGAGCACACAGGAGGGCCGGGGAAGCAGTTGGAGGGACAGGAGGGGGTGGCATATATTGGTACCGATCCCCCTGTATTTTCCTCCTGTGGAAGCTGTATGTGGAGGAGAAGCCTGCTTTCAGCTGCTGCAGGAGGAAAATACAGATCGGTTCCACTAAAGTCCACCCCTGCTGCTTTTCCTGTCCAGGTTCTGAGGGTTGGCAAGGAAGGATTGTGGTTCAATGGCGAGCGGGTGACATGTTGCCAACCCCCGGGATTAGGGTGTGCCCAGGCACACTTGGCACACCTCTTGTGCACGCCTATGTCCAGCGGGTATACCGGCATATAGGACGACATCCCCCCGATTTTTACTATATTTTTGGGGGATTTTTTTTTTAAGTATAAAAGGTCGTGTTATACGCCGGAAAATATGGTACTCTTACACTGTGATCTAGTCGCCCATGGTGTTTGGGATCGGGCTACACAATAGTTTTTAAGATGAGTTAGGCTTGTATACAAGTTTCAGTTTTATCTGCAACTATTATAGAAAGTTTTACAGGTAATGGTATCAATTTTTTAATATGAAGGGTAAAGGCTCATGAAAGATGGGTTTTTAATGTTTGAAAAGATTGCTTCAGCATACATGGCAGCATTGCAAAGCAAACTCCATAAAAGACCAGGAAAGTGATTACTAGGAGTAAAGTAAGTATCCTGTGGGCCTTCACCAGAAATTAGGACATCTTTATGTCAAACAGTGAATGTGGGCTGGGGGCTGTTTTACCCTCAGGGAAAGTAGATCTAAGATGAATGAGATTTCCAGGAGCCGTTGGCTGGGAGAATTTTTTTCTGTATTTCCCTAGTGACAGCTGTTTACTTTTAATTATGTAGAGCAGACTTTGTATCTTGCCATACAGATATGTAAATGTAGGATCTAAATATAACCCAGTCTGAAATCATAGCCCAGCAATACAAGCTGCTTTTCCAGATAGTCAGTGTCTGCCTCTAGGTGGCAGTCATAGCACAGCATTTCCAAATGTAATCCATGGCGTGTGATTTCTAACCTGCATATTGTCTTTCAGCATACAAGAAGCATTTACTTGAGCAATACAAGAAGCACACCCAAGAAAAGGACATTTGACCGGCTGGCTGTATGTTGTGTTCTGTATATGAATGCTGTAATATACGCTTAAGTTAATAAGTTTCATTGCTGTGTACAAATAAAGTGTTTTTAATTTTTTGAATGTATGTTGTTAAGGTCTTCATGTCCCATATACATTGATCCACAGTTTGCCTTTCCTGAAGTTGCAGTAGGATTTTTAGTTGCTGACTTTGCCAAATGCATTAAAGATTTACAAGCACACATACAGTATAATTGAATATTGACTTAAACATGAACTTCACTTGGCTATGGAAAAAATTGCTGTAGCTGCTGACTTTATGAAGCTCATACGTACCAGCCTGTAAAGTCAGCACTGTCTGCTTCTCTGGCATCTTGCATTTGGGAGCTGGCGATCTCTTCTGATCACTACATGAGACCAGACTCAGGGAGACTGGTCCTGGAGCCTCCTGGTTGTGTAGCCCAGGGGGCTGTGGGGGGTGTAGTAATGGCTTTCTTGCCTAGGTGAGGTTATGAAGTGTGGTGCTACCAAAAAGGTACTTGCCTAAAATGTGTGGGGGTTATTCCCCCTCCCCCTTTTCTGTGTGTCAATTGGAAGGGGGGGTGGGGTTAAGAATGAAGCTGACTGTTTGTCTGTGCTTCAATTCTCCCCCCCCCCCCCCCCCTTCCAGCAGCACAGCATACATGTGCCTAACCAGTGACTTGTATAAAAAAAAGCAAAAATTGGCACTTCGGGTGAAAAAAATAGTGGTAATGATTATGCTGCAGCAGCTGCACCAAAAGTGCTAATACTTTGAACGTGAAAAATGTGAACAATCCTCGAATGAGTACGGTGATTCCCCTTCAGGGACCTTGCTCACCGAATTGGAGAGGATCCACAGCTTCCTGGTCTGGAATTAAATGTGGGCAATTGCTGATATATTGCTTGATGGATGCTTTGTTGAAGGCTCCCACCATTCCCATCGCTACATCATAGCTTCAGCTGAATAGTTCATTATTATTGACACATCCCGTCCTTAATCCTGTTGGCTGTAAACCGAGGATCTTCAAAAGCGTTTGCTCTAATATGCTACATATTGGAGCAGACGCTTTGAAAGATCCTCGGTTTACAACCAACAGGTCACAGGATTAAGGACTGGATGTGTCAACAATAATGGACTATTCAGCTGAAGCTATGATGTAGCGATGGGAATGGTGGGAGCTTTCAATAAAGCATCCATCAGCAATTGCCCACATCTAATTCCAGACCAGGAAGCTGTGAATCCTCTCCAATTCGGTGAGCAAGGTCCCTGAAGGGGAATCGCTGTACTCATTTGAGGATTGTTCACATTTTTGTGTTTTACACCCAGAAATTTTCCATTTATGAACAATAAGTTGGGTTTTTTCTTTGTCACTATCTTTTGTGGACACCATATTTTGAGCGGAGTCTCTGAAGGGGGATCCATTCATTGCAAAATTTATTTACAGGTCGCTATGTAAATTTTGTTACAACAGCAGGTGTACAGTGCATCCGGAAAGTATTGCAGAGCTTCACTTTTTCCACATTTTATGTCACAGGCTGATTCCAAAATGGACTAAATTCACTATTTTCCTCAAATTTTCTTCAAACCATATCCTATGACAAACATGAAAAGTTTTGTTTTGAGGTCTTTGCAAAAAAAATAAATCACATGTACTTACAGTAAGTATTCACAGCCTTTGCCATGACACTCAAAATTGAGCTCGGGTGCATCCTGATCATCCTTGATGTTTCTACAACTTGGAGTCCACCTGTGGGAAGGCACACACCTGTCTATATAAGGTCCCACAGTTAACTGCATGTCAGAGCACAAGCCATGAAGTCCAAGGAATTGTCTGTAGACCTCAGTCAGGATTGTATCAAGACACATTGGGGGGAAGGGTACAGAAAATGTCTGCAGCATTAAAGGGTCCAATGAGCACAGTGGCCTCCATAAATGGGAGATGTTTGGAACCATCAGGACTCTTCCTAGAGCGGGCCACCTGGCCAAACTGAGCAATCGGGGGAGAAAGGCCTTAGTCAGGGAGGTGACCAAGAACCCGATGGCCACTCTGACAGAGCTCCAGGATTTCTCCGGAGAGAACACCTTCCAGAAGAACCACCATCTCTGCAGCACTCCACCAATCGGGCCTGTATGGTAGAGTGGCCAGACGGAAGGCACATGACCGCCCTCCTGGAGTTTGCCAAAAGGCGAGTCAAGGACTCTGAGTGTGAGAAACAAAATTCTCTAGTCTGATGAAACAAATTGAACTGGAGCATTTTCACTCATCAAATAGGGCAGCTCATCCAGCTGAACGAGTTTCCCTACACGCAGCAATCGCCCCAAAGAAGCGTCAGAACTTTTTTTTCCCAGTGCGGAGCTTGGTGTGATTTTTGGTGCAGCGCATTTCTGAAATGCAAGGAAACGCACAGATGTGAATGGAGCCTCATTGTTCTTGTGTTATCGCACCGATTTCACTTCCAGGCCCCGTTCACATCTGGCATAGTGAGAGGCGAAACGTTTTGTGGCTCGTTTTTCCTGTGACACGCATAGGGCAGTCTGTTGCACTACATGTGGTTAATGGGACATTTTGTGGGTTGTGTCAAACCGCCAAAATGTCCCATGAGATGCATGTAGTGCAGCCCATTGAAATTAATGGGCTGCCCTGTGCGCGTCACATGAAAAACGAGCCACAAAACGTTTGCTTCCACTATGCCAGATGTGAATGGGGCCTGAAAGTGAAATTGGTGCGATAACACAAGAACAATGAGGCTCCATTCACATCCGTGCGTTTCCTTGCATTTCAGAAATGCGCTGCACCAAATATCATAGTAAAAAAAAAAAGTTCTGAAGCTTCTTTGGGGCGATTGCTGCGTGTAGGTGGATGAGTTGCCCTATGTGCTTCCACAAATGTATGTGCTGGAATTTACACACCTATAGATGCTACACTGTAATGGCGGTGGACAATATAGCGTTAACAGACACTATCTGGGAGGTACACTGATGTCGCTAGTGACATTAATACAGTGATCACTGAGAATACTGTCACTGTTCTAATGAGACTGGCTGTGAAGGGGTTAATTGTACCGTGTAATGTGTGCAGCTTTAACTTTACTATCCAGCAGTTTTTTTTCAGGGAGAAGAAACGGTCAGATCGCTGTTGTGTTTTTTTTATTTTTTTTCAGTCTTGTGTTTTTTGTAAGCACAGAACTGTGTATAATTGGACACAGTATGCTTCTGTTCCTATATTGCCTAGTCCCACTGGTGGGTCCTGGACCAGTTGAGAAACCCTGTGTTAACCTGTTGGTATAGGAGGGATTTGCAGGATCCAGATAAGATTCTTTATGTTCCTAATGCTGCTCATTGTATTTGATGTAAAAGCTTTTAACAATGGCCTTTGTTGGTACTCTATATTACATGTGGTGTTTGTAACCATATTGATTTAGAATACATAATGGGAGGGAAAACTGTCCCTAGTGAATGCAAAGACTCTGTATGTTAATTCGTTTAGGAGATCTACTTTAAGCTATCATCTCTCGGGAGGTTTTCAACATTATCCTTGAAGGTAGCACATGTCACTTTTCCGTGTTTTTTTTCCTAATGGATTTAATTGTATCCATGCCCAAATCCCTAACCAGCAGCACTTAATGTGTTTTGCAAGGACTGTGCCAAGACAACTTGACTCCCTTTTTTATGATACCTTTTAGCCAAGTACAGTATATACACTTTTTTCCTTTTTTTTTTTAGCTTTAGCATGCTAGTGTAAGGAGCACAGTGATCAGCAAATTTTTCAAGGGCGTGTGTTTTTTTTTTTGATGGGGTTTATGTTTCTCTTCCTCTCTACTTTCTTCCACTTAGGCAATTTGTAATCTGCCTGCGATGCCAATCGTGGCACAATGCATGTTTGGATGTCATTATTAACGCCTTCCTGCCGAGTGTATGCATATATACAACCTCGGTTTTCAGGCGGTTGTACCGGGATGATGCCTGCAGCTGCAGGCATCATCCCGGTAACAGTTTCTTAGAGCGGGCAGTCGGCTCTTCAGGGATAACAACTGATGTGGCAAAAAGCTGCTCGGCTGTTATATTGGAGGAGCGAGAAGGGACGTCCCCCCCCCCCTTCCACCATCCTACCGGGCCTCCCGATCCGCGATCTGGCACTTCCGCCGGCTAGAGAGAGACTGGCATGAAGCTGGAAATGGCTTGGCTCCAGTCCTCTCTGTAAACACAGAAGCAACGTCGCTGCCAATGGCGCCGTTTAAAAAAACGGCGATCTGAATACTTTGAAGTGCAAAAGAGGGACCCCCCCATCCCTCCATAAAGAGTACCTGTCACCACTGATTACTTTCACAAGGGATGTTTACTTTCCTTGTGACTGCAATAAAAGTGATCAAATTTAAAAAAATAAAAAATTTAAAGAAGGGAAAAAAAAAAAAAAAAAACCCTAACCTGGTAACTGTAATATGTTTTTTTAAAGCGCCGCCTAAGGAGATTTTTAGGTACCGTAGTTTGTCGCCATTTCACGAGTGTGCACAATTTCAAAGCATGACATGTTTGGTATCTATTTACTCAGCGTAACATCTTTTCACATTATACAAAAAAAATAAAAAATTGGGCTAACTTTGTTTATTTTTTTTAATTCATGAAAGTGTCTTTTTTTCCTAAAAAGAAAAAAAAAATGCATTTGAAAGACTGCTGCGCAGCGTGACATAAAATGCTGCAATGATCGCCATTTTATTTAGATTTTCTGCAAAAATTTTTTTATATATATATATATAATATTTGGGAGTTCTAAGATTTTGTAGCAAAAATACAGATTTTAACTTGCAAGCAACGTCATGAAAGGGTTAAAGGTGAGGTGCTATTCTGCCACGATTGTTTCGCAGCAAAACACTGCTCCGAGTTTTGTCGCCCCCAAAAAGGAGCAGGAGCTTCTTTTAGAACATGCATAAGGCTGCCCTAGTATGCACATCATGTGTAAATTGCGCTTTGAAAATGTGAGCAGGAACACTAGTTCCCACTGATGCGAGATCTGAACAGGGCCTTAAAGACAAATGCCAGACAAACCTACTGTATATTTTGCCTCCAGCCTGTTCATTAGACAATTGTATTTGTCACCTCTGTCCAAAGCAAGGAGTGTGTTCTCACCCACATTGCACAATGCAGTGTTTGGTCCCGGAGAAACCCATTGCTAGGCTCAAGCGCTGGTGCATAGGTTTGCGGAATGCATGCCTAGTAGTACTGGGCGCATGACCTCTTAAGTTGTGAAGGATGTTGAAAGGGCTGCAAGTAGCACATTGGGTACCTATTGGCACAGTTGAGTAATTTACCAGAAATTTATTTTGGTTCTCCTTTATAGTGGACCTATTCAGTCAAATGACTGTTGACAAATTACATTCGTTTTTAAGAAACAAGAAACCATGCTGGAAGCTGCCAAAAAAAAAATATATATATATGTTTTGCACCATCTCGGGAAAGCCAAGACGTTGCTTTATGTCAGAACCTGCAATTATGAGAACAGTGAGCAGCAGAGTTATGAGACTCAAATCTCACTAGACTAAGCAGTCAGAGGCAGCAGTGCCTTAGCTCTCATGCTGCAGAGATACAGCTATGCAACTGTAATAATAATAAATCTTCACTTTTTGAGTTTAGGTCTTGTGAACTTTACTGTTAAAATCTTTTGGTCTGTTCTATACATTGCAGACTGCTAGTGAAAAAAATGCATCTGAATTTCATTACTTCCCCCTATGTGCTGAGCAGGAGGGAGGGAGTGGGCTGTTATTTACCACTGTGTATACACCCACATGTGGGCTTCTCAGATTTGATAGAGAGGAAATGCTCAGCATAGAAACACACTGAAAACTGAGCAGAGCTGCCAACACTGCTCTGCACAATCCCTAGCTGCACTGGGTACTTGAACAGAAGGTGGAGATAGAGAGCAGCAGGATCAACCAGGTTGGCAGGGGCAGAGAGTGCACTGAATGTGCCTAGCTTTTGAACTAGAGTGCTTGCGCCTGTGATGCGGGTTGTGAGTGCTCAATGTTAGCCACGTCCTAGCAATGAGCCAGAACAAGCAAATGTGAACATGGGAGGTTTTCTGGCAGGCTTTGGGATGTTTCAAATGGCTTACAGCTATGGCAAATAAGCAATATTAAAAAAAAAATGCTAACCCACTGGGGTCCTTTGACCGCATAGTCCAAATATCCCCCCAGCCTTTAAAGCTGAAATTCACAAATTGAAACTCTTTCTAAAAATGTGTTGGCTTACTATGGGTTAAGTCCATTGAGTGCCACCTCATTGCTTTCTGGGAGTACAGATATCACTATACTTCCTGTGCTCCCAACGCTGGACGTTAGGCCAGTGTTTCTCAACTCCAGTCCACAAGGTGCCCCTACAGGTCATGTTTTCAGGATTTCCCTCAGATGAAACAGCTGTGGGAATTACTAAAGCAGTTAAACTGATCAAATAACCTGTGTAAAATAATGGAGAGCCTGAAAACATGACCTGTTGGGGCGCCTTGAGGACTGGAGTTGAGAAACACTGTGTTAGGCTGTCAGCTTCTTCTTGAGTTGTGTGTGCGCAACCATTCTGCTCGCCCTCCTCTTGCTTAAAGGGGTTGTAAAGGTTAGTTTTTTATTTTCTAAATAGGTTCCTTTAAGCTAGTGCATTGTTGGTTCACTTACCTTTTCCTTCGATTTCCCTTCTAAATGTTTTTTTTTCTTTGTCTGAATTTCTCACTTCCTGTTCCTCCTCAGTAAGCTGTTCTGGCTGACTAAACACCGCTCGGATGATGGTGTGAAGTTTACTGAGGAGAAACAGGAAGTGAGAAATTCAGACAAAGAAAAAAAACAATTTGAAGGGAAATCGAAGGAAAATTTAAGTGAACCAACAATTTACTAGCTTAAAGGAACCTATTTAGAAAATAAAAAACGAACCTTTACAACCCCTTTAATCACAGGGGGCTTTGCATTATTATATAAACCTATTGCCAAAAGTCAGAGGCTTCTGTGAATGGATAGCAGAGGGTTTGGGCAGTCAGAGCAGCTGCAGAACTACATTGTGATGTGAATGGGCCCCCACAACTGGCCATAGACCAGGGGTCCCAAACTGGTGGCCCTCCAGCTGTTACAAAACTACAAGTCCCATAATGCCTTTGGGAGTTGTGCTTGTAACTGTCAGCCTTGCAATGCTTTATGGGACTTGTAGTTTTGCAACAGCTGGAGGGCCACCAGTTTGAGACCCCTGCGATAGACAAAGCACACGCACGCGCGCTATTGTATTCTGCCATGCAGGTGCTATTTGGCAATTTTCTGCCCAGATCCCTCATTTTTTCAAGTGAAGAATGTTGGATGGGTACCCATAGGGTCAACCCCCAAGCAAACCTTGTCTGGGTTTATCAGAAATTCATCAAAATTGGTGAGAATTTTTTTTTTTACTGATCTGAAAAGAGATGCATTGTTGTCTATGGGACGGTGCACAGAGCTGAGTAAAGCTCAGTAATAGTGTTGAGTATAGAGCAGTAAAATAGAAAATGTTTCATTTGAGTATAGGAATTTACTTGTCTATAAGCATGTTTATATGCGTGTGTTACAATACTGGCAATGAAGGAGACATTTTAAATCTATATGCTTACGCACTCAACATTACTCAGGTCTTTACACACAGATTTGGCCCCTTGCCTATGGGCGTCACAAGTTCCTATATAAACATCAGTAAAAAATGATGACAGCCGTGTGCAAGGGGCTCTTACGCTTTTTTAGGAGATGTTAGTTACTGTTGTGTCTTTTGTGATAAGAGCCAGCCTATCTCCTACAATTTTCCAGTGAGAAATTCATATAACAAAAACACGTCGTTTTCAGGAGTAACAAAAAAAAAACAAAAACAATTTGACACAAATGAATTTATTTGTGAATAAAAATGGTTTGTATGACAGATACATCACATCAACATTTGGTACGAACATATTAATATTTTGTAACAACCGACACATGAACATATTACATTTATGGCAGCGTTTGGAGTAGTGAACTTGCGTGATGCACATTTAACTCACACACAAAAAAAAAAAAATTTCACTGAATGTTTCAATAAAAAAAAAAAAAAAAAGGAATTTTTTTCCCATTGGCAGCCAAATACAAGGATGGCTAAAGTCCCGTCGTACACGCGATCGGACAAGCCCGTGAACTTGGTATGCATACACACGGCAGAACATTTTCAGCCAACAAACACGAACGTAGTGATGTACTTTGTGGTTTTTCCAGCTCTTTAGCGCCACCCTTTGGGCAACTTCTACTAATGTTGTCTTATGGTTAGCATTGCTTCCGAGCATGCGTGTTTGTACTTTGGATTTTAGTCCGACGGATTTGTGTACAC
Source organism: Rana muscosa (assembly GCA_029206835.1). NCBI lineage: Eukaryota > Metazoa > Chordata > Amphibia > Anura > Ranidae > Rana > Rana muscosa. Next base: position 83,663,332 of record CM055128.1, read on the forward strand.
ACAATCGGATGATCCGACGGAACACATTTGTTGTCGGACAATTTGAGAGCATGCATAGCCAACATTTGTTGTCAGAAATTCTGACAATTGTCCAATGAAGCATACAGACAGTCGGATTATCCGTCAAAACACGCCCGTTAGACAATTGTTGTCGGAATATCCGATCGTGCGTACGGGGCTTTAGAGTTTGGGAATTTGTTGCCTTGGACGACGAACCTTCCAGCATGCAGACCTGGAGTGGCTCGTCCACTAAAGTGGTTGTAAACCCCCGATTGTCACTTTTACCTATAGGTATTGGAAATATCTCCTAAACGTGCGCCATTTAGGAGATATTTACCTTGTAGTGCGCCAATGTTATCGGCGCATGCGCTGTGAAGAAACGGACCTCCATGCCTTTTCTTCACTTGCAAGTGCCGTGACTGACGGCTCCTGTGACGTCATGCAGCTCCAGCCAAACACAGAGCCAAAGTCCGTGGCCCTGGAAGGAAGAAGGGCGCAGATGGATACGGTCTTTGTTTTGAAGGTAAGTGCCACATAATGGGCTACTAGGCGATGCATAGTAGCCCATTATGCTTTGCCTTTGCAGGGAAACAAAGAGGAAGTAAAACCCATCAGGGTTTACTTCCTCTTTAAGGGCGCACAGACGCCGCGCTCCCCTATCCATCACTGCCTTTCCCTATTCATGCGTCTGGCCCCTTGCAAGACACCAGATGCATGAATTACAATGGTAGGGGTTTATTTTTTTCATGCACCCGATTAGAGCCAGAGGCTCTAATAGGCTTCAAAATAGGGGGGCTCGGGGCGCAGAGAATGCGAATGGAGCCCACCCAGGTGTGTTACAACAGCGAATGAATATTTGTTATTGTAACACTGATTCTACTCCCGGCCAATCGGGAAGTAGGTTTTGAGACCCATCACCTGATTGGCTGAAAGGACAGGCGATCCTATTGAACGCCTAGGAGGAGGGGAGGAGCTGCACACAGGAAGCCGCCGATGGAGGAGGACACAGAGCCGCTACCCGCCAAGATGGGGTAAGTGCCGGACTGACCGGCAGACAGCGAGGAGGGAGGTGGTTGTAGACTACCTGGGGCTTTTGGCCTCTCTAGACAACACAAAGAATGTACATTTCAACACTTCCCAGAAATGCTCCAAGTTGAGCCAACCACTCCTGCACCTTTCTGTTGGCCTGTAAGGCTGCTCATCATAGTCCTGGAATAATAGAAGGTTGGGGGGTGCGATAGCTCAGAATGGTCACGTTCCTTGGTGCCTGTTTTTTAGTCCTGCAGCCAGTGTAGAATGTTTAAGCTATTGACTGGTGCACTGTAAAGCAAAGTAGTGCTTTTCCCAGGCAGAAAACAAAAAAACATTTGCTTTAAAGAAGAGGCAACAGCACTGGGCCATTCACACCCGTAAATAGGCCTGATTCTGATTGCATGCAAGTACCCCAGCAGGGATCCTCAGTGATTAGCTACAGGAAACAGTCTATTGAAAGCAATGCAGGCTACCCGTGTCCTGTGCTGATCACTCAATGAGCAATTACATACGAGTAACTTCAATTAGTTGCAGGAGTCGGCTGCCTCCCATTGCTTTCAGTGGGGTTCTTCCATGTAATTGGAATCAAACACTTTGTAGGTGTAAATGTGGCCTAACTGATAACTATTCTTGAATCCCCCTTGTGTCTACACCAGGCTGAAGCCCAATTTATGGGAGTTACAGCACAGCACTAGGCTTGTCCCTTTTTGTACATTCTATCCTGTCCTGCCAGCACCGACTGTTTATTCACAATAGTAAAAGAACAATCAGCACCACGGGGCTGTGTGATCTCCTGGAGCAGCAGGTGTTTACTATTAGTTGGCAGGTAGATCACACAGCCCTACACCACTGGCTGACATCTATTGTGAATAAATCAGCCCTGCAGGGCTGTGTGATCTACCTGCCAACATAGTGGATGTAATAATACATTGCAGACATTTTGGAAATCCTCCTACACTTGCATAGGAATGAGGACTGCTGGAAGAGAAGCCTCAGATGCACAGTGCCTCAGGAGTCCAGCTCGACGGGTAGCACTGCTATGCCCTTGGCACTAACCAAAAGCCATCACTAAAACTCTGCCGCCAGCTAGGTTTATCCAGTCCCTATCCTGAAGCAGTGCCCTCTCGTGTATAAAGCCATCATGGCAGTGGAACTGAAGTGCATTGTCTCCCTTGTACAGGAGAGCCCACATCAGCGCTGTTGGGCTGTGCAAGTAATCTGCCAGCGTAGTGGATGTTTAACAGTGGGTGCTTGTTGCCTGCTGTGTCTAATGGCATTGCTCGTATCCAACAGGTGCCTGCTGCTAGATACAAGCATTTTCAATCAGCTCACATTAAATATTTGTCCCCTTGCTAACAGCATACAGGCATACCCCGCTTTAAGTACACTCACTTTACATACACTCACGAGTAAGGACATACCCCCGAGTGTATGTAAAGTGCCTCCCAAGTACTGTACAGACATTTTGCAGCCGCAGTAGAAGAAGCTGAAGCTCCGAGAGCATAGCCCTCCCTGTTCCAGTATACCCCTGACACCCCCACTACAGCCCCTGAGACCTCAACTACCACTCCTGACACCCCCACTACAGCCCCTGACACCCCACTACACCCTAGAAGTGAAAAAAGGTATTGTTTCACTTTAAGTACATTTTCATTTTACATACATGCTCTGGTCCCATTGTGTACTTAAAAGTGGGGTATGCCTGTAGTTAGAAAGAAGGGGGGGGGGGGGTAAGCTATCCAACCATTCTGCTCAGAAATCACAGGATGGATCAGAACTGTGGCACTTGGTCCCCTGGGGGACTTAAAGTCGTTGTGAAGGCAGAAGTTTTTTTTTTATTGTACTGCATTAAGATAAAAAGCCTTCTGTGTGCAGCAGCCCCCCTTATACTTACCTGAGCCCCATCTTGATCCAGTGATGTTACATGAGGGACTCGGCTGCCCAGGACTCTCCCTCCTCATTGGCTGAGACAGCAGCGAAGCATCATTGTCAATCAAAGCCAGTGAGGAGAGAGGGGGCGGGACCGGGCCACAGCTCCGTGGCTGAATGGAAACACAGGGCTGCGGCTCGGGTGCCCCTGTAACAAGCTGCTTGCTGTGGGGGGCACTCGACAGGAGGGAGGGGCCAGGTGCAACAGAGGAGGATCTGGGCTGCTCTGTGCAAAAACCAATGCACAGAGCAGAAAAGTATAACATGTTTGTTATTTTGAAACAAACCAAAAAAAAAAAAAAAAGAGACTTTAGTATTACTTTAAGAATTTTACGGATGTGGTTAATGCACCTTGCCCAGCAGCATATTTTACCTTTACCAAGGACTTATCAGAACCTTCAGGTAAGGAAGAGTATACAACTCCTATCACAACCAGTGTTAATTTTGGCAGCAAATTTCGATTTAGTTTTAGTCTTAGGACTAAAATAGCATTTTAGTCTTCTGCAATTGTTTTCGTTTTGGTCGTATTAAGTCGACGAAATCTCCAGGACATTTTAGGCGACTAAACTAATTTTAGTCATCTAAAATCGAATGGGTGTAGTTAAATTGTAATGCATTATTTAAGCATTTCTTTACAATTTTCACTCGTTATATACTGCTGGAGTGAAAAATCGAATATGTTATGGTATTGAGGTATGAACATGCACTACAGACCAGTGTTAATTTTGATGTCAAATTGCATTTTAGTTTTAGTCCCATTTTAGTCATCTTAATTGTTTTAGTCGTATTTTAGTTGACTAAAATGGTATTAGGTTAGTTGACTAAAATGTTTTCGTCAACGAAATTAACACTGATCACAACTCTGACACAGTGTTACGGGGGACAGAAATTTAGGACAAAACCCCCTTCCAAAGGGGAAATTAACTGCAAAAAAAAAAAAAACCTGACAGAGGATTTAACTTTTCTTTACACTGCTACAAGGTGTTGGTGAAATGTCTCCTCAATTCCTATCCCAGTGACCACACAGTAAGTGATAGAAAATCTTCCCAGCGGGTGCTAGTTTTGTCTGGTGCTAGGCTTTAAAGCAAACCCCTGGCAATGACAAAGGTAATGAGCTATTGTGATACAATGCTCAGTCGTCTCCTCGTACTACCCGATTGTGGAAAATAGGCACACTGGGCTTCATCCCACTGGTCCATAGCCCACCAACTAGTCATCATGCCACGGAATGTGGGGATGTGCCTATGGCTTTGCAAATAGAAACCAGGAAAAATTAATATTGGCACAGCCACATTAGGTCCTTGGTGGGGTACTGCTCTAACAAGCAAGTAAACATCTGTGATTACAGCTTAGGCTGTCAACTTTGCCAACATATTTTAAATAGTATTTTTTTTTGTCACCAACCGTGGTTTGCTTTAAAGAATGTTTTATCATTGCCCAATAAAATTTCTGACTAGGTATGATTCTAGTTTGATTGTCGTAAAGAGAACTTGACAAATATAGGTGCCAGAACCAGTCTTGGCCTTAAAGGCTGAATCTTTTTTTCTGAACAGTTTCAGATAACGCACTTGCGATGCAATGATCTGCTACAGACCCAAAAAACATTATGCAACTCTTTTGAATGAATGTCACAACAGAGATTCATGCCAGGTGAATTGTGTATATTCTTACGAGTTGACCAACCAGTTCGAAAAAGAAATAGAGCCTGCAAAGCCAACATGACCAGGCATGGTCATGCTTTGATCATGGGCATAGGTGTGTGCAGCCTATGGCATTAGGGTGTGCACCCCAAAGTTTCAACACATATGCGTCTGACATATTAACCGGCCCCTTCCTCGCGCTATCCTTAAACAATGGGAGGAAGGGGGAGCCAGGGAGCACACAGGAAGACCCGGGAAGCAGAAAGAAGAGGAACAGGGACAGGAGGGGTGGCATATATTGGTGCCGATCCCCCTGTATTTTCCTCCTGTGGAAGCTGTATGTGGAGGAGAGGGAGAGGAGGAGAAGCCTGCTTTCAGCTGCTGCAGGAGGAAAATACAGATCGGTTCCACTAAATTCCACCCCCGCTGCTTTTCCTGTCCAGGTTCTGAGGGTCGGCAAGGAAAGATTGTGGTTCAATGGCGAGCAGGTGACAGGTTGCCAACCCCCAGGATTAAGGTGTGCCCAGGCACACCCCTTGCGCACGCCTATGATCATGGGGATATAATGCTAGCTTGGAACACAAAACCATTTGTCAACTGCCTACAGACAATGAAAATACGAGACCCACATTGTACAGTGTTGATGCAAACAGCCTGATTTGATACAGTAGCAGTAATGATGATATTCACATGACATGCAGGATGTTTGACACGAATCAGAAAGACCAAATACTCTGAAAGTGGATGATGAATAAGGATGGAGAAAAAGTCTGTTGCTTCCTGCAAGTGTTTGTTGGACCCTGAGGAAGACTCCATGCAGGTCTCAAATGGATTAAGTTATTCAGCTTGCTATGATTAAAGCGGAGGTTCTGCGGTGCATACTTTTTTTTTTTTTTTTTTCCATTCTATGTTAAAAGCTTAGCAATGTAATTACTCACGTCTGCGGCACTTTAAAACGCCCCCCGTCCATTTTGCGGTAAAAAAAAAGAGAGTTTATAAAACTCTTCCTGCTTTTCCCATTTTGCTTGTGGGCATCTTGAAGCCCACAAGCATATCCTTCCGGGTAGAGAAGAATGCTTCTCTCCCGGCATTCAGCGCTGGATCTCGCTCACGCCGGACGGACGCATGCCCCACGCGAGCAGCGCCGTCAACACTTCCTGGTTGCCATGACATCGCAGGTGTATAATGGCAAAATACACCAGCGTGCCCTTATCTAAAATGGCGGAATTAGATCCGCCCCCGTCACGTGACCGGCTAGACGAGTCACGTGACGATACACTTATCGTGAGATCTGACTGAAAGGAGCCAGGAGCCACTGCGAGAATAGGAGCATAGGAAAGGACACGCCTACTCCCGCGGGAGTAAATCCGGAAGCAAGATTAAAGATAAAAGATATAAGTAAAACTACTTTGAAAAAAAAAAAAAAGGTTAGTGCTATGCTTATTTACGTGATAAGAGGAACTAATGATGTTAAACTTAAATATGTGGGTGAACCTCCGCTTTAACGTAAAAAAACAAAATGAGTTCAAGGTTTTGGTGATTATGCCCTTACGCACTGCTGCATATAATGATAGCATGTAACATCCATTGTAATTCTTTGATTGTCCTCAGCTGAAAGAGACCCGACCTCTTTGATTCTGTCACAAATAAGCAGCCATAACTAGGATTTCAGTAGCATACCATGACAGCTGAGAACCTGCCCTCTCACAGGATCATTTTTCGGGCCCCCCTTTTACTCTCCAGGCCCCAGAACAGTGGCAATGCCAATAGTTGCACCTTGGATCATGTAAAACCCAACTGTTCTGTTTTCCCATCTTTCTGTAGATACAGTCCATGACAGTTGGGTTCACAGTCTTGAATGCCAGCAAGTGTCAATACCTGAGGATATGTGGCAGTGGACTGCTGATTATCCAGCTTGTTAGGACCACTGATGATGCACAGGCCAGTCTGAAAACAAGTACATGTTCCGTATAATTCTAGCAAATTATACTGAAATACAGAAACTCTTCTCTGATGTAACCTCTTGCACAATGTGTTTACTGAAAAGACATGGCAGGAACCATCTAAAACAAAGGTTCAAGTAAAAGTACTAAATCGTTCAAGAGTTTTCTGTTTTTCCCGTCTCTCTATGTTTCAGAACTGTGCAGCTTTTGTTCCTTAATTCAAGTGCTATGTGTTCATTATGAGACCATACAAAGAGGCCGAGCTAATGATTGCCGCTGGGCACAACATCCTCTACCGGAAATGTCTTCTCCAGCCAGGATCTCATTATCAGAGCAGTCATCCAGATCGCAGGTTGAGCTGACTTCTGCCCAAGCCTCCTCGGTGGCCTCTACTGTCCATATTGGAATGCTGACCTTCATCTGCATGTCATGTAGCATTCTTTCTACATGTTCGATCTGACCGGCCAGGTCTGGAGAGCAGGGCCTCTCCCCTCGCTGTGGATTTTCTTTTACTCTTGTGCTCGGTGACTTGATGTTACGAGCCCTGTAGGCCACTTCGGAGGTTTTACCAATGACCCCAGTATTAACTAGTCTCTTGCGTCGGCCATGCAGAGGAAAGAGTTGGCAAAGATGATGAGCTTTACATAAGTCCTGCTGGAAAAGCTCTAGTGTGGAAAGGAAGAGTACCCAGATTCGTTCAAGTTTCACCCTATCCTCTTGAGTCACCTCTTGTTCCATCAGCAAGGCCATCAGTGTGTTCCTCAGATCTTTCAATAAAGAAATACACAAAATTAATAATTGTTTTAGAATACACATTCAACACTACAAATATATACAGGACTTGATTATATTTAATTTGCGAATATGCTAGTCTGATTTATTATAGTGTTTTCGTTAATTTCACCAAAGCTAAACTCCAGGCACAAAAAATGGTGTGGGGTTGTTTTTCAGGGGTTGGGATTGGCCCCTTAGTTCCAGTAAAGGGAACTCTTAAGGCGTAAGCATACCAAGACATTTTGGACAATTTCCTGCTCCCAACTTTGTGGGATCAGTTTAGGGATGGCCCCTTCCTGTTCCACCATGACTGTGCACCAGTGTACAAAGCAAGGTCCATAAAGACATGGATGAGCGATTTTGGGGTGGAGGAACTTGACTGGCCTGCACAGAGTCCTGACCTCAACCCCATAGAACACCTTTGGGATGAATTAGAGTGGAGTCTGCGAGCCAGGCCTTCTTGTCCAACATCAGTGCCTGACCTCACAAATGTGCTCCTGGAAGAATGGTCAAACATTCCCAAAAACACACTCCTAAACCTTGTGGACAGCCTTTCCAGAAGAGTTCAAGCTGTTAAAGCTGCAAAGGGTGGGCCTACTCAATAGTGAACCCTACAGACTAAGACTGGGATGCCATTAAAGTTTATGTGCGTGTAAGACCCCTTTCACACTGGGTCGTTTTGCAGGTGCCATTGCGCTAAAAATAGCGACCTGAAACAGTCGCTGTTGTGTCTCCAGTGTGAAAGCCCCGAGAGCTTTCACACTGGAGCGGTACGCTAGCAGGACCCGAGAGCTTTCACACTGGAGCGGTGCGCTAGCAGGACGGTAAAAAAAAGTCCTACTAGCAGCATCTTTGGACCGGTGAGTATACCGCTCCTGCCCATTGAAATCAATGGGGCACCGTGGATATACTGCCGGGAAAGCGCCTCTGCGGTGGTTTTTAACACTTTCGCTAGTGTTAATGGCTAGTGGCACCGCTAACGGCCGAATAGCACCGCAAAATTGGCAGTAAAGCGCCGACGCACCTCCCGCCCCAGTATGAAAGGGGCCTTGAGGCAGGTGTCAAAATACTTTTGACAATATAGTGTGTGGTTGTGTATATATATATATATATATATATATATATATACACACATATATACATACACACACACACACACACACACACGTATAAGCTGAGTTTTTCAGCACATTTTTTTGTGCTGAAAATGCCCCCCTAGGCTTATACTCGAGTCACCTTTTTGCGCCTGATCTCCCGGAATTTGGGGACCCGGTACCGGCCGGCCGTAGGTCCCCTTGGTACACATGTAGCCCCACTGTTTCCCTACAAGTGTACAAAGTTTGTTGTCTGGGGGACCTACGACTGGGGAGCATCGATTTTTCAAAGCCGGGCACCCCTTCCGTAGACTCCCATGTTAAACGGTCATTTCTCTGGTGACTTTGGGGACCCGGTACCGGCCGGTCGTAGGTCCCCTGGACCCCATACTTGGCACACATGTAGCCCCATTTCTCCTCTACAAGTGTGCAAAGCTTGTTGTCTGGGGGACCTACGGCCGGGAAGCACCAATTTTTCAAACCCGGGCACCCCTTCCATAGACTCCCATGTTAAACGTCAGTCTAGTCATGGGCACAGTGAGGCATGGGCACAGTGAGGCATGGGCATGGACACCCTAGGCTTATGCTAGAGTCAATACGTTTTCCCATTTTTTTTGTGGTAAAATTAGGTGCCTCGGCTTATACTCGAGTATATACGGTATAGATTACACTTTTTCAAAAAGTCTATGTATCACGTTTTGTGCGCAGATGTGCCACAAGCTTTGAGTGCCGGCAGAGTCCTTTAACACATCTGCATACTCGCGGCATTTCCATGCATGCGCAAAGATGGAGCCAGTACAGAAATTCTAACATTCAGTGCGTCTACGCATGTCCAAACTCCCCGCCTAGCATGGACCTAAAAGCCAGACACAGATCTTTGGCATATCTTCATATTTGCCAGACTAAAAAGATTGCGTGCCGAAGGGAGGGGTGCAGGCCCCAAGCTACAGGGGACTGAAGTTCATCTTTAAGGCATGTCCTCGTTATCTATACTCCCATCTGACAACTCATCACAGTGCACCGCGCGCATTTCCATGGGCCAGCATCTGATGATCAGAAACCCACATGCGCGTCGAAGGACAATGAGCCTCGGGTTCTTGAAATATCATTTATTTTGAACATGCTGGAAAATACATTAACATGCATGGCATTGTGCGCAGTGGGAAGAAGCACTCAGCCTTTTTCCACTCAGAAATCATCAAAAGACAACAGATTATCACGGCTTCATGACCAGCTTCTACTGCTTTTATCCAAGGAGGTTTTTTTCCCCACCATTTTACTTTGTATTGAAAGAATGATTTGCATAAAACAGTGGATTGCATGTACACTTTAATATAGGTTAAACAATTGTGTCTTAGAGCATTTCATTTCTAAAGGTTTCGTCATTGAAAAAAATGTAGAAGGAACAATGAGCCTGCCGTTTTATAGGATTTAAATGTGTATAGTGTGAGGGAAGCCATATTCATAATGCAGGAGTGGAATGTCAGCCTTACAGCTCTTTACAAGAAGTAAAATCCGCCTGGGATAGTCAAACAATGGACAGTTTCCTTGTCCCTGTACAAAGAGGATTTGCTGCTTTTTGTTGTGCTTGGAAATGCATAAAAACGCATAGAAAACGCAGTCTGGATGCATCCCAGATACTTTTCTGCATGCGCGTTTTGATGCGTTTCACCCCCTTTTTTTCCTAACCCTAAAAAAGGACATGTGTGTTCCAGTGCTTTTTTTCGATGCGTTTTACAGCGTTTCAGTACAGGAAAAATGCAGCATGTTCCACTTTTTTTTCTGGAACTGCAAGCACTGGTGCCAACTTTAGAGAAACAAATATTGCTGCTCCAAACAGGTCCACCCTGATTGCAATCTCTCTCCCAGGAACCAAGGGTGCTGGCAATGCACAGGGCAAGTGAGAACAAAGATAATTAGGACAGCCGCACTCCAATCCAACGTGGCTTTATTTTCAAAGTAATTAAAAACGGGCACTACACATCACAGCATCGAAAAACCTTTAGGACAGCTGACGCGTTTCACACTTATTACTCATAGCTATGAGTAAGCACTAATAAGTGTGAAGCGCGTCAGCTGTCCTAAAGGTTTTTCGATGCTGTGATGTGTAGTGCCCGTTTTTATTTACTTTGAAAATAAAGCCACGTTGGATTGGAGTGCGGCTGTCCTAATTATCTTTGTTCTCAACTGGTGCGAACTTTGCCATTGCAAACCATACAACCCATTTCCATGCATTTTTGATACAGAAAAAATAAATAAAAATTGCACTGGACTGCATTTAGTGTAAACTGGCCCTAAAAGCAAGTTACATATTTACTATTGGGGCTGACGGCTGACACCAAAATCAGATAGAGGTTATATGAGATTTACTGGAGCATTATTGTAGGGCTCATTCACACATAGGGCTTGTTTACACAAGCCTTAGCCCTCTGAAGAGCGATCTGTGGTGGATCATTCCTTAAGCCTAGTACATACTGGCCGAATATCCGGCGACATTGGTTCAATAAAAACCAGTCCAACATTCGGCCCGTGTGTACGGCAGCCGGTTCCGACTTCTATTGGACGTGCATGCTGGAAAACCAGTGGCCAATCAGCGCTCTCCTTAGCCATTAGCCAATGACTGAGTGCACTGACCAGAGTGTTCTGGCGGGGGGGGGCATTCCCCTGTCAGAACACAATAGCTCAGTGGGGGAGATTGCTGTATTAACATTGGATTGTACCAACAGCGGCTCAACCCGCTGGGGTCCGAAAATTGTCTTACAACAGTATAAAAAGTCGGAAGGGATGTCATGTATTCTATTTTCGGACAACTGTACTAATTAAGCAAAAATCATACGATCCGGTATCGTACGAGAAAACTTTTCACGTTTGTCCCGTCGGAAAATTTGACAAAAGCTGTGTACCAACGATCAGATTATCATACGATCATTTTGAAATCTGTCTTTTTTTGGGGCGATATTCTGATCGTGTGTGCGGGGCTTTAGTCACCTCACCACCCCAGAAGCTTGTCATACAGTCAGACAGCAATCTTTCTGTAATGGCTTCCTACCTTACGTGACAGAGCAGAATGCCATTTGTAATGGCTTCCTACCTCACGTGACAGAGCAGAATGCCATTTGTAATGGCTTCCTACCTCACGTGACAGAGCAGAATGCCATTTGTAATGGCTTCCTACCTCACGTGACAGAGCAGAATGCCATTTGTACTGCCCATTGCCGGCTGTTGGTCACAATTCGGAAGAGTGCGGTATATACTGAAGGTTATTTACTAAAGAAGTGAAGGCTGTTCATTTTGCAAAGTGAATGTTTGCAGATCTTAGTAAATAAAGGGGATAGTTTTGTTCACTTCAATCAACCAATCATGTAGAATTTCCCTTGCATGCGATTGGGCAGTCTAAGTGAACACAACTTAATCTTACTTTGCAAAGTAAACACACCCTATTCCTTTAGCAAATCAACCCTCATGCATTTGGTGAATACCTCTTTGCCCTGCAAAAGGGGGTGAAGCTTTGACATTGTCACTTAGCAAAGCAGAAATAAAGGAGGTAGCAGGGAAGGGGACATACTGGAAGTACCCAATACCTACTGCATATATCATAAAAAGGTAAAATCCAGATGGGGTGCCATGGCATAAAAGCACCCATTCTCAACCCGGGCCCTTCCAAAGGCTTCTAGAGCTGTGGCTTTTTGACCTCCCATTTAATGGTGCCAGCATATTTTAGGGGCCAACGCCACTATTCTTCCCACTGACCACCACTGTATGGAGGGTATTCTTCCCACTGACCACCACTGAATGGTGGTATTCTTCCCACTGACCACCACTGTATGGTGGTATTCTTCCCACTGACCACCACTGTATGGTGGTATTCTTCCCACTGACCACCACTGTATGGTGGTATTCTTCCCACTGACCACCACAGTATGGTGGTATTCTTCCCACTGACCACCACAGTATGGTGGTATTCTTCCCACTGTATGGTGGTATTCTTCCCACTGACCCCCACTGTATGGTGGTATTCTTTCCACTGACCCCCACTACATGGAGGTATTCTTCCCACTGACCCCCACTACATGGAGGTATTCTTCCCACTGATCACCAATATTAGGGGCATTTCTCTCACTGACCACCACTGTATGGAGGGTAGTCTTCCCACTGACCACCACTGTATGGAGGGTAGTCTTCCCACTGACCACCACTGTATGGAGGGTAGTCTTCCCACTGACCACCACTGTATGGAGGGTAGTCTTCCCACTGACCACCACTGTATGGAGGGTATTCTTCCCACTGGCCACCACTATATGGAGGGTATTCTTCCCACTGGCCACCACTATATGGAGGGTATTCTTCCCACTGGCCACCACTATATGGAGGGTATTCTTCCCACTGGCCACCAATATTAGGGGCATTTCCCTCACTGACCACCACTGTATGGAGGGTATTCTTCCCACTGACCACCACTGAATGGTGGGTATTCTTCCCACTGACCCCCACTGAATAATGGTATTCTTCCCACTGACCCCCACTGTATGGTGGTATTCTTCCCACTGACCACCAATATTAGGGGCATTTCTCTTACTGACCACCACTGAATGGTGGCTATTCTTCCCACTGACCACCACTGAATGGTGGCTATTCTTCCCACTGACCACCACTGAATGGTGGCTATTCTTCCCACTGACCACCACTATATGGTGGTATTCTTCCCACTGACCACCACTATATGGTGGTATTCTTCCCACTGACCACCACTATATGGTGGTATTCTTCCCACTGACCACCACTATATGGTGGTATTCTTCCCACTGACCACCACTATATGGTGGTATTCTTCCCACTGACCACCACTATATGGAGGTATTCTTCCCACTGACCACCACTATATGGAGGTATTTTTCCCCCATTGACCACCATTGTAAGGTGGTATTTTTCTCACTGACCCCAATGTACTGGTACTCTCAGGGGTTCCCCAAAACAAGAAAATTATTTCAAGGGTTGTTTGGGGGGGGGGGGTATAGCTGTTGAGAAAAGCTGCCCTAAAGTATGCCAGTCACTCACCAGTGCTCAGTTCAAATGCTTTCTTTCTGCTCTCTTCCAGCTCCTCCCGCAGGCGAGTGCAGTCGGACGTACCCCCAACACACAATACCAGCTGCCGGTAGCACGCGGTCACTTTATTCAGCGAGTTGTGAACTTTCTTGCAGTCGGTCACAGTCCCCTGACCGCCGCTCTCCGCTGCGTGCCCACGAAGCCCACGCAGCGTCAGTGTCCTGCTGGGGTGTAAGTGTGGGGGTGCCGGTGGGGCACCCTCCAGGGCCGACATGCTTGACCTGTCCCAGTCCTGTGGCGGGGGCAC